>OZ005661.1:160463694-160976194 GCA_963930645.1 Salticus scenicus
ATTAAGAGTCAATTGCTTTTTCTCGCTTTTATTTTTTACATAATTTTTTCAATGGGTTTTCATGAAATGATTATAATTTTTTTTTTTTTTTTTTTTTTTTTTTTTATGAGGATTTTTTTTTAAAGATTTTTGTATTCTCATATTGATCAATTTAAGTACGTACAACATTTCAATTTCCTTGTGCATTTTATGATAATGTATAATATTGATTTATATTTAATTTAATTTAGATTAAAGTTCAACTTTAAAACAGAAGTTGTACCCCTCCCTTTCTCTCTTTTATATATATATATATATTTTTTTTTTTTTTAAGGGGGGGGGGGGGTGGCAAAATAATGCCAACCATAATTGCT
This sequence comes from Salticus scenicus, assembly GCA_963930645.1. NCBI lineage: Eukaryota > Metazoa > Arthropoda > Arachnida > Araneae > Salticidae > Salticus > Salticus scenicus. The sequence goes on from OZ005661.1 coordinate 160,464,048, forward strand.
ACAGAATAGAGGTACATTTAAAAAATAAATGAAACTGTAAAGAAGTTTAGTTGTAAAATTTATAACCTTATTTCTCTTTCTCTCTCTCTCTCTCCCCGGGCTCACCAGCGGCTGGGCGGTTATGTGCTCAATGGTGCTAGACGTGAGGTGCCGGTTTCTATCCCAGGTCACGCTCATCGGCCTAGCCGTTCGGAGTTTTCTGTGTTTTTCTCCGAAATTTGCATAAATACAGGCTAGGACACCTTAGAAAGGAAGGCATTCTCCTCAGTCAGTCGGCCTAATTCCCAAACACCAACACCTCTCTTTCTCTCCCCAAACACACATTGCAGTGACGCTTGCAGACATTTTCTAAAACTGATCAATTCGTGTTCTGGACTCCTCAAAATGTGTAAATTCATCGAAAACCAGAAGTAAATTTTTACTAATCTAATGCTTTCCTCTGTTAAGTATAGAAGAAAGTTAAAAAAAAAAAAAAATGTAAAAATACTCTTAATTGAAAAAATCATGGCAGTGGATTTGTTGTAGTAAATGCATTTTATTATTATTATTATTATTATTATTATTATTATTATTATTCATGCAATTCTCTAAAGTGGAATATTCTATATATTAAAAAAATAAGTAAATAAAAATTTAAATAGTTTTTTTTTTTTTTTTTTTTTTTTTTTTTTAGCTCTAGGATGAAACAGTGGCTTGTTGGTGAATATTACTACGAACATCGATGCTGATCACTTCAGTGATGATGCCTTTACATCTTGCTGCACCAGGACTAGAGAAAATTGAAAAAAAAATTGCCATCTTAAACTTTCATGTTTTCCTAAAAAAATACTTACATTTTCATTTTCTTTTCTTTTTTTTTTTTTTTTTTTTTTTTTTTTATGGTCACTTATTTTGCCTTAATTTCATGGTAGGATTAGGAAACCCTGTATTTTATACTTTTAACTTTTGTAAGCCCAAGTTTTGTTTAATTTAATTTAGTATTTCAGAAATTACCATGACAAATATTTAATTATATATAGATAAACTAAGTTATTGCATTAAGTGCAAAAGAAGAAGAAGAAAAAAAATATTAAATTTTTTTGTAAACTTAAAAATTTTTACTACATTATTTTTACTGTTATTACAGTATGGTATTGGATATTGAGAGTAGGAAGAAAAAAAGGGGCTATTTTATGCGGTACCTAAATCTTAACGACAAAAGTTATAAGCAAGAATAGGGGGGGGGGGGAGTGCATAATATTGAGTTTGCTTCAGAACAGAATGTTGACAGTTAAATAATTATGTAATCATATAAAATGTATACGAATATGTATTTTTTGTTATAATAAAATACAATCTTCAAAATAATTCAAAGGTTTCAATTGAATGTAGCAATTGGAATATATGTTTTTTTTTTTTTTTTTTTTAAATAAATTCTGTTAAAAAAGTTATAAACTTGCATATATTTTTTAATATAAAATTGTGGTGTTTGTTTGACATTTTTCATTTGTGAAGTATAGACAGGTAATTTTATTCCTTTCATAAATTTTTGACCTATTGTTATCAGGATTTTCCTAGTTTAAACAGTACACTCTGCTTTTGGGTGTTCCTGTAAGATATTGAATTATTTAACTTTTATCCTCAGTAATTGATATAGTAAATGACAAAGTTGATTATGCACAACAGTAACACATATAGCGTTAAACACGTCTATTCCAAAATCAAGTACAGTCAGACCTTGTTAACAAGAATTGTTTCCACAATCCCTGTCAAAATGAAGATTAATTCCTGAGTTACTGGCGGCCGAGCGGTTCTGTGCTCAAAGCCGGTAGACATGAGATGCTGGGTTCGATCCCAGCTCGTGCTCGTTGGCCTAGCCGTTCGGAGTTTTCTGTGGTTTTCGCTTAAACTTGTGTAAATATGGGCTAGGACCCCTTAGAAAGACCCCCACGAAGGGCACTTACCCTCAGGCCTATGACCTACAGCAGTCAGTCGGCCTTATTCTGAAATCCAATCCAGTTCTGAGTTACTGATAACATAAATTACTGATAACATGGAAAGTTTTTTTTATTCCCCTTGAGATTCATGTTAATGAGGTTTGACTGTATTCATTCAGGGGAGCGCCTAAAGGCAGATCTCATTTTTCTTAAAAAACCTAATTTATATTACATGCAAATAATATGCTAACAGTAAAAATATAATTAAGAAATATTTTGTTCTCTCTATGCACATTACATTAAAAAAAAAAAAAAATCACTAAATCAAAATTTATGCATTACAGGAATAACTTGAAGAATACTCCAGTAATTAGGATTTCAGTTCCAGATATCATGGGGGGAAAAAAATTCTTTTCATTATTTTTTTTTAAAAAGAAAATGATTATAAAATCTAGAAAGAGTAAATTTCTTCTTATCCACAATTTTCTTGTTTAACTCGATTTGGATAAAGAAGTATTGCGAAATATGCAGAATTAAATAAATGTTACTACACGACTATGATCAAGTGATGCCAGATGAAGGGAATTTTTTATTCAAAATCTACCGTTAAATATTAATTGTAATGGTTACCTAATTATTTCAAAGACACCTTACAACCCAGACAGCACATCGCCTCCCCAGGATATCGTCAAGATGTCTTCTGGATGAAAAGGCATCCCAGAAACGTCCTTAAGATGTACTGCGGATAAGTTAAGCCTAACTGTGCTGTTAGGGAAAGAAATCTTCGTAATGATTAGCCAACTTTTACAAGTCAAATTTAGTGTTGTATATTGAATTAAAAAAAATCCCTCAATATGGCAGTACTGGCTACAATGGATAAGTAACATAGCATCAAATGAAGGTTTTAGCCCCACAGTGTTTTAAAATTTAATGGTAAAAACTTATTTTTTTTATTAAGTAAAGGGTCTGTATAAAACAGAACTTAGCACAACAAGACAAAAAAAAAAAAAAAAAAAAAAAAAAAAAAAATTTCATATAAGGGCAAGCAGCAATTTTGTTGCATTCCTTAGTAACTGTATGCATTTCTTAAAATCTCTTTGTCGTTGCTTTAGTATGGGACAGCTTTGGCAACTTAATGTTTATTGCAATTGCATAAGTATAGACTTGAATGAGAAATGTTGGAGCTACTTCAGTGCCAAATTTGGAATTTCACTAAGGCGGTCATAAACTTAAGTTGTTTTATACCATTAAATAAAATTTACACATTTATTTTTTTTGGCATAAACATTCTTTTCATTTTTAATAATTTTAAAATTAAAATGAGATTTTCATTCAATATATTTTTAACTAGTTTAATTGAACTAATTGGAAGTCTGAATAAGGTTTTTTACGTCTAGTTGATTTATAAAGATTTATTTTGCTAAACTCTGAGAAATTTCGACATAAACTATTTGGTAACTTATCATATGATTTAAGATGTTGTAATTCTGCTTCATAAATTTTACTTTTTTACTTTATAAGTTATCAATATAGTGGACCAATTGGGTGATTAAAAATTTTACTTCTGTCAGAAATACCAAAGTGGATGGAAGGTGTTAAAAGATTTGATACCCCTGATATGGTTTGTTAAGGCTGCTCATTCCCTCTCATGATTTCCCAGTTTCTAGTCACCAAAGCCCATGTAAGTCTGTGGCAATTTGTTTATCTAATTACTCGTTACCTAATTGATATTTTAAAATTCTGTTTTCACAATCAGAAAATTCACAACCATTAAATTGGTGCCCGTTTTTTAAAAATTGAGTGTTTTAAATTTTCATATTTAATTTTACAGGGTAGCGATAATCGGGGAAATCATGGAAAAATGAGGATGCTTTAACAATCTGGAAATATCAGGGAAAAATCAGGAAATTTTGTAAAAACATCCCACGATCATGGGAATTTTCCTTTTTGCGCAGCAAGCACGACTGAAAGATCGCCAAACAGGTGTTATCTTAACCCTGATTGCACAGGATTAGTTGTTTTGTTGTTCTTCAGCTCAGTGTTATTTTCTAGTTGAACCTCACCAAGTTAACATTAAAATAAATATTTTTATGCAACAATTTGAGGAATAATTTTATGTCTTGATGTTAATGTTGTGCAATTAAAATGAGTCATAATTTTATAATTTTGTTAATTTCTCTAAAATTTTGAGTTTTTCGTTTTATTTTCCTTTTTGTAAGTGAACAAAGAAAAAAACATAAAGAGATTGAGATTATTTTTTGCAATCGGTATAGTTTTTTTAATTGCAGCGTTTTAGCGCGAGCATGTTACACAAGAGTGTGGTATATATATCACACTCTTATATATATATTATTAGGGAATGTATATTATAGGTAACTGAAATCTTGCAAATTTGTCAAAATTAGTCATGGAAATCATGGAAAAATCAGGGAACTTTTTTTCTGAATTTCTGTAGCCACCCTGTTTTAGAACTAAAAAATGAGAAAGATGCATATAGTGAAAATTCACATTTTAAAACTCCAAATAAAAATATTAAAAAAAAACTTTTTTTTTTTTTTTTTTTTTTTTTTTTTTTTTTTTTGAAAAGACGTATTAATTTAACAGTTAACGGCCCTCTTCACTCACCGTCACCGGAAGCCCGAGCCAATGTTATTCTATGGGAAATTTTTCTTTACAAATAACTTATTAACTAATACATATTTTTAAATTCTGTTTTCACATTCAGAAAATTCCCAACTGTTAAATTGACGGACCTTTTTTAAAAATGTATTTTTTTAATTTTTAATATTTTATTTTGAAATTGAAAAATGAAAAAAATTCACATATTGAAAATTCGTATTTTTAAGCTTCAAAAGAAAATATAAAAAAATTAAAAAAAATAATTTTTTAGAAAAGGTGCGTCAATTTAACAGCTGAGAATTTTCAGAATGTGAAAACAGAATTTAAATATATGTATAAGTTAATAAGTTATTTGTAAAGAAAAATTTCCCATAGAATAACATTAGGTTCGGCTTCCGACGGCAGTGAGTGAAGAGGGCCCTTAAGTATTTTTAGAATTTGAAAATGACAATTAGGTAATGTGCAGTTCCATAAACGATTTTACCCATAGAGTAACATGGGCTTGGTGACTGATTTGTCAACCAATTCAATGGACATGCAACAAAAATTGCCAATTAAAGGGCATAGTATGTGCTACAGCACTTACGGTATACACACCTCAGAAAATTGGGATTTCAATTCCACATCACATAGAAAATAAAAAATTTGAAAAAAAAAAAAGGAATATGTGGAAAAAAGAAATTTCTTGATTCAAATGATTAAGTATTGCAAAAATATATAATTATCTGTTATTATGTTGGATAGTAACATAGTTTATTTGATACATTAAATATTATTGATTTATTTTATAATTTCAAAATTTTATATTATAAATTGAGAGTATAAAATTGCAATATATTTTTTATTAATATTTAGTGATAAGTCCAATGAAAAAAAATGAATTTCAAACTTGCAAGATTAACATAAGATATTAAAAAAAAATGAAAAAAAATTTTTTTTGAAGAGGAAATGTTAAAAAAATAAAGCAGCTCAAATATCTCCATCAATGTAAAAAAGAAAAAAGTGCTATATTGCACCTAAAACTAGTTTCATTTTGCTGGCTCTAAACAATAGCACACAATTTCACAATATTTTGCTGTTCGCGTTTGCACTAAAGAATAAGAAAAAGTTACACCAAAAGTAGGTGTTTATAAATGCCCGAAATCATGAGATAAAGTTGCACCAAAAATAGGGATTTGTGTCTCCACTGAAAAACAAGAAAAAATTGCACCAAAAGTAGTTATTTATAAATGGCCGAAATCATCAGATAAGGTTGCACCAAAAATAAAGATTTTATATGTACCATAAAATAGCATAGACTTCACTTTCTATTTGGTTGTTTCAAAACCACTGATTAATGGTGCAGCCTCTGCTTATTTTATAGTGTTAATAAAAATACCAAAATGTAGTAAAATTGTGCACCATCTTTTATAGCCAGCAAATTGACATAATTTTTGGTGCAACATGGCACTAAATTTTTTACAGTGTACTTTTACAATAGTTTCAGAATACAAACTGCATTTTAAGGTGTTATTACGGTGATAAAATAATTTGGAGATAAACGATGTAACGAGTAAGCACTGTTGGAACGTGTGTATTGTCAATGCGAGCAGTATGAATTTTTGTCATTCTTTAATATAAATTTTAATAACTAAGATTTATAAATTTTGTCGATTTAACAATTCTAATCTTTTTTTTTGTCATGTTTTTATTAACTCGCTTTCTTGTTTATTTGTCCAGTACAAATCTTGTAATCGATTTTTAACTAACTTTCCGACTAACTAGACAATGCAACTTTTAGAATAGCTCAGAACACGATGACAGTGCATTCGTTGAATGCTTTTATTCAATTAATAAATGTTTTCTTTTAATTAATTATTGAAATGTGAATGTAATAACTTCTTAATAGCCTTAAAATTAGCCATTTAAGTTTTGTTTATAATTTAATTGTTGGCAAATAAAATTATGAATTCTTTTTTTTTTTTTTTTTTTTTTCGACAGGAAAATAAATACATTTACTTAAACGTGAACAATAAAAAATTGTAAAAAATTAAATTATGCATCTCACAAAAATTGACGTCATTATCACTTTAAAAATTTTATACACATTGATAAAGTGCTAATGTAATTCTATAGCTATAACTTACCAATCAGCTAGACATTTGAAAATTTAAGAATAGCTCAGAGCACGATGAAAATGCATTATTTTAATACTTTTATTCAATTAATAAATGTTTGAAAATTTCTTATAATGCTCTCCTTATTACGCATTTGATCATTTTCTTTCAATTTGATGAGATAATTCATCTAAAAAATATTTAAAAATGTATTTTTTTAATATATAGAATTGTCAAGTTTATATGATTCAACAGAAAATTTTAAAACATGGTATAAAAACAATTCTAATCTTTTTATTTATTTATTTACTTAAAAAAGTTCTCTCTTGTGAATTCTTTCTAATTAAACGCACTTTTTATTATATACTGCTGCCCTCATTAAAATATCAATTAATTATAATTTATATTAAATTACACGTGATATAATGAAATCGTCATCAATCACCCCAAATCAACTGTAGAAAATGCCCATTAGAGTGATAGGACTCTGGATTTTTTGTAATTTTTTTCTTCTGCTTATATCTAAATAATATTTTCATGTGTTCTTTAGATAAATGAAATCGCTGTATATCAGAGAATCTCGATTGAAATACACGCAGAGTTTCCACCAAAGTACATCTTGTTTTTAAATAAAAATTCTTGTAAAAAAACATTGGTAGGAAAATATAAAAATATATAATGTTATGATTAACTTAAAAACTGTAAAAATTTTATACAGATTTTTTTTTAAATTAGTAATTTAAAGAAATACTGTACAGAGTTCTAGAAATAAACAAGCTTATAATGAAATATAAGATTTTTATTTCTTCTTTTATATCTCTAACATCTTTCACTCTTCTTCATTACCGGAACTGATCGCTGTCATCATCCAAAAATTACTTAGCACGTTTCCAAATGTAAAGTACAGTACCACTTAAATCAATTTTGATTACTAATTTCAAAATTTCTGTCTTAAAAATTTACTGCTTTTACAGTAAATGGTGACCGAATTGAGCTCTACACGAAAATGACGAAAATTGTCTCCTACACTGTTAAAAATGGTTTCTTAAAAATGAGCTAAATTGTCTCAAATTAGCTCCGAAACAACATATAATTAAATTTTGAAATCCCATATTCTCATTTTTGAGTATATTGTCATGCCAAACATTAAGATATTAGGATTCTTACTATTCAACTCCATTTTTGAGCATGTCAATACACTCAAAAATAAGTGCATGGGTTTTCAAATTTAAGTATATATTGTTTCGGAGGTTTTTTAAGACAATTTAATTCATTTTTAAGAATTTTTTTTTTTTTTTTTTTACAGTGTATTTTTAGAGATTTTAATGAAAAAATATTGAACACATTAATCCTAATTTTTGGGGTTATTTAAGGGCGGCAGATGTTTTATAGTGAATTTGAAAACAAATTATCATGATGTCCTGAAATCGGGGGCAAAATAATCAAATTACTATAATTAGTTGAAGGAATGTTACTTTATTTTAATTTGAGTTTTTAAAATACCTCATTATATCATTCTTTCTGTAGCATATATATTTCGGTTGCCACATCGCAGCCCTCTTCAGCGCTAAGACGATGACTCTGCTGACTGGCACGTCCACATAAACATTCCCTCACTTCGCCGCTATTCCTTTTCAGTTCACTTCGCTAGGTCCAAAAACTGTTGCCATTCATCGGGTATTATACTGTGTTCTCGGTTATTGATAGCAGAATTAGTAGTTAAAATTTCTATAGCTGTACGTTTTAGGGCAAATCTGTGGTTGTTATAAGGTGCACTTTTCTCAATGTTGATAGTGTTAATGGGATTACTATTATGAGGGATAGATAGAGCGGAGGTAGATTTATTAAAGTTAAGGTCTGAGATATGTTCTTTTTCTCTTTCTTTAATGGGTCTTTTTGTCATGCCGATATAATTAGCTTGCAATTTATTTTCAAAGTTAAAATTAATTTTGTATATCCCAGAGGTATTGTGAGGTTGAGACGTTAGAACGTCACCACAGTTGTTTCAATTAAGCTGGATCCAGCAAAGTAGGAAGTGGGGACGGTTAAAATCACTCCGTCGCCAGTGACTCGGTGACGGTTGAGGTCGAGCTAGTTTTGTGTCGGCAGGGTGCTGCATTAAAAGACTTTGATTTTGAATATTAGTTAAATTAGAAGTGATTTTTAAAAGTACGGATTGAAATGTAGTGAAAGGAGGGTGTAGGAAAAAGTATAAAAATAGAGATGGTTTTAGTAGATAGTGAGCATGTTGGAGGATATTATAGCGAGTGTGCTGATTCTTATTTTGGGTGAATATCGAAAGTAGCGTAGAGGAGATTTAGTTGCGTGAAGCAAGTAGTGTTGAGTGTTGGTGAGTGTCTACTAGTTTTCGGAAGTTCAAGCTGGGATAGAAGGGAATCCTCTGTCCCATAGTGAAGCCGTAGTATTGGAGTAAGAGTGCGACCGTCTCTACACTTTCGACTATCTGCTGTGGTGAGATATTTAAGATTATCTACTTAAATTGTTGATTCATATATTTTGTTTAAGTAAAACGCTGGCTGAGCTATATAAATTTACCAGGCCGCCTCCCATTAATCTGCTCAAATAAACTTTAGTTATTGTTATTTAAAGTCTTGTGTTCTCTTAGTAATCTAAGTATTTAAGTTAAGATGGAGTTTGCAGGAGCGCAAACTCCACAGTATATTTAAATGGAACGTTGTCTTTTTCATTTCGGAGGTGTTAATTTTTTTTTTTTTTGTTAGATTTTATTGGAATATTGATGTTCAGTTTGGCTGCTTCGTGTTTTATTTTGTTGGTGGCACCGTTGCAAAAAAGAATGGCAGTAGTGAACTCGGGTTTGGTTTTTTCAGCATTACTTATTTTATTAAGGATTTTCAGACGTTTTTTGTATAGTTTTTGTGCAAGATTTTTACTATAGTTTGCTTTGTTCGCGATTTCTTTTATATATTTGATTTCAGCTTTTAGGTGTGTTTGGTTAGAACAGATTAGGATAGCACGATAATCAATAATGAAATAATTAATAATAAATGCAAAAAACCCTCTCGCGTACAAATTAGCCGCAATCCGTTCATATATAAATCGTGCTAACCGAATCTGTTCCGAAACTGATATCAAATATATAAAAGAAATTATGAACAAAGCAAACTACAGTAAAAATCTTGTACAAAAACTATACAAAAAAACGCCAGAAAACACTTAATAAAATAAATAATGCTCAAAAAACGAAACATAAGTTCACTACTGCCATTCCTTTTTGCAACGGTGACGCCAACAAAATAAAACACGAAGCCGCCAAACTAAACATCAGTATTCCAATAAAACTTAACAAAAACGTTTTTCAACACCTACGAAATGAAAAAGACAACGTTCCATTTAAAGATACTTCTGGGATATACAAAATTAATTTTAACTTTGAAAATAAATCGCAAGCTAATTATACCGGAATGACAAAAGACCTATTAAAGAGAGAGAAAAAGAACATATCTCAGACGTTCAAATTTAATAAATCTACTACCGCTCTAACTACCACTCATAATAGTATACCCATTAACATTAACACTATTAACATTCAGAAAATTGCACCTTATAATAACCACAGATTTGCCCTAAACGTCAAGCTATAGAAATTTTAACTACTAATTCTGCTATCAATAACCGAGAACACAGTATAATACCCGAGGAATGGCAACAGTTTTTGGACATAGCGAAGCGAACTGAAGAGGAATAGCGGTGAAGTGAGGGAATGTTTATGTGGACGTGCCAGTCAGAAGAGTCATCGTCTTAGCGCTGAACAGAGCTGTTATGTGGCAGCCGAAATATATACGCTGCACAAAAGGATGCTATAATGAGGTATTTTAAAAACTTAAATTATAATCAAATTACCTTACGTGGCAAAATTTTAGTAATTTTTGTGTATGAAGTACTTGAAAATACTTATTTCAGCTCAATTAATTATTACAGGTAAAAATTAATATCTTTATAACAAGCGTCATTAAATGTGTTCTAATTTTTCAGGGATTTTCAGTAGATTTTGAGGAATGTCCTCGTGATTGGAGGACATCTAGTCACCCTATAGGTTATTAGAACATACATTTTACGTTTTAACACTTTGACAGTCCTATCGCTCGAAAGCGCTCTAAACAGTATTGCGTAATTTAGGGACTCTTTTATCCAATTTTCACTAATAATGTTGAGGAGTTATATTTGATATACACAATGAATGACTAACCTTTGAAGTGATTAGGCAACCGTTATAGCTAAAATTAAATGGTGGATATTGAACAATACAGTCCCTAAATTTAGCAACACTGACCAAGAGTGAAATAAAATAGGATCGACAAAAGGTTAATAATGACAATAAACCAAAGAAAACTAGAATGCAATTGTTAAAATTTTAGTGATTTATTATCAATATCTCTGCAAGATACATTCATTTTACATTTAAAAGATTTACCTACATCAACTTTTAGTTTTTGACAACAGATCATCATAGTTATTACTACTTTTTTTCCTTTTTGGTAAAGTAAGTATTTTAGAGCTTGAAAGTTTCTTCATGTCATCTTCATACGGATCTGAAAAAAGAATATTTATTAAGATAAGCATCAATGACTTTTTAAAAAATATATATAATTCGTGAATATAAAGAATAATCTGGTGTGTCACTCACTCGACTTTCTCTTACCCCGAAATTTAATACTACAAATACAGGTTGCATATTAAAAGGTAAGACTAGCTGGAACCCGTCAAATTCGACGATCACTTTATTGACCGTAATGTTTCAAAAATCGTCGCATCATTATTTAAATGTATTTCATGTTAAAACATCTAATATAATTTACGACATTTCACTTAATAAAAGAAAGTCGTAAAAATGCTTATAAATAGAAATACTATATACGACATCACTTTCTACAAAGTACTGTCAATGTGACATCAAACTGACTCCAAATAAACAGATGCTATCTTTTATTTTCTGTTTCGTTTAATACTAAGACTATATATTAGTTGACCCGTTCGGCGTTGCCCGAGCCCATGATACCTTAAACGAACCTTAAATTTGTATTATCTCGACCTATCGCACCTTTAACTCGATTTTCTTTGAATTTCTGTTTTTAATCATCACGAAAAAAATAATCATCTGTAACAAAAAAATTACCTCGAACCGAACGAAGCTCTGCCTTGTGACCCCGGTGCTTGCGGCAGCGCATACACGGGCCACTAAATACATAAAAAAATTCCCAAAAATTAACCTGGAACCGAACGAACCCGCCCAGCAATGCCCGGGCCCATGATAATAACCTTAAATGAACCTTAAATTTGTATGATTTTATATCTTTAACTTGATTTTGTTTGAATTTCTATTTTTAAATAAAAGCATTGCGATAAAAAATAATCAGTTGTAACAAAAAAAAAAAAAAAAAAAAAATTACCTCGAAGCGAACGAAACTCTGCCTTGTGACCCCGGTGCCTGCGGCAGCGCATACGCGGGCTGCTAATAACATAAAAAAAATCCAAAAAATTAACCTGGAACGGAACGAACCCGCCCAGCATGGCACGGGCCCATGACAATAACTTTAAATGCACCTTAAATTTGTATGGTTTTATATTTTTAAATCGATTTTGTTTGAATTTCTATTTTTAAGTGAAAACATCACACACACACAAAAAAAAAAAAAAAAAAAAATCATCTGTAACAAAAAAAATTACCTCAAACAGAACGGAACTCGGGTTCGTGACCCAGCGCCTGCGGCACGTATATATAGGCCGCTAATAACACGAAAAAAATCTCAAAAATTAACCTTGAACCGAACGAACCTATGACTCGTGTTACCGCTGCCTGTGGCTGCGGCACCGTATAGCAGGCATGCTACGCACACGCTGCAAAATCCACTTTCCTCCACCAGAGATCGCAGTATGTTGTATACGAACATCACCAATCGCCTTGAATTTCCATGACGTTTCAAATAAGGTGTCACATGGTGGTGTCAACTGCAAAATCCTTTAGTTGCATTTTCCATCACCAGGGGGCACAGTGTGTTCTCTTACGAACATCACCAACGGTCAGGAAATACCAAGACCTTTAAAATAAGATGCAACATGATAGGGCCTACTACAAAATCACCTAGTTCCATTTTTCACCACCAGGGGGCGCACTATATTGTGTACAAACATCCCCAATCAACATGAAATTTCAAGAACTTTAAAATGAGGTGCTAAATGTGTGGGTGTAGAACGGATCTCCTCAAACTAATTCCCCCCTTCAAATCTACTTTTCCCCTTTTCCCCCCTTTAAAACTGAAAATTCCAAAATCGGAGATATTGTTTTTTCAGTATTCGAGTCTAGTCCTCCCATGTACAATTTCTTCAACGTGAAGTAATTTGGAGCTGACTTATGCTCACCAACGTATGTTTAAACCCTGCCCCCCCAGGGGGGAACCATTCGACTTTTTTTATTTTTCTCTTTTCATAACATATCTACAGACCAAGACCTTTTTTCAGAAACCTCAACCAAATTTTTACACCTAGCCGTTCTCTCAATTTAGTGGAGACAGACAAAAACACGTTTCAAATTAATATATAGATAACGAGTACTGTTATGTAAACCTGTGTTAAACAATTCATATTAGGCTTCTGAAGGGATTTATATGATAATTAGTTGTGTGTGAGGGGAGCTGTCGCCCCCCTCAACCCCCCGTTTCATTAATGCACCTACATTTATATAGAATTTAATTCGGTTATTAAAAAATAATTCTGTTTTTAAAAAATAATTTATTAAATTTATTATTTAAAAAGTTATCTTTTATGATAATGCAGACGATTTCCATATTAGAGAAGTAGTATAACATCAAATATCCAAAAAAGTCCATTTTATTCCCAATAAAAAAAAAAAAAAAAAAAAAAAAAAAGATTTTTTTTCTAAGTTTTTTTTCGTTAAAAGTAAAAAAAAATCGATAACTTTGTTTTAAATTATCGCAGATCGATGGTTCAACCATTCGTTTTAAAGTTATTGGCGAGCTCTTTTGAAAGATACGCATCATGAAAATTTACTGCCCTGAAGGGGGGACTTCCCCTCCAGGGGGGAGGCGAAGCTCCTACATACACATTTTTTTTCCCAGTTAACTATTTTTATTACAAAAAATATATATTCGTTTCATTTGGTTTAGCGCAGTCTATAGACGTTAAACTCTACTTACCTGCAATTTCCCCCATAGACGTAATGTATTAGAATTCTCTTGATTGTCCCTGTACACGAACCATTTGCTTGATCTTAACGAAAAGCTTACTGTAGCATCCCTATATGATACACATTTAGAATACCAAGTTTGAACTTTCTGCCATAATTTGTTTTTGAGATGAGCTGATAACAGACAGACACACACACAGACCATTTGCTAAAAACAGGATTTTCGTATTCAGGGGACCTCAGAACATGTAAATATAACAAAATCTCGCTTTCGAAAATTTGACCCCAAAACAATACTTTCTCTACCTTATGGGTAAGAGAAAGTAAAAAACAGCATGTTGGAAATCAGTAGTCAAAGGTCTCGTTTTGGCAATGAGCGGGATCTTTCGTCTCTTATGTGTCGACAAATGTCTAAATACACTGCTCTGCATGAAAATCGGCCCCAACACCTTTTTTTTACAAATTCTTATGTAAAATGACCTCCTAAATCCGAATATAACGCCCATTTTGCCCCACTGTTTTTGGGGAACGCACCTATTTTTATCAATTTTCGGTAACTTTATGGCTATAAATTTTATTTGTACGGGAGGAAAAGATTATTTTAACTGTTAAATATCTTCTGAGGGAAGAGAAAAATTCTGAACCTTTGCAGCATGTAGAAAATTTAGGGGAGCGGGGGGGGGGGGGGGGATTAATCACTGAAATTTTAAATTACATTTATTATATTTTATTAATCAGTTATTATCTTATATATTAAAACACAAAGCTATATGTTTTAGACCGAATTCGTAGTATCTGGGCATGCGCTACAGATGTTTTGAACCAATAAGGAAAGGGAATATTTTTTCTTTTCACATGTACGCGCAATACTAACCACTGAACAGACAGATTTACTAGCAATATCTAATTAAAGCTCGATAATAAGAACAATTTACACGATTAATTGATTCATTCAAGCTTTACAAGGAAACGTATTAAAAGCAAAGCAATTCGTGAATTGTTATCGCCACCCGTACACATTTTCACTGTGGATTTCTTTTTACTTGATAATAGCTCAAGCCAAGTTTTTCCGTTTTGGCGCCCTCTTTTAGCGCCTTCTGTAAACATATACTCATTTTTCTTTCTCTCTCTGCTTTCTTTAAAAGGAAAAAGAACCGTTTAAATTAACAAATTCTCAGAGTTTATTGTTCTTTTAATGTCAGCATTTATCAGTTCAAAACCTTTAAGTTTTGAAACAGAAATAGATTTTTAAAATTGCAATTTCTTCTTATTTTTCTTTCTTTTTTCTTCTTTTTTTAAATATCATTATAATCTTGGTAAAGCATTTCATTTCCCTATTTAACATATAAATAAAATAAATTATATTTTAAAAATTTTATACATGTAAAAATATTAAATAGTATAATTTATCACTAGAAATTTAATGAACAAATTAATTTATTAAAATATTAGACTGATTTTTATTTTTATTATTATTTTTTTTTCAGCATACCTTTAATGAAATATCTTATTTTGAAGTATTATAATGCTTAATAAATAAATAAATAAATGCGCGATTCAATTAAAATCAAGTAAAATTGTTATTTATTTTTTCACTTATTTTGTGGATTTCAATTCTGTTTCAAAAAATTTCGAAGACATAAAAAAGTGTTTCATCAATTGTTGTTTTAAATGAAGTTATGAATTTTTGTCAACTGGTTATAATATTAATTATTATTTTAATTAAAATAATCTGGTGTGTCACTCACACGACTTTCTCTTACCCTGAAATTTAATATACTATAAATACAGGTTGCAGATTAAAAGGTAAGATAACGAGTACTGTAATGTAAACCTGTGTTAAACAATTCATAATAGGCTTCTGAAGAGTTTTATATAATAATTAGGTAGCATATCACCAAATATCCAAAAAAAAGTCCATTTTATTCTCATTATAAAAAAAAAAAAAAAAAAAAAAAAAAAAAAAAAATACGATTTTTTTTCTAAGTTTTTATTCGTTAAAAGTAAAAAAAAAATCGATAACTTTGTTTTAAATTATCGCAGATCGATGGTTCAACCATTCGTTTTAAAGGTATTGGCGAGCTTTTTTGAAAGATACCCATCATGAAAATGTACTCTCCTCGAGGGGGGACCTCCCCCCCCCAGGGGGGGAGGCGAGGTCCTACATACACAAAAAAAAAAAAAAAAAAAAAAAATTCCCAGTTAACTATCTCTATTACAAAAAATATATATTCTCTTTCATTTGGTTTAGTGCAGTCTATAGACGTTAAACTCTACTTACCTGCAATTTCCCCCATAGACGTAATGTATTAGAATTCTCTTGATTGTCCCTGTACACGAACCATTTGCTTGATCTTAACGAAAAGCTTACTGTAGCATCCCTATATGATACACACTTAGAATACCAAGTTTGAACTTTCTGCCATAATTTGTTTTTGAGATATGCTGATAACAGACAGACACACACACAGACACACAGGCATACACAGAGACCATTTGCTAAAAACATGATTTTCGTATTCAGGGGACCTCAGAACGTGTAAATATAACAAAATCTCGCGTTCGAAAATTTGACCCAAAAACAATACTTTCTCTACCTTATGGGTAAGAGAAAGTAAAAAGAAAAAAAAAATGTTGCTTCCCTTTTCGGATTTTTTAAAAAAGGGAAAATAATTTGAACTCTATAAAAGTATTTTTTACATTTATAACTAACAGTTGGTGACAAACTGTCATAATGAGACTGAAGTGAAATATCATTATGCTTGATACATGGAAACGCATGCTCAGTTTGTTAAACAGTTTGTTAATATTAAACAATTCTTCTGGCAAAGAACAGGTACAAGCTGCTTGGAATGCTAATCTCGATTGGAGTATCGATGATTATGTGCCGACTTTTTATTTTGATACCACGGTCTCAAATACAGATCGAATCAATAGCACTCGTGTGTTTTTAGAGCAAAAACTATTTGGGGAGCTGTTAATTTTTGCTTGTCGTCATCACGTCTACTTCTTGTATTGAAGTGTTTGAAATTAACTTTCATCAGGTTACAACAAGTCCAGAATTCCGCTTTTCAAAATCTTTAAAAAAAATTCGAAAACTCTTAATTTCAATGAGATTCAATCATGTATGGAAGTCGTAAACGCAAGTTTTAAGAATTCTGAAATCGTAGCATTGTTACATCACTACAAAGATAAGGGGGGAAAAAAGAGTAACAGACGACTACTATCAGCCGTATTCACTATTAACATCAACTCCCAGTTCAACATAAATTCTAAAAAAGCGTCTAAAGCCAAAGTGCAGCTCTTTAATAAATTTGACTCGCTGCTTCTGCCATCTAGCTTGGAAGATTTCATATAATCTTTCATTGGTTGGTTTTAACTAAAAAAATAAAAAATAAAAAGGAAATTAAAGGGGACTAATGTGCAAGTTGTACCTGACGGGACTAAAGTGAAAGTTGTACCTCACGGGACAAATGTGCAAGTTGCACCAAACGAATAAACTATTTCTTTCAACGAAAATGCCTACTAACCCTGGACGATAGGTCTAATATATCGTATCATATTATATATCGTATTTATCGTAATATAACTCAATACTTATTTCGCTTCCTTCTTCGACTCGTTTTAATACGCATTTTTTATATGCATGAGCAGTCCCCGAAAAACAAAAACATTAAATCATTCAGTTCATTTTTTTACTTATTTTTATTTCATATTATTTCACGCGCGCTTTTTATTTCCTAATTCAAAATTATTAAAAAAAAACTTTTTCGATATCGCTTGTAACGATACTGATTATTATTAATTTTCTTTTCTTTTTCCTTCAATAATAAAAATAATAATAAAAAAGATTTTGATGAAATTCTGACAAAAGCAGAATTTAGTTTAGGACGGAGGACTATTAGTTTTTTTTTTTTTTTTTTCTTTTTTCAAATTATAACATCGCTTTCAAATTATTCAATTATATTTTCGATAACTTTTAGATTTCGACAAATGTCCAACTATCGAAAACGACAACACAAAAATCCCAGATTGAGACTAATAGGCCCTCAGTCCTAAAAACAATGCTGCCAGATGGAAGAAGCAACACATAAAATTTGGCTGAACAGTTGCACTCTGACATTATAACTATTTAAGTTTTCGTGTTCAACCGGGAGTTAAAGTTATTGGTGAATACAGACATAAGAGAATCGACCTACACCGTTACCGTTTGATTAAATAAAGATAGAAAATAATAGAGACCTTTATAAAATATATTTAAAACACTTTAAACACACGTAAATATAAATTTATTTAAAAGATGTTAATTTTTTTTTTTTTTTTTTATCCAAAGCCAAAATTATTACAGCACCATCTAATATCCAAGAACTTTACATTTCCGAAGCTATTCATATAATTAAATGCAAAAATGCAATAAATTCCAAAGATGCTGCAATTTTACCAATAATTTGGCACAATATTATAAAATAGTTAATAGTTTATTTCTGCTAATTCATGATGTTTTTTCTCCTACAATAACCCCGTATGATATGCAATAGTTCCAGCTTCTCTCACTTTTCTTAACTCCTTGGTCCAACCTCTACCGGAATTCATATTGTTTTTTGCTGATATTTAAAATATATCACGTTATTAAAAGACTTAACTGTTGACTGTAAAAAGAAAACATATTTAAAACTGCGCAATGGAAATGAATCATAAATCCCTGATGATGCTTTACTATTAAAGCGAAAAGCTTTGGATTAAAAAAAAAAAAAAAATAAAAAAAAAATAACATCTTTTAAATAAATTTATATTTACGTGTGTTTAAAGTGTTTTAAATATATTTAATACAAATGACACGTGTTCAATTTAACTCTTTATTTTTTAGAGATTATTTATAGAGACCTTTATCTTATTATAAGCAGCAATTTAAATCGATTAGGATTTAAAATTAGGCTTTCATGTGCCATGCAGTAAGTTCGTGGGATAGCGAGAAAAGTTTACTCCGTGAAAATATCACAAATCTGCCCTCAGTTCAAATTAACAAAGAAAGACAAAGCATTTCAGGGTGTGCACTTTTTATTGTAATAGCCTAGCCATGGCTGTCACATAACTCTGCACTAAAAGCTCTTTACCAAGATTTAGGTTTACTCCCTATTTACTTCCTAAGGTATTTAAACGCATACAAAATGTTGAAAAAAATCAAATCAAAAGCAGCCATAATAAATTTTAGTCAGCATTTATGGCATTTAACTATTGAAATGGTTGTCTTATTATTATTCGATAGAGAAGAAACAAAAGCAAATATAATGTTGAATAGGAACAAAGAAATATTCTGAGTTTCTACAAGAGATGTATTCTATGAAAAGAAGAATTTATCGGCTCGTTGTATGGTGAGTATCTTGTTACACTAGAACTGATTTATACCTCTATGTATCCTTACAATTTAGGAATACTATCGTTTTTTCCTTCCTTTTCTGATAAGTTTAAGGATGATTTTATGTCGATCAAGAGTAAATATTTATTCTTTCGTCTCAAATTAACGATGGTTTTCCCTAACAGAATCCATCTTCATGGGAGACGAATGCCAGCCAAACACATTGTGTCATGGATTAAAGAAGTGAACGATAAAAAAACTGAAAGAGATGTAAAGTTGTTGCAAACTTCAATGGTTTGATAGCAGTAGAAGAGGAACAAAAACAACATTTTATACGTTGTGTAAAAGAACGAAGAGGAAATTACCTCGATTACAATAATAATAATAATAATAATAAATAAAATAAAATAAATAAATAAATACAATTTTAGACTAAAAATATCTTATGAAGGTACATTGTTTAATGTAAAATAATTATAAATTAATTATATAAATATATTTTGGGGGGTTTTCCTGCAATTCAAAGAAAGTGGAAAAATTACTTTATAAATTTAGTACTAATTTTCGCATAACACGTGGGCACAAGTCATATTAGGATTTTCTTTTTCATTCGGCACAAGTTAACGGTATCCCAGGGAGCTGATATAAGAGTTTAAGATTAAATAGAAAAAAATTAAAGGATATGCGTATTGTATTTCAGAAAAAAAAAATGTCCTGTATAAGGAACATACTACTATATGTATAGTTAAAAACTGGCGCAGTTACCTTCTATGAAATGCAGCATTTTTTCCAAGCATTTTGTCTGGGAACAGACTCTTCACATTGGGATACATTCTCCATTTTCGTCTTTTTTTTCCATTTTAAGGCTACAATCTGAATAACAAGTGGCTTTGTACTGCAAATTAAAAAAAAAAAAAAAAAAAAAATTATACTATATATTTGATAGGTGAGAAAACTTATTTTATATATTCGACTATCGGTTATTTAATATTTTATAATAATTTTCAATCATATGAATGACATGGATTGTAAGGATTTTTTTTCATATAAATTTAATATTATTTTAACTTTTTACTAATAGTGTTCCATGCTGTTCATATTATACAATTTTAACGACTTAGAGTATTATCCACAAAAATTGAAGTTTCTCATGTCTTAACGAAAAATTTAAGGGTTAAAAGCATCTTTCGAAAACGTCCGAAAAGAATAAGTAGAGAAATACTCTAAATTTTGGAAACATATTTTTTAAAAGTATTGAATTTTCAATGAATAGTTTGGTTAAATTAATAAAAACAGAAGAAGAAGAAAAAAAAAAGATCAATTTAAATAATAATAATAATAATGCAAAATATATAACATGATTACGAGACAGACTAGATTGTAAGGTAAAGCTAGGAGAATCTAAGCATAATTTAACAGAACAATATAAAAAATTCAAATAATAATTTTTACTGAAATATTTTGAATTTATTTATTTATTTATTATTATTATTATTATTATTATTATTTTATATATTTTTATATATTTTTTTAATTTTCCTTTTTTTTTTTTTTTTTTTTTGGTCATCCTTTAGCACAGCTTCACACACAATAAGAATTTTCGTACCTGTTTCCATAAACGCGAAGCATGCGCGATAGCAATTGATGTATTAAAATATTTTTAAAAATTTAAATTTATTCATAGCAATGTACCAGTATTTATTTATTTATTTATTTATTTCCTTTTCTTTCTTTATTTTTTTTCCTGAGCGTTATGTACGTGATAATGATTCCTGAGATAATGAATTTTATGGATTTTCATATTCATGCGCATGCGCAGTGATTTATTTATCTTAATTTTCCTCTACTTTAAATTTACATACGTGCTTAATAATGACTGTTGTGTTACCGATAAAAGTTTGTTTTTATAGTTCGAAATGTATTTATCACATACTTTTGTTTCCCTTGTTTGTTCTGACCACAGAGTAAGTATAGGAACTAGAGAGAGCAATAAAACGGTATTTGCGGGAGGAAGATTGTGTCACGTGACTTCTGGCAAAACACTTTCCCCTGAGCATCACTGTAGCACTGATTTATATGGTAGTCGCTAATGTCCTTGATGTTTTCGATAGATTTTACCCAAAAATAAAAGTCATATATGTATGAAACAATAGAGCATAGAATCATTTGTCATCCTCAGTTAATGTATTCCATGCATAATTATTAAAAACGCTTAATTAATCTGTAGTTTAGAAGATTTAATGCCTATCGAATCTTGGCGATAGAGTTTGTCGCCAAGAGAAAATTTCTTCCGTTCGCTGAAATGCTCTACTTTCTTCCAAATAATCATACAAATAATAATAAAAATATAAAATAAAAAGTACTTTTCCTTATTATTTTTGTTTGATATATTGAAAAAAAAAATCCTTTTTAATTTTCAATACATGTGTGTATGTGTGCGTACTAAATTTGTATTGCTAAAATTAATTTAGAAATGTTATTACTGTATTTTATGCTGAAATGCTATTTTGCAATGCTTCATTTTAATATATATATATATATGTATAATATTTTATTCATAAAAAAAAAAAAAAAAAAAAAAAAAAATCTTGTTACAATTGAATTGAAAATATGTTAAAAGAAATACGTTCGTTGAAGTTATATAACATCTATTAAATTACTTTAAAAAGAAAAAAAAAAAGAAAAAAAAAAAAAAAGAACATTGTAGAGGTTAGCATTAATTTGAATTTATTTAAGATATTTTATTTATTCATTTAATGAAATTTTTTAGTAATTAAGGTTTACAAGCCATATTTTCCCGTCACTGATATTTAAAAAGATTGAGTATTTAAATTAATTTACCTAATTATACTTCTTCACTATTCCCCATCATAGATTTGTTATCTTTAATTTCTGTATTTATACTATAAGAAAACAATAATGCTTGTTTGTGTGAAACTTTTTTTTTTTTTTTTTTTCAAAAATAAAAATTTAGAACAAAATAATAATAATTTAAAAATAAAAAATTAAATTTTGAATAAGTTACAAAGTTTTTAAAATAGAAAGTTCATAGTTAGAGTTATTAAGAAACACCACAGAACTAGCGTTTTAAATTAAAAAGTACGAAACTTGAAAAAAAAAAAAAAAAAAAAAAAAAAAACTATAAATTGAACAAACTGGCAACAACTGTTTCAGGTAAAAAAAGAAAAAAAAAAAAAAAAAAAAAAAAAGAAAAAAAAAGCACAACCCTTCGTCAGGTGAACAAAGTAGGGACGAGTGTTGCAAACAAAGCGGCAACGTTTGTTTGATGTTATTTATTTATTGATAAACTATATTAAAATATAAATAAATAAATAAAGGCAAACATATTTAAATAATAATATAACGAGTGATAATTACATAAAATAATAGTAATTATAATTATGTTGAACATATCAGTATCAGTAAATGTTCTATTACGAATCCATTTTTTTTTTTTTTTTTTCTCTCTCTCTTTTCATCCGTTTGCCGCATAGGAGTATTACACTCACGCCAATAACTGTGATAAAGCAATGGAACTGGCGTTAACAAGCAACCCCTTCATCGCCAAATGCCTAAACTCACGTGTTTCATCTTCGAGACACTTTCATTCGGACGACACAATAGGGGTGCGCTCTCTGTCTAGTTACTATATTTACTCTGTGGTTCTGACAGTGTAAAATTTGCTATCAGTTTAAACCATGAACCTATAAAGAGAAGGACGGCGATCGGGATGTTTCAAGAATAACCCCAATTTTCTCCCTTCTATTCTCAACAGACATCTCGGTAGAAATCCTGAAGGATTTCTAATCTCGGGTCTTTGCAGCGCCATCACGCGGCGGTATCAGAAATTCCGTCTTTCGGATTATTGAAAGGTAAAAGAAAAGATAAAGAAGGATTGCGCAAAAAATCGCGGATTTTCATTTGGAAAAAGTTAATAAACTTTTATTAAATCCGCATCAACCAATAATGTTGTAGATTCCGAAAGTTCGATAATTTTAAAATCATTCTGCAAAAACTTTTTTGAGAAATCTAAAATAAATAATAATAATAATAATAAATTAGTCTTGTATTTCGTTTAAATAAATAAATAAATAATTATAATAGAATGGAACAATCAATTTGAAATGTTCCAAATAATAATAATAATAATATTAATAAGTGGGAATAAATGAAAAGAAAAAAACCCACCAAGGAATTATATATAAGGAATATTTATCAATTGTTCTTGAAATCATTTTCACTATTTACTATTTAGCATTTGAAATAATTTGTTTTTAAATATCTACATTTTGAACTCGCACTAAGCATTTTTCATTTATAAAAATTAAAACTTTCTTTCAATTATACACACACACACATATATATATTCCACACATGTGGAATGAAATATTATAATAATTATTATATTTATATTTCTTGAAAATTATTAAATAAATACTCCCTGCTAACTAATTATTACTATAATTCTTCTTTCCTACAGCTCCACTAGTGATTGAGAGGTTCTGCCCTTAAAGTTGGACGATGGGAAGTGCTGGGTTCGGTCTCAGGTCACGCTTGTCGACCTAGCCATTCGGAGTTTTCCGTGTTTTTATCCGAAACTCGCGAATGATATGGGCTAGTACCTCTTAGGTCCATGTCCCTAGTGTAGACAATTCACCTTAAATCGAATACCAACATTTTAGAGGTTTGGTTAAGTTAATAGGTCCCACCAGTAGCCGAGAGGTTCTGCATTCAAAGGTAGTAGCCGAGAAGTGCAGGATTAGATCCCAGGAAGCACTTGTTGAACTAGCCGTTTAGAGTGTTACGTGGTTTTCTCCGAAACTCACGTGAATACAGCTTAGGATCACTTAGAAAGACCCCTACAGAGGGCATCCTCTTTAGGCTTAAGTCCCTAGTACTAAGTCCCCAATAACTTTAAGCCAATAGAGGAAAGTTCCATGGAGCATGGTTCAAGTCCATGTCATTTTTCTGCCTGGACGTTTCTTATCTTTTACAAAACTTGCATAAATATGGGCTAGGATCCCTTAGAATGACACAAGGAGGCAATCCACCCTGGCACAAGTTTCTAGAGCAGACAACTGGCCTTAATATAGATTTAATATAGATAGATAGATAGATAGATAGATAGATATAGATATATAAAGTAATACTTGAATATACTCTAATAAGGTAGAATCAAGGTGAAAAATTAGAAATTAGTGAGCAGTAATCATTTTAAATATTTTCAAAAAATCTGAAGTTCTAAATTATTTATTTTTAAATAATTTCTGGGAAAAATTAATATACTTAATAATCTCATAATTTAATGCATATGTATGTGCATTTTCATAATTATAAAATAGTAATTTATAAAACGTTTTATAAAATTTACCACCCGCTTTCATAATAAATTTATCTAAAAATTTTTCCAGTTACAGAGCGCAACTAATTTATATACAAAGATATTCAAAATAATTTCAATGTATTTCGTTCAATAAGCGATAATATTTAAACAAAATGTTTTAATACCTTTGTACTAAACAACACATAAGGAAATTGACCTTATTATTATTATGGTTAAAAATGTTTTCTGTGGAACAGGGTATGAGTACCAAAGATTTACTGTTAAGGGATACACAAAAATATTCAGATGCATTATGGGCTGTAGTTGAAAATTGCTAGAACTGCATTTTTAATTGTGTTAAGCGTTTTTAATAATTCAAAACATTGTTAATGCATGATTATGACTTTAATTGGTGTGTCTGTTCTTTAATTTCTGGTGGTATTTATAAAATACCTTAAAATTAATATATGTTATTTAAGTGCCAAGTTCTCTACTGAAAATGGTACAATAATACTGTACAGGATGGCTAAATAAGTTTTAGACTATATATAGGCTATACAAATGCAATATTTTCCTCAATTTTTTCTTTAGACATAAAGCTGTAAAGAAGCTTTTGTGAGATTTTTTCCTCTATTGCTAAAAACAAAATATATTTTTGCAGCCTTGTTTTTTGAAAATATAAAGGAGTGCAGAAAAACAATCTGTATTTTAGTTTTTGTTTGAAGTTAAAGCCATAAAGATATTCTTTACTTTATTCTATATCCAATAGAAGAAAGTATTAAATTCGTAAAAATTTTCGATTTCCAGTTTTCGATAGATTTACATGTTTTTAGAGTCCAGAACAGGATTTAATCTTTTTTAGAATATGTCCGTATAACAAAAATTTTATTCCAACTGTATCTCAAGAGCTACTTCAGAGAGTTTCATACAAATTGATATGTAGTTGCACCTTAACATAAATTAGGGTCTATCAACTTTTGGTGAAAATCATGCAGCAGGTATTGTTGCCCTCCCGTTTTCTCTGAACTTTTAACTTAGCGGTATAGGACAAAATTTCTTATAAATCTACAGAATTAGAATTGTTTTAATTGAATCCTTATGAAGTTAAAAATATTATTCATAATACAAATAGGGAACTAGAAAAAAAAATAATAATGGGCATGTAGGGGCAATGCAAATTTTTAATACTGATATCTTTCATCAATAAATTTAAACTGTATATTTGAACCCTTGACTTATGATAATTTAAAGCAAAATTTAATTATTATTTTCATTTAAAAAAAAAAGCTCAATTTTTAAGATATCATTGTAGAACATAACATCAACTTTATTTGGGCTTTTAGTATTATACTACTACCAAAAAAAATAAAAAAAAAAAAAAAACTACATTTATTGTGGAAAATAGATTTAATAAATTTTAACAAATTATTTGCACTGAGTGAATTTGTAATAGAAAAATATAGGGGAGCAAACAAAAAATCTGTATTGTGAAAAAAAGACTTTTTCCTACGTGAACGCTGTGGCTCTGATGTAAAACTCCGCGCTACGAACCTAAAGGCCTATCGTTCGAGCCCAGTCAGGGGATATTTTTTAAAAATGGTTTTTGTTTAATTCTAAATTATTTTAATTAAAGATTTAAATGTATGTAAATATTATGGTGTGTCACTCACACGATTTTCTCTTACCCTGCATTTTAATACTAAGATAGATATTTTATGCTTTTTAGTTTCCATTTCTATAAAAGCGTGTTCTTTAATTTTTTTAAAACTATAATATTATTGAAAGTTTTCTTCCTCAGTAAGAAAATACAAATTATATTTTAAAGCCTCATTACAGAAAGAGACAATTTTTTTTAACACCATATACCACATCCTATTTCCATTGAATATTTTTAAGTTTGAATACTCAAAAATTATATTACATTTCACCATTCAGATATTTAAAAAAAATTATTTTACGATGAATCAACGAAGTAATACCTGAATATCGTTAAGGGTATGCTCTTAAACTATAATATTGTGAAATCCAGGGGAAAAAAAGTGAAAAACTAGTAATCATTTTAAGTATTTCCAAAAAAATGACATTTAGAGTTTCAGTTTTTAAAATTTAAATAGTTTTTGAGAATATTTAATATACTTAGTATTTTATATTTCAATTTGTATGTAAATTTTCCCAATCCTAAACCAGTAATTTACCAAAAGGTTTATAAAATTACCGTCTTCTTTCACTGTAATAAATTTACTTAAGAAATTTCCGATTTCAATGTTAAAACTTCTTTTTTTTTTTAATCAATCTTTACAATTTTACCATTACCTTGCATTTGTGGATTCTGGGCAAAGCAAATTTTTTTTAATTTCACAAAACTTTGAAATACTATTTCATACATATATATTTTTTTTCATATGCACATATACATACATAACGTATGGTTTGTCTTGATTTTATTACAAGCTGCAAATCGTTATTAATTAAAATGGTTAATTAGACATTTAAAGCAAGTTATTTTTACTAAGAGATGAAAAACATTAAAGTTTCTCTTTTTTTTTTTTTTTTTTTTTTTTCTTTTTAATTCTAAAAATCCTTTATTTATTTATTATTCTTTTTCATTTTTCTGAAATTTTTGAACAAACAACCCCCCCCCCTCCCACTTACCTTGTTAAGAATTTCAGATTTTGTGCATGTATTATTGACCAATACATATAATTATAGTTCCCAATAACATGCAAATCTGTTTATCTTATATATATATTATTTTGTAGATAGTTATCATTAGATGTCAATAATTTTCTTTTTAAAATACTTAATACATATAGCATTATCTGTTTATCTATCTATCTAAAGAAACGAAACATGTAAGTCATTTAAAAAAATTTATTCATTAACAAATCAAATTTCATTTCTGAAATTGATTAAATAGCATAATATGTCACAAATAATAAAGTTATACTTATTGTATATTTTTTTCATATTCACATTTCTTAAGTCAAATATTCATAAAATGAGAATTTTTAAAGGCCTTCAAATACAAAAAAGAAACGACGCTGGTCCATAAAAACGGAAATATGCATTTTATACTAAAGGAGTAGCTACTTATAATACTAGAAATGAAAATTATTTGTTAAATATCAGTATTAAAGCTCTAAATTAAGTCGGAATAACTAGCCTCAGGAGCAGAAAATTAACTTGGATTTTTCTTCCCTAAAACTTTATTTTTTGCGATAGTTGATCGAAAGCAGCTATTACATACATAAGCAAAGCAATTCTTCTCCATTATCACTTTGTGGGATATTTTAATTAATTAATATCAATTAAAATCTCAAATTTCCCGCTTACTTCTCATGTAAACGATGAGTCTAGTATGTTCGGAGCGCCCCCTATCACCCACTTTCTCTTTAGGTCCGTTTTTCAATGCTTACCGCCATTCCCGTTTCCTCTCCTCTAATTATGTAACTTCATGGTTTAAACCAACGTCCACCGAACCGGTTTCGCTTAAAATTTACAAACGAGTCTAGGATGATGGTAATACTGTTCGGCATGAAAATTGCTTCTGACACCATTTCATCATATTCTTATGTAAAATGACCACCTGAATCCGAATAGGACGCCCATTTTGCCCTATCACCCACCGTTTTTTAGAAACGGCCCCTATTTTTATCCTTTTTCGGTGATTTTATGGCTATAAATTTGATTTTTAGGAGGCGGGGGAGGATTATTTAAACCATTAAATATCTTCAGAGGGGCTACAGAGTTGGAAAATTGTAAAACTTGAACATTTGCAACAAAAGATGTTTTTATTTATTTATTTATTTTTATTTGTTTATTTTTATTTATTTATTTATTAGTGCTAGAGGCCTATTTCAGTCGGTACAGTTGTCGAATTTTTATAGGTCACTCTTAATTAGTGCTAGAGGCCTATTTCAGTCGGTTTATTGAATGGGGATTTATTGAATGAAGTCCCCCCAAGGCCCAACTTTGACATGAGTCCCCCCCAGGCCCAACTTTGACATGAGTCCCCCCCAAGGTACCCCTATTTCAGTCGGTACAACGTTGTCGAATTTTTATAATACACTCTTAATAGTGCTAAGGGCCTATTTCAGTCGGTTTATTGAATGGGGATTTATTGAATGAAGTCCCCCCAAGGTACAACTTTGACATGAGTCCCCCCCCAGGCACAACTTTGACATGAGTCTCCCCAAGGTACAACTTTGACATGAGTCCCCCCCAGGCACAACTTTGACATGAGTCCCCCCCAAGGTACAACTGTGACATGAGTCCCCCCAAGGCCCAACTTTGACATGAGTCCCCCCCCAGGCCCAACTTTGACATGAGTCCCCCCAAGGCCCAACTTTGACATGAGTCCCCCCCAAGGTACAACTTTGACATGAGTCCCCCCCAAGGCACACCTTTGACATGAGTCCCCCCCAAGGCACACCTCCCCCTCATTGGGAAAGAGAGAAAAAACGTTGTTTTGCGGCTATAAGACAGTTTGGACTTCCAACGTTATTTGTTACAATATCTGCAGCTGAAACACATTGGTTTGATTTAATGAAAACTTTATCATGGAATTTAGATCGTCACGAATTAACTAAAGAAGAATTTGTCGATATTAACAAGTTTAGCAGTAGGCCTCTGGCACTAAATTAAAATCTGTCAATGTCAGATTTTCATGTTTTAAATAATGAAATAATGTCGTGTCTGTATAATTTTATTTTACTTTTTTTTTTTTTTTTTTTTGAGGGAGGGGGGTGCCACTGAAATTATGTGTTACATATCTTATACTTTTTTAATCTCTTATTAAGGTTATTTATTAAACTTTGTCTTTAGATATTAAATAAATTTTTTATTCATCAAATCAAATTCATGGTCATAAAATTATCGAACAGGGAAAAAAATTGAGGAAGTGGGTGGTGTTTCTAGAAAACGGTGGAGGCCTATTTCAGTCGGTACAGTTGTCGAATTTTTATAGGTCACTCTTAATTAGTGCTAGAGGCCTATTTCAGTCGGTTTATTGAATGGGGATTTATTGAATGAAGTCCCCCCAAGGCACAACTTTGACATGAGTCCCCCCCCAAGGTACCCCTATTTCAGTCGGTACAGCGTTGTCGAATTTTTATAATACACTCTTAATAGTGCTAAGGGCCTATTTCAGTCGGTTTATTGAATGGGGATTTATTGAATGAAGTCCCCCCGAGGCACAACTTTGACATGAGTCCCCCCCAGGCACAACTTTTACATGAGTCCCCCCCAAGGTACAACTTTGACATGAGTCCCCCCAAGGCCCAACTTTGACATGAGTCCCCCCCAGGCCCAACTTTGACATGAGTCCCCCCAAGGCCCAACTTTGACATGAGTCCCCCCCAAGGTACAACTTTGACATGAGTCCCCCCCCCCAAGGCACACCTTTGACATGAGTCCCCCCCAAGGCACACCTCCCCCTCATTGGGAAAAAGAGAAAAAACCTTGTTTTGCGTCTATAAGACAGTTTGGACTTACAACGTTATTTGTTACAATATCTGCAGCTGAAACACATTGGTTTGATTTAATGAAAACTTTATCATGGAATTTAGATCGTCACGAATTAACTAAAGAAGAATTTGTCGATATTAACAAGTTTAGCAGTAGGCCTCTGGCACTAAATTAAAATCTGTCAATGTCAGATTTTCATGTTTTAAATAATGAAATAATGTCGTGTCTGTATAATTTTATTTTATTTTATTTTATTTTACTTTATTTTATTTTATTTTTTGAGGGGGGGGGTGCCACTGAAATTATGTGTTACATATCTTATACTTTTTTAATCTCTTATTAATGTTATTTATTAAACTTTGTCTTTAGATATTAAATAAATTTTTTATTCATCAAATCAAATTCATGGTCATAAAATTATCGAACAGGGAAAAAAATTGAGGAAGTGGGTGGTGTTTCTAGAAAACGGTGGATGACTAGGCAAAATTGGAGTCATATTCGGATTCAGGAGGTAATTCTACATAAGAATAAGCAAGAATGGTATTAGAACTTGATTTTTTTTTTTCAGAGCAGTATCATTGTGTTATTAGAGAAATCTCAGGACACTTTCTCACCAAGGTTAGGATTGCCCATTTAACTGAAATTTAGGAATTTGATCAGGAGTAAATTTTTGAGAAAAATAGGTATCTGCCCGTGTCAGATCTTGAAATAAATTTTCAGTGCACTTCAGCTGAACCGATAATGCTCAAATTTTATTTTCTTTGCAATATGCAAGTGCTTTTACAGAGTTGTCTGATCCGGAACAATTTTCAGAAACGAAGATCTGTTTGCTTGTGTCAGATTTTGTGATTCAATGCCCTTCTTCCAAAACTATGTTATACAAATTTTAAACATAAGACCACTTTCGATGACAATACAGTACGGAAATGTTTTCAGAGTTAATTCATTTTAAAAGCGACTATGACATAAGGAACATTTCAAAACAGACAAAATGTTGGAACATTAATAATTAACAATTTTTCTCTTTAAAAGAATGATTTTTAATAAAATTTAGTGTTTAAAATATTTCTATGTGAGAGATGAAATGTAGCTGGTATTTTTTAATGACAATCTTAAAGCAATTTCTTAAATATATTTTTTAAACTTTTACTGATTTGAAGTTGGGACATCAATATTTTGCTGTTTTTTGAAAAAAAAAAAAAAAAAAAAAAAGTTTACGATCATCTCAAAACCTCTAAGTCAAAACACTAAATACATGCTTACACAGAAATAAATGAAGAATCCAAAAATGTATCTGACTAGGTGCTGGTAATTGTAAAATTTGATTTAAAAAAAATCTTTAATAATGTACAGGATTTATATTATCTTCTCTGAAATGATCCATATATCATCTGTCTTCTTGAAACAAAAAGCTATGAAAATATCTCTTTTGTGAAATCTTCGTCAAAGTTTCTGAATAAAAATTTTCTTAAAATTAATCTTGGTAAAATTGAACAATCGTCTGTATTAACATATTTTATCGAGATCGGCAAGTAAACCACTTTTCAGCTTTCTATATGTTAGATGCTTTCACTTGGCATATTGGTGGATCAAATAAATATCCCCAAATATAAACAACAACCTCTCTCTTTTCAGATGATGTCAAACTATTTTATTAGGATCATAGTCTTATTTCTCTCAGATTAAAAAATAAAAAAGCCCTCACCATCATTTACGTTAAACCGTTTTGAATTTTGCTTGAAATAAAATCTATTATATAATATAAAACTGTACAAAGAGGAAAAGTCGTAAGCAATGTAGGATTGAAGTACTAAATTGAATTCTGATTTAAGAATATTTTCATTTTTCTTTTTGAATTGTGAAGTTCCAGATCTCATAAAATTCGTTAGCTGAAATGAATTTATTACGTGAAAAACTTAAGTGATTTTTTTTTTTTTTCTCTCTAACTAATGTTATCTTACGAAGGAATTGCGTTATATTTTTCAGATTCACATAGATAATAAACCAACTGATTTAAATTTAATTTTGTGTATATTTATTTACTTTTATTTTTAGTTTTTATAATTAACTGTAATAACGTCGAAAAATACTTTACTCCATGATTTTTCTTTATCAGATTGTCTACAAAAGGCTTTGGCTATTGAAAATTATCAAAGAACTAATTTTCAAAACGTACTTATGCTAAAGAAAAAAAAAATGCACCTAAATGAAAGCCTACAAATACTTTGAAATCGAACAAATCTTGGACGAAAGAGTTTAATATTCATCGTAGCTACTGATGAAACCAAGGTAAAAACGTTGTGTATCAGTCTTCCCCCAGAGAATTAAACGATTTCTCATTTGCTACTTAGATAGACTAACGGTACGGACACCAACGATTTTTCTAAAAACGAATAATTATTGAATAAAATTATGCACAATCTTTACTACAAAAAAAGTCCAGTTTGCATATTTGCTACTTAGGAGAAACTGCGCTTTGTTTACATTTGTTCCCATGTTAGGACAGATTACGCAGCTTATTGGCAAAGATAAGATACTGAGGACGGTTAAAGTAATAAATTCGGTAATTATTAATAATAACTGGCAATTATTAATAATAATCGTCTCTTATGCTCAATGGGATTAATTAATGGACATTAATCACTTTAGGTGGTTGTTATTAATAATTACCAAAGGAGTTTGGTGAATGTGATGACATAATAGACATTTATCACATCAACATTTTATTATTAATAATTACCATGGAAGTTTGTTCAATGTGATCAACTATTTATACCTTAGTCATGGAAATCTCTAACTAAGCGGTTTAAAAATTATTAAATTGAATAAATATTTTTGGTAATTATTAATAATGACCGATCAATGTGATAAATTCTCAAAAATTATTCACTTTAATAATTTGGTTAATATTAATAATCGCCAGTTATTAATTATAATTACCAATTAATCACATTGACTGTAACATATATATATAGTTGTGTATGTATTATAAAAATCTTTTCAAACATTGCACAAAATAAAGTGAAATATATCACATAAAAAAGTAAAAAAAAAAAAAAAAAAACAAGAAATAAGAATTTAAATGATGTAAGCATACAATTTCGATACGCTCTTGGGGGGGTTTGAATTATTATTGTAAGCAAAATAGGTGTAAATTTTTGTTTTACCGTAGGCCTTTAGCCTATGGTAACTAGATTAGAGTGCCTTTATAAATTAAAAGCGTTAATAATTACTACTATACTAAATAAGAGTTTTAGTGTAGCAGTAATAATTACTACTATACTAAATAACAGTTTTAGTGTAGCAGTAATAATTACTGCTATACTAAAACTGCATTGCCAGCGGAAGTGTGAAAACTGGGTTGAACCTTACTTTGAATGTTTTTACTTTCTCTATCGCATAATATTAATTTGGTTTTAATAAAAAATTGGCTTCTGGTAAATGAAAATTTAATTAGGTGTAGAAATTAATATAATATTTATGAGTTTCAAATTTTAAGGGTAAATAAGAAAAAAAGTAACGTGCGAAAATTTTGCAAGGGTTTGCTGGTAATAAATATTACCAGTTAAATATAAATATATTGAAAATAATTGCAGAGCTATACTGCAATATTTTAACTAACAAGGAGAGGTCATGACATCGAAAATTCAGATCGAGACGAAATTGCGCAGGATTGTAGTATACTATGAAGGTAACAACATATTAAAGCAGTAGGACCCACTAGCCACAGAGAATTTCGAGAAAAAAAGCGTTTAAAGTTTCAGTAATCTTTAAATACAAGATATATCGCAACTTAGCAGTGGCGTGGTCGGCAGAGTGAATGGTTGCAACGCGGAGGGCCAGGGTTCAATGCTGCCGACGGGAGTGTTTTTTTTTTTTTTTTTTTCCTTTTATTTATTTAATCTAAACATTTTATTTTAATGTTATTTTCTTTTATAATTCAATTTAAAATTTGAAAATTTTAATAATTATTTAAATTTCTTGAACTTAAAAAAAGAAAAAAGAAACATGCATGTTTTAAAATATTCCATTTTTTTATATTAAATTCTAAACATTTTATTTTATTTTAGGAGTATTTAAAACAATGCTAAACTTTGTTTTTTAAATTTCAGAAAATAGAAAAAAAAATATTACAGAGAAATAATGATTTTAATTGTACATATAATTACGGCCCAAACAAATTAACTAATTACTTCTCCAATCATTATAGCTTCTTGAAAAATTATTATACGGGATTCCAATTATATTAAATTATATTACAGGCAAACAAATACCCGAAATATACATCATCTTTAAATCTAGATTTTAAATATTAATCAACGTACGTTTTTGTTCGACAATCTGTTTTTTTTTTTTTTTCTTTCGTGCACGAAACAAAATTTCAGCTTCTCTGTAATATTAACAACCTCAAGACGGTTAAGTAATTCATACATATTAAAACCATATCAGGAAGCTTAAACCAAGATTTAAACACACCTGCTGTTTTATACTTCTGTTTATTTTTTAATCATTTATTTATTTATTTATTTACTTATCGTCTGTTTTTTCTTTATTTTTATATTTGTTATTCAGTACTTTGTTTGCATATTTATCTTATTTTATTTGATTATTTCATCCATTTACTTATTTTGCTATTACAGCTGCAGTTGAACGATCGTAAGGACGAATGTTTGTAAAATTTAATCTTTTTAATAATTAAACCTAAAATAAAATTAAAATAAAATAAAAATAAAAATAATAATGAACAATAATTATTGAATTTTAGTGATTTAAAATATATGTAGGTTATATAGTTATAATTTTATATATGTAATATTTATAATTTTCTATAACTTAAAAAAATAAATTTTAACTAGTTTTAATCACAAAATAAAGTAAAAATAAAATAAAATGCTTAGATAAATAAATATATATGCACATATATATATTTAAATAGAAGGATCCCTTTATTTTATAATTAAAACAAAGCTAAATTTATTTTTTAAGTTAAAATTTTAAAACCTACTTTTTTTTTTTTTTTTTTTTTTTTTTAGTTCAAGAAAAAGAGTGATTATTATTTATTAAATTTTTCAATTTTGAATTGAATTATAAGAGAAAGTGACAGTAAAATAAAATATTTAGATTAAATAAATACACCATTTCCCAAAATTTAGATAATCAATAAAATTTGCATTAACATAAAAAGTATTAAGGTACAATTATAAATCGCGAGATAGGTAATAAATAAAAACAGTTTTGCTGATATACACATATAAATTATGATCAAAGGTTTGAAATTATAAAATGTACATTAAATTATATAAAAATGTGCTGTCCCAAAAGTATAGACACAATACAGCATTACATGTTTTCTTTTACATTTTTGTTCACAGAATAAAATATTTTTATTGTCGTCTGATTCTATAAATGCAGAATAATTTTTCCCTTTAATTGAAATATCGTCAACTATATTTTTAGCATAATAATTTAATGAGTTCAATGTATTGTTTTATTTGTCATTCGGAAAAGACGTTTCCTGAGTATTCTGAGAAAAATGCAACGTTCTAAAGAATTTTCTAAAGATGAAATTATTAAGATTTTACAGTTAAAAGCGCAAAGACAAAATCCTGTACAAATATCGAGAAGAATAAAGAGATCCTTGAGCAGTATTTATAGAGTTTTGAGATCAGGTGGAACATAGAATACTCGAAAGCGAGTGGGAAGACCAAAGAAAACAACGTTACGTGATATTAGAATGTTATTAAAAAAGGCTTCAGTTGATAATTTATCTGTACGTGCAATTGCATCAACTTCCAGAATTTTAAAAAGTACTGTACACAGAAGAATTAAAGCTTCAAAACACATTATTTATAGGAGAATGAAAGCAAAACCTTGCTTAAAGCAGAGACATAAAAATTCACGTCAAAGTGGGCTCGAAAGCATAGTCATACGGTGAAAAGTAGCTTTCTGTCATTTTCAGTGACGAAAAGAAATGGAATTTGGACGGCCCTGACAGTTATGGATTTTACTGGTATGACCTAAGAAAAAAACCGAAGAACTGTTTCAGCAGGCAATAAGGCGAAGAATCCGTAATGACCTGGGGAGGGTTTTGTTTCAACAGGAAAACATTTCTAGGATTTGCGGACAGTTTTAATAAAAAATTGGCTTCTGGTAAATGAAAATTTAATT
The DNA here is from genome assembly GCA_963930645.1 of Salticus scenicus. NCBI lineage: Eukaryota > Metazoa > Arthropoda > Arachnida > Araneae > Salticidae > Salticus > Salticus scenicus. Next base: position 160,500,175 of record OZ005661.1, read on the forward strand.
AGGTGTAGAAATTAATATAATATTTATGAGTTTCAAATTTTAAGGGTAAATAAGAAAAAAAGTAACGTGCGAAAATTTCGCAAGGGTTTGCTGGTAATAAATATTACCAGTTAAATATAAAGATATTGAAAATAATTGCAGAGCTATACTGCAATATTTTAACTAACAAGGAGAGGTCATGACATCGAAAATTCAGATCGAGACGAAATTGCGCAGGATTGTAGTATACTATGAAGGTAACAACATATTAAAGCAGTAGGACCCACTAGCCACAGCTTTCGAGAATAAAAGCGTTTAAAGTTTCAGTAATCTTTAAATACAAGATATATCGCAACTTAGCAGTGGCGTGGTCGGCAGAGTGAATGGTTGCAACGCGGAGGGCCAGGGTTCAATGCTGCCGACGGGAGTGTCTTTTTTTTTTTTTTTTTCCCTTTTATTTACTTAATCTAAACATTTTATTTTAATGTTATTTTCTTTTATAATTCAATTTAAAATTTGAAAATTTTAATAATTATTTAAATTTCTTGAACTTAAAAAAAGAAAAAAGAAACATGCATGTTTTAAAATATTCCATTTTTTTATATTTATTATTTTCTATATTAAAAAAAAAAAAAAAAAAAAAAAAAAAAAAGAATAAAATAAAATAAATAAATATTTTTTTTCAACTATATTGTTTTAACTAATAAAATAAATTAATAATAAAGCAGATCATTTTAAATTTTAAACATTTTATTTTATTTTAGGAGTATTTAAAACAATGCTAAACTTTGTTTTTTAAATTTCAGAAAATAGAAAAAAAATATTACAGAGAAATAATGATTTTAATTGTACATATAATTACGGCCCAAACAAATTAACTAATTACTTCTCCAATCATTACAGCTTCTTGAAAAGTTATTATACGGGATTCCAATTATATTAAATTATATTACAGGCAAACAAATACCCGAAATATACATCATCTTTAAATCTAGATTTTAAATATTAATCAACGTACGTTTTTGTTCGACAATCTGTTTTTTTTTTTTTTTCTTTTGTGCACGAAACAAAATTTCAGCTTCTCTGTAATATTAACAACCTCAAAACGGTTAAGTAATTCATACATATTAAAACCATGTCAGGAAGCTTAAACCAAGATTTAAACACACCTGCTGTTTTATACTTCTGTTTATTTTTTAATCATTTATTTATTTATTTATTTACTTATCGTCTGTTTTTTCTTTATTTTTATATTTGTTATTCAGTACTTTGTTTGCATATTTATCTTATTTTATTTGATTATTTTATCCATTTACTTATTTTGCTATTACAGCTGCAGTTGAACGATCGTAAGGACGAATGTTTGTAAAATTTAATCTTTTTAATAATTAAACCTAAAATAAAAATAAAAAAAAAATAAAAAAAAAATAATAATGAACAATAATTATTGAATTTTAGTGATTTAAAATATATGTAGGTTATATAGTTATAATTTTATGTATGTAATATTTATAATTTTCTATAACTTAAAAAAATAAATTTTAACTAGTTTTAATCACAAAATAAAGTAAAAATAAAATAAAATGCTTAGATAAATAAATATATATGCACATATATATATTTAAATAGAAGGATCCCTTTATTTTATAATTAAAACAAAGCTAAATTTATTTTTTAAGTTAAAATTTTAAAACCTCCTTTTTTTTTTTTTTTTTTTTTTTTGTTCAAGAAAAAGAGTGATTATCATTTATTAAATTTTTCAATTTTGAATTGAATTATAAGAGAAAGTTACAGTAAAATAAAATATTTAGATTAAATAAATACACCATGTCCCAAAAGTTTAGATAATCAATAAAATTTGCATTAACATACAAAGTATTAAGGTACAATTATAAATCGCGAGATAGGTAATAAATAAAAACAGTTTTGCTGATATACACATATAAATTATGATCAAAGGTTTGAAATTATAAAATGTACATTAAATTATATAAAAATGTGCTGTCCCAAAAGTATAGACACAATACAGCATTACATGTTTTCTTTTACATTTTTGTTCACAGAATAAAATATTTTTATTGTCGTGTGATTCTATAAATGCAGAATAATTTTTCCCTTTAATTGAAATATCGTCAACTATATTTTTAGCATAATAATTTAATGAGTTCAATGTATTGTTTTATTTGTCATTCGGAAAAGACGTTTCCTGAGTATTCTGAGAAAAATGCAACGTTCTAAAGAATTTTCTAAAGATGAAATTATTAAGATTTTACAGTTAAAAGCGCAAAGACAATATCCTGTACAAATATCGAGAAGAATAAAGAGATCCTTGAGCAGTATTTATAGAATTTTGGGATCAGGTGGAACATAGAATACTCGAAAGCGAGTGGGAAGACCAAAGAAAACAACGTTACGTGATATTAGAATGTTATTAAAAAAGGCTTCAGTTGATAATTTATCTGTGCGTGCAATTGCATCAACTTCCAGAATTTTAAAAAGTACTGTACACAGAAGAATTAAAGCTTCAAAACACATTATTTATAGGAGAATGAAAGCAAAACCTTGCTTAAAGCAGAGACATAAAAATTCACGTCAAAGTGGGCTCGAAAGCATAGTCATACGGTGAAAAGTAGCTTTCTGTCATTTTCAGTGACGAAAAGAAATGGAATTTGGACGGCCCTGACGGTTATGGATTTTACTGGTATGACCTAAGAAAAAAACCGAAGAACTGTTTCAGCAGGCAATAAGGCGAAGAATCCGTAATGACCTGGGGAGGGTTTTGTTTCAACGGGAAAACATTTCTAGGATTTGCGGACAGAAAAATGAAATCAGAGGATTATCAGGATATTTTACGTACCGATTTACTGCCATTATGGATTTGTTAGCCGGACCGGACTGTGTTTTCCAACAAGATGGGTATCCATCCATACCTCCAGATCAACGAAAATGTGGTTTATGCAAAATAATATCACACTATTAGACTGGCCAGCACTTAGTTCGGATTTGAATCCCATGGAGAACACATGGGGGATTTTATCTCGTAAAATATATGAAAATGAAAAGCAATATACATGTGTAAATGACTTAAAAACTGTAATTGACAAAGCGTGGTATGAAATATCTCCTTCTGTAATGCAATGCTTAATTAATCATATGGAACAACGTGTATTTGATGTTATAAAGTGTCGTGGGAATACAATTCAATATCAAAAGTAAGTTTTTAGTTACTTTTATAAATGTAAAACCAAAAACACTTACAGGTGTCTATACTTTTGGGACAACACATTTTTAAATAATTTAATGTACATTTTATAATTTCAAACCTTTGATCATAATTTATATGTATATATCAGCAAAATTGTTTTTATTTATTACCAAACTCAAAAATTTAAATTGCACCTTATTACTTTTTATGTTAATGCAAATTTTATTGATTGTCTTAACTTTTGGGACACGGTGTAAAAGGGGAAAAAACATTCCCGTCGGTATCACTGAACCCGGGCGTTCCGCGTGGCAACCATTATTCCGAGGGAGTGGAAGATCCCTAGACCATCACTGGTATGGTGGCAAAGAGCCGAGCTCTTCGTTCGTTTTTAAATGTGACAGATTCTTTCGAACTGCATTATAAAGATTGGATGTTAAGGTCAGCAAGCCTCTGCTGAACACATTCTGAACTGTTTGGGGTCTTTCCAGAGAGGTCTTTCTCCCTTCTGGTTCTCGATTTTCTTAGGGTTAATGGCCTAATGGATCTTGTCTGACTCCGTCAGACAGCTGGAGGATAAGCCACAACAACACAATATATGTATATAATATATATATATATATATATACATATATATAATATAATTAAATGTTCAATTTTTCACTGAGCATGAATGACAAAGATAAAAAATTTTGGAATTGAATATCGGATCTATTTTTATTTATAATGTCCTTTTTCATTCTCAAAATATTTTATTTCTTAACAGTCATACACACTGCTGTATCCAATATTTTAACAACATTTGCTCAAAACTTCAGGGCATGCGACGACCTTAAATTTTATTAAATAATGTTATGTACAGAAAAAAAAGTTTTCGATTAAATTATGAATTTTATTTGCTGATATTAAATTACGTAACATATTTGAGAGCTTAAATCGCCACAGAAATGTAGTGTTTATAAAGTGTAAGAGAAAATATAGTAGGAGAGTAATGTACAAAATTATTTTTGTAATATTGTCTTTGAAAAATATTTTATACAAATGCAAAATTTAGTAGCTTCTCCCAATACCTTTGAAATTTCTAATTAAATAATTAATATATTTTTTTTATGCTGAAATTGTTGATTGCTTTTAAATAATATCATCAATGTCAGAATTCTAAAATTCAGGTAATTTTCTTTCTGTATTATACTTTTTTCAATTTGTACAGTAAAATATTAATTTGTTCCATTCAATTTTTTTAATCGTATGTTAAAATCTGAAAAAGGAAATTCTTTCTAATCTGTAAGTGATTTTTGTTCTTTTTTTCTTACTTTACTTTGCTTTCCTTTTTTTAGTAATTAATTGTACAATTAATTTTTCTAGCATTTTCATACTGTAAATTACAATGTAATTCCTTTCTTTGTTTTTTAAGAACAGTTTAGATCTAAGAAGGGGGAGTTAGGGAATGTTGGAAAATGTCGTTGTTAACTATTCGTTGTATTAAATATCAATATTTACACAACGTTAAAAATGCCAATGTAAAAAATTATTAAGTGTGGACTGCAGTTTCGGTAGCGTAAAGCAACTCTTGGAGTATATGCAGTGAAACTTGAATAATTCGAACTGTGTTTAATTCGAAATTCTGGATAATTCGAATTTTTTACTCTGTCTCTTGAATTTTGTATTAAAATAAGGTTAAAATATCATGGATAATTCGAATTCTATTTTGGATAATTCGAATTTTTCATACGATTACCTTTAAAATAATACAATAAAATTTGTTCCTTGGATTTTTCTCAGCTAAAGTGCATTATTAACGTGCATTTTTTAACAATCTTTCAAAAGAAGAATAATGAAATACAAGAGAAGCCTAGTGCATCAGAAGCTATGGTTCATATACATGAACTTCGAGGGATTTTTTTTTATTGAAAGTCATGGCTAATGTAAAAGATTCTATTTTTGTAACAATTGATAGGTTGAAGTCATATGTCATGACACAAAGATTGTACTTAAAGAAGCAATCAAAAATATCTGACTATTTTTTTAAAAAGCGTTGAATAATGAAGCTCGTAAAAATATTGATTTAATGGGGATGGGGGGGGGGGAGGGCAGTAGCAGTATTCTTAGATATAAAGTTTATGTGTTAAATCATTAATCGTAGAGTTTCAATTTTTAAATTTATCTCTTCTTTTTGACAAAATAGTATATGTAATTCAAATTTTTGGATATTTCGAATTTTTCTCTGGTTCCTTCAACTTCGAATTATCCAAGTTCTACTGTGTAGTATTCCTTGTGGATGTGGAAATCATATATTGGTCAAACAAAACGTAAATTCAAGTTTCGTCTTGAAGAACACAAGAGTTATATTCAAAAAGAAGAAACTAAAATATCGGCCACTGCTAAACATTGTTGGGAAATTAACCATAATTTCAACTTTCTGCTAAAATAATTTGTCTGCCTAAACACTTACATGAACACGATTTTCTAGAAGCTTTCTGTATCTATAAAAATTATAAAAATATCATTATTTGTGATTTTACTGTACCCTCTCTCTCGGATTGTTGGAAAAATTACATAAAATCCCCATATTCTTACTTTTTGCATAGCTTTTTCCATTCCAAATTCCTATTGTCTTACAGCTACAGTTTCCTAAATTCATATTGGTTGCTACTCTGATTTTATAATCCGCTTCCCTACCTATATGAATGAGCAAATTAATCCACTTCATCATTCTGCACTGCTTTCAACCTGCTTTACCCTCTGAGGTTCAGGAATATATTGTGGGCTCGAATAAATATAAGGCACCTGGTGAGGACCAAATTACTAACAATATGTTAATTCACCTACCTCTTCATTTCATCTACTGTATTACCCTGATTATAACAACATGCTCAATCTCAACATTTTTCCAAGATTGTTGGAAGAGAGCTATCGTTGTCCCCTAACCGAAGGGTGGAGGGCAGGATATTCATTCTCCTTCTAGTTATCGTCCCATCCTCTACTTCCTTGTCTCTTAAAAGTTTATGAGAATGTTCTCGTCTGCCGACTGAATGAATTCTTTGACTCTCACAAGATTATACCTGAGCAATTCGGGTTTAGGACACAACAACAGCTGTGGAGGGTGACTGAATTCATTCACACAGTGCCTGATTTATGGCAGGGCATTCGGGGCATGTGCCCTGGGCCCTCACACTGAAGGGGCCCCAAGAAATTGTATCATACGTTAAAAAAAAATGAAATTGAAAATTTCCTTAATTTTGCTATGATGATCGATGTTTGCCATTTTTTCTTCAATAGATAGCGATACTACTGGGCTGTTTTATAAATCAGCGGTCATTTAATCCTTCATTATAACTTTTTCATTATTGCAAAAATATAAATTTTCGTGAAAATTTATACTAAGCTCTGAAAAAGTAATACTGAAAAGTGAAATACTTTATGAAATTACAATTTTCTTGAAAACTGAATTTTATTTTTAACACTTGGTTCAATCCTAAAGTGTACGTGGAAGACGTAAAATTTGCTTTTAAAAAATTTCGAAAAATTTTTCGAAAATTTGCTTTTTAAAATTAAAAAAATATTTTCTCTGTATAATTAATATAATGTCAGATTGTAAATATTAAAGTACCAGGGGGGGGGGCATTAAACATGAGTGCCATGGGCCTCCAAGTGAGTAAATCGGTCCCTTCATTCACAATGTATACCAAATCAGTGGTGTGACTGGAATTATAATTCCCGATGTGCAAAAAGTCTTTGATAAGCTTTGTACCCCGACCTTCTCTTTAAAATCAATGAGTTAGGTGTTCCTAACCAGCTAATTAAAATCTTTGCTGACTATATCTCGAACAGATGTTTCGTGGTAAAAGAAGGAAATTCCCTCTCTAGACCAAAACCTGTATTTATTTCTTTTCCTCAAGGTTTTCTCGCTGGGCCACGCCTTTTCAGCACCTGCACCAACAACATACTGCGCAAGCCAGACATCAAATTGGTATTATTTACCGATGATATGGTTACCATGTACAGACACACACAACACAACCACACACTGTGTTTGAAAAACTCCACGACTACCTCCATTCGTATGAAATTTGGCTTTAAAAGTGGAAAATTAAGGTTAATAGTTCCAAAAGTGCCGCCCTTTTCTTCACTAATAAATTATCACAGCGTATATTTAGTGTTTTGGTGCTGTGATTAACTTTTTCGTTTTTCAAGGAATTATCTTTCGCAATTAAATAAATAATTTAATATGTATAATTAATCTTTTGTGCTATGATTAACTTTTTCCTCCTTTTCAAGAAATTTTCTTTTCCAATTAAACAAATAGCTTAACAGGTGGGGGTGATTAAATAAAAAATGTAAATACATGTTAAGAAATATGTAAAAATGCTTAGGAAATTAATAAGAATAGTTTGTATATAGATAATCCTAGTGTGAAGGCATCTTTTGTGTATGGGATCAGGATAAGAATTCCATGGGGGAATTTGGGTAAACAAAATATATTCTAGAAAGTATGTAGAAAATATGAGATTCTTTGTTCCAGTGTCACGAGTAAAGCATTCATTTTGTTAAGCTGCTTTGGGAAACAGCTGTAAATGCCATCGATCTGGAATGCATATTGCATCTGTATAGTGAAAACTAGTATTCAAAAACCCTTTCTCTCTTTTCCCTTTTTATCGAAGTGAAGCGTGAAACGTGACCTCGAAAAACATGGCTGAAGAAAACAGCTGATAAGCGGGGGGGTCCCCTTTTTCACCCCGTTCTGTGACGTGAGCGCAAGAATTACCATATGAGAATCACAGGGGAGGAGTCGCGAGCTGTATCTCGTGGTGTTGCTACGCACTCATTCGGCGTAGTGGGTTTGCTGATGTATCATGGGGAGAGGAAGGCGGGGCGACTGCTTTCCCCTCCCGGTTTGGATAAAAAGTGGACATTTTTACTTTTTCAAAAAGAAGAGATCTTATCTTTTCGTTTGGGAAGTAGTTAGTGCTTGATCTGATTTAGACTCGCTGGTCTTTGGCTGAGTGAGGTCGTAAGATAGCTGTTTTAGAGAGAAGAGATTGGAGGCTGGTCTGTTTTTTCCTCTTGATATCTAGTGGTGGGCTGAAGATAATGATGAAAGGTCGAGAGAATTTTGGTAGTTTTTTATGAGACGGGTTGTAAGGAAGGTAGAGCAGCGAGTTGTAAAAGAAGGAAGAAGAAACGAAGAGTGATATGAGAAGGTAGTGAACCGTACGAGCTATGCCGGTGGTGTGTTTTCGAAAAAATTAAGCTGTTGCTAGCGTTGCCCGGTGTTGGTAAAAGGAGAAGGAAAAGGCGGGTCGTAGCTATATTTTGCCCTGAAAGCAAAAGTTGTCCGAGCCCTAATAAAAGAGACGAGTGAGCGTATGGCTGCAAAGGTGGATATATTCGCTGGTCCTGAACGAATGTACCTGTAGTGAAGAAGTATTGATGCTTCCCGATGCATGGATTTGTCCTTAAAGTGTTTTTGGAAAACACTCTCCTCGACGCTCGGCGGAACTGGTGCAGCTAAAAGACCAAATGTTATGTAAGTCAATTAATATATTCATGTCTTTAATATTCCTGCTTCTTGTATCTTGTTGCTTCACTTAAAATGTATTAAGTTTTTTTTTAAAAGAAAGTAACTTTGTGTGGGTATGTAAGGACGGATGGTCCAGATCAATACTAGCTTCTGTATCATGATGGTATATTTTCCCCTTATTCTGCTGAAAGTTAAACATTAAGAAATATAGTGTAATTCTACTGTAGTCTAATTAAAAATTTGTATATGTTAAAAACTCAAATTTTAGTGTTTGTGCTCCTTTGTGAAAGTATTGGTTTTTTATTTAATTGTGTCAGAGAAAACATAACAAGAAAGTTCTATACTTCTGACTGCGGGTAATGTTTTACCCATTTTTCTGAACTAGAGTTTTGCGATAGAAAAGTTAATAAGTAAAAGTTATTGTTAAGAACACAACGCGATGATAGATTTATTGTTTGTTTTTTTTAATACTATACGATCCACTTACCCTGTTAGTACCAAAGAAAATTATAATTAGTAAATTTAAATATGTTTATTATTAGTTACTAAATTTAATTTATTTTTATTTTGTAAAGTTATTTAATACCAAAAAAAAAAGGTCAGTATTTTATGTTTTAACTTGAAGTAAATTGACCAATTTAAACCTAATGAATATTATTTTAAAAGTTAAATAGATTTAAATTTAAATTTAAAAACTTAGCATAAGAAAAAATTATGATAATATGAATAGTAACTTATTTACAAATAAATCATAAGTATATAAAAATATTATGATAAATGATGCCGTGCCCATTTGGTAGTCAGGAGTAATTATTTGTTTCTCTAGCGGTGTAATTTTGGCACCGCACTTTGTCTTAAGAGGTATTCCTAACTAAACGAATTATTTTAGTGTGTACTTTTGTATTTTTTTTTTTTTTCAAGTCTACTCAGAATATCTTTTTTTTCTCTTTTTCTAACTCATGTCTTGTGGAGCCACATTGATGAGGAAAAATGTATGGACCTGTGTTGTGACGAGTGATGATGTATTTCCTTCTGTTTGCCCTGTGGTGAGATCATGAAATTTTTGTTTTGATTTACATTCTATTTAAGGGTGAGAAATTACTTGTTTATTTTTTTTTTAATTGGAAAAATTTGCTTACATGTTGTGTGTACAATGAAAATGTATAGAATACATTCTGCTGTTAAGAAGAATTTTGTCAAAAAAGTAATCAATAGGTGTGATAATTAAGTGCAAAATAATTATTTCTTGTTAGAGAAACTGTAATCAGTGAAATTTTTCGGTAGAGGTTTAGGAATATTGGTAAATAATTTTTTTTTTAAATCTATGTAAAAAAAAAAAAAAAAAAAAAAAAAAAAAAAAAAATATATCATAATTAATGGATTTGCAGAATTCTTCTTACAGCCTATGAATTGCAATTATTTTTTTTTATTGATACTCTATTTTTCTTGTGCAAAATCAAGTTTACATATCTTTAAATCTTTCTGGGGATATTCATATTTATACATTCATATGCATTATTTTTTTTTTAAGTTACTTGTGTCATAAATTGAGTCATAACAAGAAGGATTTTTGGGGTTAAAAATTATATTTTTCGGTGTAAGACAAAATTTAGAAGTTTAGTGTCAGTAATTCATTGGTTTTGAAATTTTGTTTATTTTAAGGCAACTTATGGCTGGATTTACAGGCCAAAAATTTGGAAAAAGAGTTAACTTATAAAGTGTAAATAATTTAAAGTTTTTCTCTCAAAAAAAAAAAAAAAAAAATCCTTCTTATATTTTGGTATACTGTATCATTATTATATTTCTTACACATGGTCAAAAACAGTTATACATGATATTTAATAAACACAATAGTACATTTGTTTTTCTACACATTGATAATATTTAGATAAGTACTTTGTCAAAAATATTTACAAAAAATTTTTTTTGCATCTGTATACACACTTAGCTTTAGTACACATACTTTTCTTATTTTATATGTATTTTTATGACTCAATTTAAGTAAATTTTTTTTTCTCGTCTCACTTGGCTTTCTATGCTGCTATATTGTATAACCTTGTTTTCTGCTCCGTATTTGTATTGGCTAGAACATTGAGTTGGTTAGGAAGAATTGTGTTTTTAAATTTGAAAAGAAACTGAAGGTTTAGCTGTGGCCTTGACGGTCAAGGGGTTAAAAACATTATCTGGTCAAGTTAGTGCTAAAAAGTTTCTCTATTGTTAGGAATTTTTTTTTTGTTGTGTTTTGCATTTGATATAATTGTCAGTATGGGTGAAAAACCGGAAAAAGGGGTAGAAAATAGCAGAAGTAAGGACGCTACTCAGCCAAATGGCCCGACATCGGCCCTAAATATGGTCATTGCTCAGGATCCTGAAATTACTAAAGGTCGGCGTAGGGAATTTTTAATTGACAACCTCTCACTAATCCCAGTGTTTACAGGTAGGGATCCTAACTTTTCGGTTACTGGCATTTTCCACAAAATTACGGAGTTAGCCGAGTATGCGGGATGGAAGGAAGAAGATTTTTTTTTTTTGCAGTTAAGCAAAGGCTGGCCGGCGCTGCTCAACAGGTTTTTAGGGACTATGCCCATAATGTTAAAAGTTATAAAGAATTGGAAAAGTTGTTAAGAGACAGGTTCACCGAAAAACCAGATCTCCATCATGTCTTTAGTGATTTTTGGAACTTTTCTCAGAATATAAATATGCCGGTGCAGGACTTTATTGTAAAAGCTAAACAAAAAGTAAAATTAGTAGTAAAAGCACAGAAAATTCCCGAGAGCGCGTGGGTTCAAACGGAGGAGGAGTGGCTTTTGGCTATGCTAGTTAAGAACCTCCATCCTAATATTAGAAGAGGTGTTATAGCTCGCTCCCCTACGTCAGTGTTAGAATTAGAACAAATTGCTTTAGCAGAAGAACGTGCTTTTAAAGCGACACAACCGTTTTTCGAAAACACGCAGCAGAGTCACAGTCAGCTAGAAATGGCTTGCGCTGCGCAAAGTACTAACAATCGTGCTGAAGTATCAAACTCCCAAGTGTCAGGTCTCACAAATTTAATCGCGGACCTTACTGAACAAATTGCAAATCTAAGCTCAAAAGTGCAGGCGCTGGAGAGTAGAAACTTAAGGAGACCTCCACCTCGTCCAAAAAAAGAGGTAGTTTGCTATGCATGTGGAATTAAGGGGCATTACAAAAATGAATGTCGAAATACGAGAAATAGATTCGACAGGCGACCTCGAGATGACAGGAATAGCCACCAACACAGAGCAAATTAACAAGCTAATGATGAGGAAAATTTAAACTAGTTAGGGTCTCGTCAGAGAGAGCGACTGCAGGGGACCCTGTGCGACAGTGTGAATCGCTCACCATACCGAAGGTTAGGTGTGAGGAGGGTGCTGGTAACCCTAATGTAAATAACAGACATCATGAAAGTGTGGAATTTACTGGCGGGAACTGGAAAACCTTAGGCTCCAAATTGCCAATCGTAGAAATTGAACTTAATAATGAGAAATGGCTTGGGCTAATTGACTCAGGCTCGAGCTGTAATATTGTGTCAGATGTTATTTTAAGAAATGTAAATTTGTGTAAAGTGCCATGTCAAGTAAATTTAAAAACTCTTTTGGGGGGGGATGTAACAATTCAGGATAAAGTAGAAATGCAATTCAAATTGGGAAATAAGTATTTTACTGATAATTTCAATATTGCTAGGGGTTGCATGTCACCAAATTTCCAACTAATTTTAGGGGTGCCTTGGTTGTTAAAATTTCAAATCCAAATTAATTGTAAAGATAAAATGCTTAGTGGGGAAAATTTTCAGTGTCCTATTTTTTCCCAAAACTGCGAAAGTGTAAATTTTATTGATTCAAGTGTAAAATCCATTCCAGTTTATACTAAACAAAAACTTGTGTTACCCCCAAATTCTGAAACTATCATTAGTGTAAAAATCAGAGATTTTAATTGTGTAAATACTGAAAATGTTTTAATATATCCACATAAATTTATTGGGGAATCTGCTGTGATTAGCCACACCATCTGCCAAAATAGTCCTAACAACTTTAAGGTCAAAATTTTAAACTTAAATGAAACTCCTGTCCATGTAAATAAAAATTCACAGGTCGGTTTTATGGAGGAAATTTTTAGTGACCAGTCTGAGGAATATGTAAATTGTGCTGAGGAGGAGGAGATTGGGGAGGTAGAAAACATTAACCTGGAATGGGACACAAATTTTAAATTAGACCACTTAGATTTAGATTTAAAAGTTAAAGTAAAAAATTTTTTAAAAAACAACTCTGATGTGTTTGCGGCTTCAGTTCTAGATCTCCCTGGCTGCGACACGGTTCTCCACAACATTAAGTTAGACGACAAAACTCCAGTTAGATGTACACCATATAGAGTTCCATACAATTTGCGGAATGAATTGGATAGACAAATAAACACCCTACTAGAAGCAAAAATTTTAGTACCGTCAAATTCTCAGTACGCGTCACCAGTGATTTTGGTTAAAAAGGCAGACGGGTCTTTTCGTCTTGCGTGTGATTTCAGAAAATTGAATAAAAAAATTGCTAATGACAGTTATCCAATCCCGAACATAGCCGAAACCATTGACTCGCTGGCTGGGGCCAAGTATTTTTCAACCATGGACCTCACCAGTGGTTTCTTTCAACAAAAAATTCCTCCCGATCAACAACATCTCACAGCAATTGTGACACACGACAAGCTTTTACAGTGGACTAGAAGTCCATTTGGACTTAAGTCATCCCCCGCTGCATTTCAAAGGTTAATGAACGTTGTGTTGAGTGGGTTGTCAGATCTTAATATCCTAATTTACATTGATGACATTTGCGTGTCATCAAAAGACATTGATTCACACTTTCAAAAGCTAGAAATTGTTTTCAACAGGTTAAGGCAACACAATCTAAAACTAAAACCGGCCAAATGCCATTTCTTTAAATCAGAGATTACTTTTCTGGGTTTCCAAATTAGCGACGGGGAAATTTTTCCAGCCAAAAAGAACGTGGAAGTCATAGAGAAAATCAAACGTCCTTCAAATAGGAAACAAGTTCGGTCTTTTCTTGGGTCAGTGGGTTTTTACAGGCGTCACATTTGTGACTACTCTAAAAGGTCAATTACACTCACTAATCTGACAAAAGAAAAAAATAAATTCGTGTGGTCACAAAAGGCTGAGGATGAGTTTCAGGACTTAAAGCATGAACTAATGAGAATCCCATCTTTAAAATTACCAGACATGTCCAAAGATTTTATTATTTACACAGACAGCTCTGCTGTTGCTCTGGGAGCGGTTTTATGCCAACCAGATGAGGAAAATTTTCCGTACCCGGTAGCTTTCGCTAGTCGGAAACTGAAGGAGGTGGAATCGAGATATTCAGCGACAGAGCGGGAGTTACTAGCTTTGGTCTGGGCTGTGCAGTACTTTAAATGTTATGTCTTTAATAGGAAATTCACTATATACACTGACCATGCCGCCCTTACGCACGCTTTAAAACTCAAAGACCCCACTTCTAGGATTGCGCGGTGGTTATGCGCTCTTAGCGAATTTGACTTTGTTTCTCGCTATATCAAAGGGAAGTGCAATTCTGTGGCGGATTTTCTATCTAGGTTTGTTGAGCATACGATAGAGGGTACTAATAATGAAAGTGTGGAAAACTGTTTTGTGTCCGAGAGGGCTACTCAGGAGATTCAGGTTGATGATAGGTGCGAGTTGTTAAAAGATATCCAGTTTGCTCAAAGCAATGACCAATTTTGTAAATATGTAAATAATAGAATTTGTAAAGAATTACCAATCAATCCTAAAGGGTATAATTTTTTTGTAAGAAATGAGGTGTTGATGTGCAAAAGGATGAGTCCAAAGTCCAGGAAGGAGGCAGGTGAAAAAATAGTGGTGCCAAAGGCTCTGGTTCCTACAATTTTTAGACTAACGCATGAATCTAATCTTGCGTGTCATGCAGGTTTTTTTAAGACTTTCCATCGCATTAGGGAAAATTACTATTGGCGGGGTATGTTTGCGGATGTGAAAAGACTTGTGGCCTCTTGCCAGTCTTGTCTGGAGTTTAGGGCTCATAAACCCAAGAGGTTGGCTGAACTCCAGAGGTTGGAGATCCCAGAGTACCCTTTTTCGACAATACATTCGGATATTTGTGGGCCTTATCTCACTACCGAAAAGGGGAATAAATTTATTATTGTCTTCATTGACAGTTTTACGAAGTGGTGTGAAGCCTTTGCGGTGCCCAACATAACATCGGATACGATAGCTGACGCATTGGCAGAATTTGTTTGTAGGCATGGGACTCCTGAGAAAATAATTACTGATCGAGGAAAAAATTATATGAGTGAAGCAATCGAGCAGGTGTATGAGAGATTAGGAATCAGGCACATACATACCACAAGTTTCCACCCCAGCTCAAATGCAAAAGTAGAACGTAACCACGCCACTATGAATAGCGCCCTTGCACATCTAGTCAATAGTAACCATAACGACTGGGACGAGAAGTTAAAGTTTGGATTGTTGGCTCTCCGCTCCAGTGTGCACTCAACTATAAATGAGACTCCATTTTTTGTGACTCATGGTAGGGACATGAAACTACCGTATAATGCGCTTGAGACTAGTGTTCCTCGGAACTATAATGATTGCCCCTCCTATTGCGACCAATTAATTCCCTCATTGCAACAGGTTTTTTCACAAACAAAAAGATTCTTAGAGCAAGCTGCTGACAAACAAGAAAAGCTTCGTAGTAAAATTGCCGTAGATAAAAAAATAAAAGTGGGTAGTCTGGTCATGCTGTTTACTCCTACCATAAAACCGGGTTTGTGTAAGAAATTTAATAAAGTCAATAGGGGTCCTTTCCGGGTGATTCGCAAGCTGAATGAGGTTAACTTTGAAATACAAGAGGTGCGCAACAATAAAAATGTCCAAATTGTGCACGTGGATAGGCTTACAAAAATAATTGATAAACCAGTCTTCCCTGAGTTTGTGAGAGACGGTAGTACTGAACAGGATAGTGGGGTAACTCCTGCTGTTGTGGAGAACTCTGGTGAGAAAGAGGTTTTTGTAGATCGGTATGAGTTGCGAAAACGAGAGAGGTTGGAGAAAAGAAAGAAACGGCTAGTGTTTCGCTCTAGTGAAATTGAGGACACCTTGTTGGGGATTAGCCTGGATAACCAACTGCAGAGTTTCACAACCCAGGTTTATGGCACAGTTACGGACAGGGATGGCAGTTCTAGCGTGCATGTTGGCGAACAGGTGTCCCAGGCTAGTCTCTCTTCTCTCGGTGATCACAGGGCCTTGTCACCAACAGTGAGTGAGGCAGAAGAGAGTAGTTTTCAACAAAGGGGGGTAGGTGCTCATAACACAGTACCGATAGCATTTCACTCTTATAACCTTCGCCCTAGAAATAGGCGAAATTTGTAAATATAAAATTTTTTTTTGTAAATAGTTGTATATTTGTTAGTATATTTTTGCATATCATTCTTTTTTTTGTAGTATAACTAGTAATCTTAATACTTTCGAAAGGGTGCTTTCAGTGGGAAATATTAGGGTAAAAAAAAAAAGTTATGGGGGGTAAGAAAATATTGGGCCCTGAAGCTGTTGAGCAGGCGGTCAAAAGTTTTTTTTTATATTTTCTCCTTTGCCCTGTATATGAGTAAGGTTCGGCTGTCCTCGAGCAATGTTACAAAAAAAAAAAAATTTTTTAAGCGTAAAAATAGAAAAATGTAAAAACCAAAAAAAAAAAAAAAAAAAAAAAAAAAAATTGTACAATCGGGGCAGCATGTGCACTTACTTAATAATCTATTGTGATATATTTTGTGTAATGTATTTCTGGGCGCACAATTTTATGTCATGGCGTTCTTTTGACTTTAGTAGTACCGTGTGCCAGTCAAAGTGTTTGCATTGTTAGAAATTATCTCGGGGCAGATCACAACTTTGGGGTAACCATGCATGGTGTTATTTGCATAATGAGCAGAAAGCAAGGTTGGTCAAAATTTGTAAAGTGGTGTATTTAGTGCTTGTCTATATCATCTGCTCAAGATTGTGTTTACTCCAAGAAACTGTGTTATAAGACTGTATGTATAATTCCACACACTTTGAACTGATATTACATTACTTATTTTGGACAATTATTTTGGAACTGCTACAAGATATATATGAACATTTTTATTGTAATAAATATAAACTTTAACACGGAATGTCAGACTTCCGCGTCCAGTAATGAACAATAGTGTATCACATTATATTAAATTTTGGTTGACCTGTGTAATATTTCCTTAGTTATTTTTTTTTCAAAACTGTGTGTTGAAAAATAAGTGCTGAAAGTATGTTATTAAAAGCAATTGTGTATTTCTAGAAAAAAGGCTCAATCATGTAAATTTTTTTTGAAGGAATATTTCATTTTTTTTTTGCTGTGCTTTTGATGTATCATGTAAATAGCTGTAACAGTTCGGTCAATATGTGGAGGTTTTCCAAAAAACAACAAAAAAAAAAAAAAACAACAGAGGCCAACCCAGTGTTCTCCCCTTTATTTTGATCTAATATTTTGAGGAAAGGAGTATTCCTGTTTTCAGTAAACTATATGTCAGGCGGATGTGTATTCAGTGAATATTGATCTGTAGAGTCTTTAGTATCTTAATAGTAAACTTTTTTTTAAGTTGGCAATCTTTATACAGCAATAGTGTAGCTTGTGTGTTCACACTGTCCTGGTAATGGTAGGGTGTGTGGGAAGAGCGATCGGCTTTCCACAGGCTCGGTAGGAACTGGTGATTAGAGGTTCACATGTCTCCGGTCGATGTTTGATCTGCGGTAATGGGAGTTCTAGTTGCAGGTTGTTGGCCGTTGCAGGGATAGTTTGTTGCAAGTGTGGTTTCTAGTATTTTATTTTACAAAAAAAAATAAATAAATAAATAAATAAATAAATAATAAGTGTCATTATTTAAAAACAACTAGTAGTTTAAAGCTCTCATTTAAAAACTTTTCTTGCTGAATACTCGGACGCTGGTACAATATGTGGTGTTCCTGGATGTGTCTGATTTATTTTTTTTTTTTTTCTCTGTGACGGGAGGGTAGTTATCACAGCGTATATTTAGTCTTTTGGTGCTGTGATTAACTTTTTCGTTTTTCAAGAAATTATCTTTCGCAATTAAATAAATAATTTAATATGTATAATTAATCTTTTGTGCTATGATTAACTTTTTCCTCCTTTTCAAGAAATTTTCTTTTCCAATTAAACAAATAGCTTAACAGGTGGGGGTGATTAAATAAAAAATGTAAATACATGTTAAAAAATATGTAAAAATGCTTAGGAAATTAATAAGAATAGTTTGTATATAGATAATCCTAGTGTGAAGGCATCTTTTGTGTATGGGATCAGGATAAGAATTCCATGGGGGAATTTGGGTAAACAAAATATATTCTAGAAAGTATGTAGAAAATATGAGATTCTTTGTTCCAGTGTCACGAGTAAAGCATTCATTTTGTTAAGCTGCTTTGGGAAACAGCTGTAAATGCCTTCGATCTGGAATGCATATTGCATCTGTATAGTGAAAACTAGTATTCAAAAACCCTTTCTCTCTTTTCCCTTTTTATCGAAGTGAAGCGTGAAACGTGACCTCGAAAAACATGGCTGAAGAAAACAGCTGATAAGCGGGGGGGTCCCCTTTTTCACCCCGTTCTGTGACGTGAGCGCAAGAATTACCATATGAGAATCACAGGGGAGGAGTCACGAGCTGTATCTCGTGGTGTTGCTACGCACTCATTCGGCGTAGTGGGTTTGCTGATGTATCATGGGGAGAGGAAGGCGGGGCGACTGCTTTCCCCTCCCGGTTTGGATAAAAAGTGGACATTTTTACTTTTTCAAAAAGAAGAGATCTTATCTTTTCGTTTGGGAAGTAGTTAGTGCTTGATCTGATTTAGACTCGCTGGTCTTTGGCTGAGTGAGGTCGTAAGATAGCTGTTTTAGAGAGAAGAGATTGGAGGCTGGTCTGTTTTTTCCTCTTGATATCTAGTGGTGGGCTGAAGATAATGATGAAAGGTCGAGAGAATTTTGGTAGTTTTTTATGAGACGGGTTGTAAGGAAGGTAGAGCAGCGAGTTGTAAAAGAAGGAAGAAGAAACGAAGAGTGATATGAGAAGGTAGTGAACCGTACGAGCTATGCCGGTGGTGTGTTTTCGAAAAAAATAAGCTGTTGCTAGCGTTGCCCGGTGTTGGTAAAAGGAGAAGGAAAAGGCGTGTCGTAGCTATATTTTGCCCTGAAAGCAAAAGTTTTCCGAGCCCTAATAAAAGAGACGAGTGAGATTATGGCTGCAAAGGTGGATATATTCGCTGGTCCTGA
This sequence comes from Salticus scenicus, assembly GCA_963930645.1. NCBI lineage: Eukaryota > Metazoa > Arthropoda > Arachnida > Araneae > Salticidae > Salticus > Salticus scenicus. The sequence goes on from OZ005661.1 coordinate 160,519,211, forward strand.
ACGAATGTACCTGTAGTGAAGAAGTATTGATGCTTCCCGATGCATGGATTTGTCCTTAAAGTGTTTTTGGAAAACACTCTCCTCGACGCTCGGCGGAACTGGTGCAGCTAAAAGACCAAATGTTATGTAAGTCAATTAATATATTCATGTCTTTAATATTCCTGCTTCTTGTATCTTGTTGCTTCACTTAAAATGTATTAAGTTTTTTTTTAAAAGAAAGTAACTTTGTGTGGGTATGTAAGGACGGATGGTCCAGATCAATACTAGCTTCTGTATCATGATGGTATATTTTCCCCTTATTCTGCTGAAAGTTAAACATTAAGAAATATAGTGTAATTCTACTGTAGTCTAATTAAAAATTTGTATATGTTAAAAACTCAAATTTTAGTGTTTGTGCTCCTTTGTGAAAGTATTGGTTTTTTATTTAATTGTGTCAGAGAAAACATAACAAGAAATTTCTATACTTCTGACTGCGGGTAATGTTTTACCCATTTTTCTGAACTAGAGTTTTGCGATAGAAAAGTTAATAAGTAAAAGTTATTGTTAAGAACACAACGCGATGATAGATTTATTGTTTGTTTTTTTTAATACTATACGATCCACTTACCCTGTTAGTACCAAAGAAAATTATAATTAGTAAATTTAAATATGTTTATTATTAGTTACTAAATTTAATTTACTTTTATTTTGTAAAGTTATTTAATACCAAAAAAAAAAGGTCAGTATTTTATGTTTTAACTTGAAGTAAATTGACCAATTTAAACCTAATGAATATTATTTTAAAAGTTAAATAGATTTAAATTTAAATTAAAAAACTTAGCATAAGAAAAAACTATGATAAAATCCTATTTCTCCCTACATTAACTTCCTTCTTAATAACGAACATATTCCATGGGAAACATCGGATAAATACCTAGGCATTAGACTAGATTCTAAATTATTGTGGCATAAGCATATTTCAGAAGTTCTGACGAAAGTTCAAAGTGTCACCGCCCCCTCTTACCTCATTTGACTTGGAATAGCAGACTGTCTGTTAAAAATAAATTGTTACTGTTCAAGTCAATGATCCGACCCATTTTGAGCTACGGGTCCGCGGTGTTCGGGTCTGTCTTAAAGAAAACGCTTGAAAGACTTCAAGTTTTCCAAAACAAGCAATTGCGTAGGTATGCTCAGGCTTTTCGCTATGTTTGCAATAATGCTATCCACAAAGACTTGAAAATTAAGCCTATTTATACTGAAATTAAGGTACTTGCGTTGATGTTTCATAGGTCTATCCCTAAAGCACAGAATCCTGCGTTAAACGCAATCAGAATATGTATGATTCCAGATCGGAAGGGCTAGAAAACGCCCTATTCCTATTCCATTCAGGGAGGATGGGTTTGCCCTTTCCTTCAAGCGTAGAAGATTAGACCATTTTGGCATAACGTAACGCAGAATTCCCACTCAAAATTTCATTTTCCCGTAGATTGAATAATTCTATTTATGTACTTTTGGCTACTCCCCGACATCTGCAACCTGCTGTGTGTTTAATACCAGCCGCGTAAGATCAGCCTTCCTAACAGTTGGTCGTCCTCTTGCAAAAATTATGGGCACCTGCAACCCAATACAATCCAATAATAGATTAGATGTTGATAACGATTACTATATTACTTACGGAGAATTTACGTAATTTTTACTTTCTCTTATCCGTAAGGTAGAGAAAGTATTCTTTTAGGGTCAAATTTTCGAACAGGAGTTTTTGTTATATTTACACATTTTGAGATCCCCTGTTTACGAAAATCATGTTTTTAGCGAATGGTCTGTGTGTCTGTCTGTCTGTCTGTGAGTGTGTTATCAGCATAGCTCAAGAACAAATAGTAGCCAAAAGTCCAAACTTTGTATTCTAAATGTGTATGATATAAGGATGCTACACTAAGCTTATCGTTGAGATGAAGCAAATGGTTCGTGTACAGGGACGCCCAAGATAATTCAAATACATTACGTCTATTGGAGAAAATGCTGATAAGTAGAGTTTAACATCTATCCACTGCATTTAACAGAATGAAACGAATATATATTTTTTTTATATGCTTAAAAACAAGTCTCATGTAGAATATGGTAGGGAAATCATTCAATGTTCGTTTACAGAGCTTCACAAAAGAACTAGATAAAAGTGCGACTATAGTTGCAAATTGACGGAAGTGTATTTCAGGCGGGGCCATGTATTATTTCTATAGAATTATATTTAGGTGCACAATGTGGTCTGTATATAATCTTCGAAAGATATACAGGGCTGCAAATATTTAAGCGATAAAATTCTTTTTTGTTGTTAGTGGATGTGCTTTACTAATTATATTTTACCATTTCCAGGAAAGCTGTTCGGGAATTAAAATGAATTCCTCATAGAGATATGGTAGCTAATATATGTTTTTAAGATAAATATTCATTGCTTGTTTTTTGTACATTTACACGTTTTGAGGATTCTTGTTTACCATAGTCAAGTTTTTTATCGTTTGATCTTTGCCTGTGTCTCTTAGAGTGACTTAAAAACGAATAATTTTAGGAGATCCAATGTTGTATTTTGAAGTTTACATAAGTTTGTTGCTGGAAAAGTTTGATCAAGATTTATAAGTTTCAAGAAATGTTGAGTGTGAAAGTTGTCTGAATAATTTTAAGTGAACTTTAATTTGAACAACAAACTTAAATTTTCTATAAATATAGGTGCAGTAATGAAACGGGGCTCCCCCCTCACACAGAACTAATTACCATATAAAGCTCTTCCGAAGCCTAATTTGAATTGTTTTACATAGGTTTCATAGCAGTACTCGTTATTTTACCTCTTAATCTCCAACATTTATTTATAGTATTAAATTTCAGGGTAAGAGAAAATCGTGTGAGTAACACACCATATTATTTCTTTTATAAATAATTTTGTAACTTGTTATCTTTCTTTTGTAAAGTTTTTAATATTGTACTTAACCCTACAAGGCTCAATTTTTTTTTAGTTCGCGACAAAAATATATAGGTTGTAATTAGTGATCAGAAGATAGGGAAATCTTATAAAAATAAAAATAAAACCATATTTTAAGGAAAAATCAACTTTTTAACTCAACGTACCCTATGTGGAACATACATAAAAATATGATTTACTAATGCGTTTACTATTAATATATATAATGACCCTCATCTGTCATGAACGAATCCGGTTAGTACCGCTTCAAAACAGAAACTTTTGGCAGCCATTTTTTTTTTCCATTTGTTTAATTCAACTTTGGAAACATGCATATCATTTTCATACATGTTTTGTATCGCATATATTCTTATTTATTTCCTATAAAACCTTGAAAGACTATTGAATTGTAATGTTTAAATGTATAAATTAAATATAACGGATCACTGGCTATTATAAACATGAACCTATAAATAGAATTATGTAACTTCATGATTATAAACAATGCAATACCAAATAAAAACAAACCAAAACTGTTGCCATTCAGAAAATACAAATTCCAAATGGAAAACTTTTTAATTCCGAATGAACGACTCTTTGACTGTTTCATTAAAAAAACGCTTAAAATGTTTCTAAAACATATTAAAGCCTTAAAAATCTTAAAATATTTATAAAAACGCATTAAAGCCTTTAAATATTTTTATCAAACTTCATTGTTTGTTTACATTGTAAGGTATGATTGGCGTCGAGTTTAGTACGTAAATGCCGCCAGTTGATTTTAGTTTTGAAATTAGTGTAAAATGATCAATACAAAAAACCCTTAACGGGTTAAAAGTTTGTGACGCAGCACTGTACTTTATGGCTATAAGAATTAGAAATACGGGTCTTAAAAATAATGATATCAAATTTTCAGTGACGCTTTGATATTAATTAAATTATACATAGATTTTCTTATTTGAATTTGCTTTTTCCTTTTATTTATATTTACAGTGTAAACGTTATTTTCAACATAAAATAATATATAGCATTTACTCATTGATACCTTTCCATTCACATCTCTTATACTATGAAAGCATGTGTTTTAAAAGAAATTATATGAAATTCCAGTAACGCAGTGGTGTTACATTAAGTGATTTGTTTTTAAATTTCTCTGCAATTATTTTGTTTTGCATATTAAAGTATATGTTCACATTGAAATATTGCTTTTAATTTTCAAATACGCTGTCAAATATATCACTTTCATTAAGCTTATATTATGTACTGAAATATATTTATTTCAATGAATTATTCTATCTTTTGCGTCACGCCATCCAAAACTGAAAAAAATTTCACAGTTTTTTTCTTTGCATCACGATATCTATTTGCATGCATTTTCAATTTATTTGGATGAAATGACACAAAGTAAACTTTTCCATATATTTTACTTACAGTTTTGGATGGCGTGACGCAAAAGATAGAATAATTCATTGAAATAAATATATTTCAGTACATAATATAACCTTAATGAAAGTGATGTATTTGACAGCGTATTTGAAAATTAAAAGCAATATTTCAATGTGCACATATACTTTAATATGCAAAACAAAATAATTGCAGAGAAATTTAAAAACAAATCACTTAATGTAACACCACTGCGTTACTGGAATTTCATATAATTTCTTTTAAAACACATGCTTTCATAGTATAAGAGATGTGAATGGAAAGGTATCAATGAGTAAATGCTATATATTATTTTATGTTGAAAATAACGTTTACACTGTAAATATAAATAAAAGGAAAAAGCAAATTCAAATAAGAAAATCTATGTATAATTTAATTAATATCAAAGCGTCACTGAAAATTTGATATCATTATTTTTAAGACCCGTATTTCTAATTCTTATAGCCATAAAGTACAGTGCTGCGTCGCAAACTTTTAACCCGTTAAGGGTTTTTGTATTGATATCATTACTTTTTAGGGGTTAATGATCAAAACGTAAAATTAAAGGAGCATGGTAATGAATTATAACACTGTATTAAAAGTGTTGTTTTATAGGTCATACTCGAACAAAATAACAAACTAAATAAAATTTCAAAATTTTATAAAAAGTGATAAAAAAGATGGACACATGCAACATTACAAAGGCATAATATAGTACATTTTAAAAATGACAAAAATTTCTTATTTATATTTATTTCTTATTATAATTTTTTAGGTATAGATTTGATTTAAAAGAGAAAAATAAATAATAATAGAAAAATCTTTAAAAAGTGAAAATTTTATACTGGTAAATATTTAAGTAGTATAGTTTGTTATGAATTTAATTAAAAAAATATCTTAATCTATTCAAAATTTTATTATAGCTTAACATTTTGTAATTTATATATTATATATACTAGAAACTTAATGAGCAAATTAATTATTTTCAAATTCTGTTTTAAGAATTTTTTCAATCCGTAGTTTAAGTGATTTATCACCTAATTTTGAAAAAATTACAAATATTTGCATATGATTATCATATTATTTGTCATTTTTATGAAAATAAAGTAAAAATTTTTAGTTGTTGCAATCACCTTTTAAAATAGAACCAATTTTGAAAGTTAACAACGTATCAGCATGAAAACAATGAAAATACAAAGAATATTTTTGATAAACAAATGTCATATAAAATACAAGTACCTAAATAAATAACTCATTTAATATATATATTAAAAAAAAGAAAAATATATTTTTTTTTTGTTTATTTTTGACGCTTTCCGATAGATGGAGCCAAAACGATTATTTGATATTCAGTATTTCAGATAGAAGAGAAGAAATTCGTCCGCGAAACTGCCGCATCACGGTATTTTCGGAGTAAAAAATAGTTCGATTTTTAAACTGAGTTATAAAAAAAAACAAGAGTTTTCCTAGGGAAAAGGGAGATGTCAGGCACATCAGATAAAAGCGATTAATATCATATATAAATTAAACTAAATTCGCTCGAGCCATATTCGAGAAAAAATTCTTACACATATAGTCCGTCCATTTATAACTTAAATGAGCCAATTCATATCTCGAAATATATTGCACGCAGAAATGTAGCGATTTCAGGGTAGGATCAGACAGAAGGTGAAAGTCTATTTTGAAAATATCAGAACATAACCTCCCATATTTCCTGAGATATTAAGTGTCGGCTTTCAGCGGTTTCTTTGATCTTAAAATTCCTGTATATATAAGTGTCGCAGTTTTCGTTCGTTTTTCCGTTTCCGCTGAGTGTCGTGGCGTTCGTTTGTTTTTGCGCTTGCGTCACTAGAAAAACTGCCGTTTTTCATGATAGTTGGGATAGAATGTTTGGTTGGGCAAGTAAAAGTCACCAGTTGAAATTAGTATTGAAAGTAGAGTAGTCTAAGGTGATAATGTCGAGTCAAGGTAAAATGTTCGGTTGAGAATGAGAAAGTCCCTAGCTGGATCCTGGATATTTTGGCGATGTTGTAGGTGAGATAGCTGGTTGGAGGTATCGAGTAGAGGTGAATTTGGGATAGCATGGAGTGTCTTTAGTTACTGGATAGTTAGTTAGAAAATTTGAAAACAGGATCTACGATAGTCTTAAAAAAGAGTATTTTGGTAAAATGAAGTGAATCGTTTTTTCTTATTATGAGGACATTAAATAAATACGCAAGCGAAGTGATGACGTCACTTGCCGTTCGTGGATACAAGAAAAATATTTCCTATGTTAAACGCCCAATGGATTTTTCGTAAAAAATTATTAAAAATCGAGGGAAATTATTTCCCGATTTTAATCCCCATATTAAGGTTTAGATATGTATTAGTTATCATGTGCATGTGTTAGATTAAGTTGTTTTTGTTCTAAAATTGATAAAATTTGAATTTTAAATTTCAAAACTCTAGATTAAAAAAAAAAAAAAAAAAAAAAAAAACTTCCATATTCCATTGAAAACATAAACATTTCATTTCAAAGGATGATATTTACAACTAATATTCTAATTAAAAGGAAAATAAAAAGGAAATAAATATTCTATCATAATTTGAAGTGAAATTTGTTTTCAAATGTCTAAATAAAGTATCTGATATAAGATACTAATATGTTGCAGCGGAATAGATTTGATATCGGTCATCCTTGGCAGAAAAAAAAAAATTATATATTTCGCCAAATTATTTGGCGAATATAATTTAATTCCTTTCAAAAATCATGGTTATTTTAAAAACTTATATTAAGAGAGTAATGAATAATATGAAACAATATTTCGCACAATACATATTACGAAAATATACATCTGGCATGTAAATTTTCGTAGTACGTTTTTGATAGCCAAATACAAAAACGTTTTGAAATTTAAAATTAAAATTTTGTCAATTTGAAAGCAAAATAACTCAATCTAACGCATGCACATGATAACTAATACATATATGTACCCAAATATGGGGATTAAAATCGGGAAATAATTTTCCTCGACTTTTAATAATTTTTTACAAAAAATCCAATGGGCGAATAACATAGGAAATCATTTTCTTGCATCCACGGACGGTCAGTGGCGCCACACTTCGCTTGCGTATAGAGCAATTAATGGAACACTGGGATGTGTTGTTGCTGTTGTGTTGTCGGGCCTATATTTTTTGTCAACCAGCAGTTTTTTTATTGTCATTCATATTTATTGATCGTTTAGAATTTTTTTAATTTTAGAACGAAAATTATAAAATATCGAAACACATTTGATTTATAAACAAAAATCGAAAATACATTTAAATGATCACGTGGTAACCATCATGATTTAAACATTGTTTTCAAGATTTATCGTTCACATTCCGTCATTTTTGACGGGGTTATATACTAGTTGTATTATTAAAAAAAAAAAAAAAAAAAAAAAAAATTACCTCTGCAAAATATATTTTTTTTTCGAGTCAATACTGTTCAATAACTATTCTTTTTTTTATTTTTGAATTCAGACAAACGACTAACGTATCAATTTCATTCAAATTTCACACTGAGTGCACTATAACAAAAACACGAACGACATCTTTAGGTAAAGATTCGTATTACTACATTGCTAAATGTCTGTAGCTTCTATCAAGATGTCAAGAGATGTCGCTACTAATAGTTTTATAGCTATAGGAACGATTAAAGTCGGTGTTCCGCATATGGAACTGGGTGCCTTTTAGGGTTAATTAATTTATTTGGACTGCTTAACAGTCTCGTTAGGCTTAAATTTATTAAAATTTTCTTAAACCAATTTGTTAGTTGATTACAAAAAAAAAAAAAAAAAAGAAAAGAAAAGAAAAGAAAAAAGATAATTAAAAGATAAAGATAAAGTTTAATTGTCAGGAAAATAATCTGGTGTATCAGCCACACGACTTTCTATTACTCTGAAATTTAACACTATACAGGTTGTTTCGAAATAAGTGTCACCAATTTCAAAGCGACAGAAATTTTTATTGAATTAATTTATTTACATGAAATTTTCAGTGTAGTTTCCTTTAGCATAGTACATTTTACGTAAATCTTTAGGCCAAGCCAAAAGAGCTTTTTCGACCATTTTTAGGGGCATTTTTCCATCTTCCTCTTCGATTGCTTTTTGAAGCTCTTGAAGTGTTCTTACTTTACGTCTACTTAATTGTTTTTTTTAAGTATCCCCATAAAAAATAATCACAAAGAGCACAGTTAGGTAATAATGGTAGCCATTTCTCAGAAGGAAAAAAAATATATATATATTTTATTTTTATTTTTTAGCCCTTTTATACGAGGGCTATTTTTTTTCAACCTCCGATAGGCTATAAAAGAAAAACGGGTAAATATAAAAAAATGATTTTATAGCCAAAAGTAATGTAAATTAAAGGTTACTTCTCTACATAATCACCTTGATGATTGAGTCATTTGTCATATCTGAGAACAAGCTTTGAAATACCCTCTTCATAAAATGTTGCCGCCAGTGACTTCAAGTGAGTTATGACGGTTTCTTCGAGCTCCTCGTCAGTTTGGAAGCATTGCCCTCCAAGCCACTTCTTTAGTTTCGTGAAAAGATGGTAATCACTGGGCGCTAGGTCGGGACTATATGGTGGGTGTTCGAAAATGTCCCATTTATCGTCTGTAGCGACAGACTTGCGTCCTTGACCTCCTTCATCATGCACATCAGTTCGGCCATCTTTAAATTTTCGACACCATTCACTCATAAAGTTGTCTCCATACACTCGACTCATTCTTCGATAAATTTCCACTGCACTATTCCCTTCTGCCTGCAAGAAACGAATAACACTTTGCAATTCACACTTGGCGGGAGAATCAATAAATACAGCCATGTTTACTTGACTGCTTCTGAAAACGAATTAGCGTGTTGCACTCGACAGTGACAGAGCGTGTAGAAGAGGAGATGCGCTGTCACATGCTGCGCACGCCAGTCACCTGCCGCATGTCTGGCCTTCATACCGTGCGATCGGAGGTTGAAATAAAACAGCCCTCGTAGTTGATTTTGCAGTATGACTTGGTACAGAATCTTGGTAAAAAACAAAGTTTCCTTGGGTTTAAAGATGTTTACTTTCTTTGATCATGTGCTTCAAAACTTTATTCTGATAGCATTTAGCATCAATTTTAGCCTTTGGTTCTACAAAAAAAATGGTTTTGTTAATCCTTGGGAGGACATTCCCATCCATACCATACAACCTGACGGCCAACTTGCCTTTTGCAAAGCGGTTGCATCTTTGCGACGCTTTTCGGCTGAAATATATTGTATCTTCGTTCTGTCAGTTGTGGATTACAGATAAAACAGTGCTTCATCTGATGCTATCCATTTTTTGTATCTACCTTTGCGTAACATTAAATACAGAGGCCAAGAACATTTTCTTAGTTTTTTTACGGTCTTTGCAGACATTTGATGACAGACTGGTTTATTCACTTTTTTATAGTCAATTTTCTTTATCTGACGACAAATTGTCGATTGCGATACCCGTAGTTTCTTTGCTAAAGTTATCTGAGGCAGTGAATTTTCTACAGCGATAAGTCTTTTCTGCTTCTTTTTTTCTTTTTCACCAAGCACTTGCTTCCTTCGACATTTTTTCCATGGAGCTATTTATTACCAGCCAAATTTTATTTCTTTTCAAAGTTTAGATAGTAATTCATTAGAAAAATATCTTTTTTGATTTTTAAATGCTTTATTTATAACAGAGTTAGAGCAAACATCCTTCAAAAGCTTTAAAATTTCGTTTCGGGTTTGAGAATCTTATTTCAAAGCCATAATTTACTCCCACTAATAAAAATAGCTAGACTGGTAATTTAAACGTCTCACTTTAAAAATAAAACCGGCGGTAAAGCGATTAAAGTTTACCATAAATAGTTACGTGCTATTAAAATTGGTCACACCAATTTTGAATCAACCTGTAGTACAGATTGGAGATTAATGGGTAAGATAACGAGTACTGTTATGCAAACCTATGTTAAAACAATTCAAATTAGGCTTCGGAACATCTTTATTTGACAAGTAATTTTGCATGAGGGTGGGGTTACCGCCCCCCACAACCTTCCGTTACACTAGTGTACCCACATTTTTATAGAATTCAAATCCGTTATTAAATTCAAAAGTTCATTTAAAATTATTCAGAAAACTTTCACACTAGCATTCTATAAAACTTATCAATCTTGATTAAAATTTTCTAGTAACAAACATGCTAACTTCAAAATACAACATTTGGATTTCCTGAAATTAATTGTTTTTAATTTACTTTAACAGACACAGACAAAGATAGAACATTAAAAACTTGACTTCGGTATTCAGTAAGCCTCAAAACGTTTAAATATACAAAAAAAAAAAAAAAAAGCAATGAATATTTAGCTTAAAATATACATTATTTACCATATGGTAGTAGGAATTCATTTTAATTCCTGAGCAGTATTCCTGGACATGTTGAAATATTATAGTAAAGCACTTCCTCTAACAATAAAAAAGTATCTTATGGCTTAAATACTGGCAGCCCTTTATATCTTCTGAAAGTTATGTACACATTACATGATAGACATAAATATAAACCTATATTAATAACACACGGCCCAACCTGATGTACACTACCGTCAATTTTCATGAATAATCTAGTTCTTTTGTGTAGCCCTGTAAACCAACAGTCAATAATTTCTATACCATATTCTACATGAAGCATGTTTTTACGTTTATAAGATATATATTTTCCCTTCATTTGGTTTAGTGAATCTACAGATGTTAAACTCTATTTACCTGCAATTTTCCCCGTAGAAGTAATGTATAATTCTCTTCGGCGTCTCTGTACACGAACCGTTTGCTTGATCTCAACGATAAGTTTAGTGTAACATCCCTATATCATACACATTTAGAGTACCAGGTTTGGACTTTCTGCTGTATATTGTTATTGAGATATGTTGATAACAGCAGACACAAAGACCAACCGCTAAAAACATGATTTTTGGATTCAGGGAACCTGAAAACGTGTAAATGTTACAAAAACTGAATTTCAAAATTTTGACACAAAAACAATACTTTCTCTACCTTATGTATAAGAGAAAGTAAAGAAAAGAAAAATGAGTTTTTTTTTTTTTTTTTTGGTATGCCAGTATAAACATACTGGCATACCAAAAAAGAAAAATGTCGCTGTAGGCACACCAACAATGCACACCCTGTGATGACGTAGGCACACCCTGTGATGATGATGATTCTGCACTGATGACGGTACGCTTTTCGCCAACGAATCTGCGGTTTGCAGTTAACAGTTTTTTACACTGACGTTTTTGACGTTGTGCAAATACTGATATTTCTGTTCTGTCCCAAGTCTAGTTATTTAATCAATGTATTGTTCGCATCGAATTTATATATTGAATGTATATTATTATTGTATTTTTATATATTTCTAATTTATCTAAGAAATTTTATGAATCACCATCAGCATTATTCAATCAATCACTTGATTCTAATACAGGAACCACTTTAAACTTCAACAGAGTCGTGGCACATTGTAATAGATATTACTCTGTAAATTGATGATTTTTATACTACCTTGAATTAGATCCAGATTGCTCTGCTTTAGTTTCACAATTTATTGGCTGTTGTTCAGCCTTTTCAACGTGTACGTCTTCTAAATCTTTCATTTCGTTGATATCCTCTTCAGAAATTTTTAGAAGCTTATTCATTACTGTAAGGTCCTTAAATACTTCTATACTCATTCACTGAAGTAAAAGAAAATTATATTAATGCTTATAATTAACAAATTATTAATAATGTCATGCTTAAAATCTATTTAAAATACAAAATATAATACATAATTATTATGTTTTGATTGATTTTATTCAGATAAACTAGACAAAAAAATTTAAAAAGAAAATAATATATATATATATATATATATATATATATATTTTGTTATTTACATTTTACACTTAAGTAACCAAAAGTCTACAGTTATGTACGTTGTTTTAAGCCTGTAGATAATTTTAGGCTGATATACGTATTGTGATATTTCACACAGAATAGACTGTGATTGAAGCGTGATTTTAATATTTTTCAACAAAAGGAAAGCCGCCCTGAAACGCATTGACAAATATTGCAACTTCGTGGGAAATGTTAGAGAAGAAATCCATGGGATGGACTTTGCCGCAGTAGTGCCTCCAACTTAACAAATAAGAGACCAACGGATTTCCAACTTCTAAAGCTGTCTTAAAACTCTGGCAACATAGAATCTGCAAGTCGGCTCTATTGATATTTCTTGGATGTGGTTTAGGAGATCGACGCTCGCTGGTATCGAAGCTCACAAACCTCCTAGTGCGATAATTGCATGAGAAGGGGGTTCCTTTTGTAAAAGAGCAATAAAAAATAATGTCCTTCATTGTAAATGTGTGCAAATTTTCAAGGGTCTCTTTCGGACAATAGATAATTTATGAGTTTTGAAGCTCTGTATGTTGCCAGAGTTTGAAGGAAGCTTAAGAGATAATTGTAGATTAAAGGGACAATCCTCCCTCCAAAAACCTGTCTTTTTGCGAAGGAAAAGAAAGAAGCGAAGACAGAGAAGGAATTAAGTGCGTGGGAGCTGTGTCTCTAATATTTCTAATCAATCTCTCATAGCAGAGATTCAGCCTTGTGAAGACGGACCCTCGAGAAGCTTTTACTCTTAATAATAACAGGAGACTTGGCGTTGGAATATTAAAACTCGAATAAACGACTACGTCAGAAACGCCAAAGAAAAATTTTGGAAATCCATACAGCTGTTTCGGCAGCTTTAAGCGTGCCGTCTTCAGTGCAAAAAGGATTCTGAATCTGCTGAAGGGCTCGTATATATAAGAGAGGGGCCGAATTTAGTTCAACCAATAGAATTACGGGAAAGGTGGGGAGAGTGGCCAATAGGAATTTATTAAAGTTAGCTGTGTAAACAGTAGAAAAATTAAGAAAATGTGGACTGAATATAAAATTGCCAACAGTCAGACAAATAGGGAATAGCGAAATCACAATTTACAAGGTTTTTAAAATTTTTATAAATATGAAAAGCTTCAAAGAAATCGAGTTCATGAATGGATTTAGGTCTGCAAATTATTTTAGCTGAATTAAATTTAAAATTATGATTTTCCTCCCAGCAATGTTTAGAAATAGCCGATTTATTGGTTTCTTGTTTGCGGACGTAATTCATATGTTCTTTTAGACGAAATTTAAGACTGCGTTTAGTTTGGCCAATATATGATAAACCACACTGACAGGAAATACTATTAAATGCCCCAAGAATTATGCGTATCAATGGGATCTTTTAAGGGGTTACATCCAGTTGTAATTTTCAAAAAATCGATTTTTTTTTTTTTACATATTTTGAATGTACATATATTTGATAATATTGTCTGAAAATTTCATATCGATCCGGCAATTAGTTTCGGAGAAATTTGCATATTTGTGAGACGTCTCCGAGCGTTTTAAAGTAGGCGGAGCGTAAACCAGAGTAGCAGCTGTTTTTCATTATCCCTATGCCCTTGTCCATGCTAAGACGACAGGTCTAAACGACTAAGAGAATGTGTAAACAAAACTACAACAGAAACGACTGATAAAAATGGGAAGAAACGTCAGAAAAAGGTACTTGCTGGAAAGGGTAAACTGACTGGTAAAATGATCGATAAATTAACTGTCTATTATGGATTAGCAATAAGAAGACACTGTGATTCTGTTGAAAATATGTCTAATGCCATTTGGGCTTCTTATTATCATAATTGCTCCACTGACGACAATCCTCAACATGGTAAATGCCCGACTGGAAAAGACTCATGGTGTTCTTGGCAGAAAGCACGAGCCTTGGACACATTATCAAGCTACAAACATGATTAGCAACCCTTACCGCCTGATGTTGCTGAAGCTATACTTCCAATTTACGTAGATCTGAGTAATGAAAAATTATTAGAAAGATGCGTTGGTGGTTTCACGCAAAATAATAATGAAAGTTATAATCAGCTGATATGGAAAATAACTCCAAAAATAATCCCATGTGGCTCTAAAATCGTTGAAATTGATGCTTATCTTGCTGCCGGCATGTTCAATGAAGGAAAAACATCTCTTCTATACTTCATGAACGCAATGGGACTATCGCTTGGGCCTAATGCCCATGCCTATGTAGAAAAAGAGGACGCAGAGCGCATCTTGATCTCTGACGCACGAGCGCAAGGAAGCACGCGCGAGGGGAGAATGCCACGTAGACAACAACAGTTGGCTGTACTAGAAGCATATGATGAAGCAGAGGGTTCCTCTTATGGTCCTGGAATAGATGACTCGATGTAAGTAGGAAAAAATTTTTTTTAACTTAGTTTAAATGGTTCCCAAAACTTTAAACGCGTTTATCTCGAAACGGTGTTTTCAAAGTCGGTGAGCAAAATTTCTCCGAAACGGCTGGACCGATTGACTTGAAATTTTGACACGATTTTCTTAGATATTTTTGTCAGGTAATGATCGTAGGAATAAGGTTTCTGATAATAATTTCGATTTTTTCAGCCACTTTCAAGTGTAAATTTTCATGAAAAAAACGATTTTTTTGGGGGGGGAAGCCGCCATTTTGTCAAAAATCAAAATTTTGACTATTGCTACGATCATTACCTGTATTCATCTACCCTAAAAATAAATCTTTTGGTTTTTTTCATTTCAGATAATTTGGATCAGAGATATCTTGCTCACCGCCAGACACCTTTTTGTGGAAGTCCTCTAGGAGATCTACTACAGGAACAGCGGAACCCAATATTTTTGTAAACTCATCACGGATTCTTAACATACATTAAATTTGCTATATGTATATGTATTGTATATATTTCTTTAATAAAAGGCCTCTTCACAAAAAATTCACAAAAAAACACGTTTTTTCGTGCATACAACTGGATGTAACCCCTTAACTGAGAAAAGGTGAGTTTATTGGAAGGCGAAAATATTATTTTAAAATCATATTATTTGATAATTTTACCTATGGTTTGACTGGATTTAGGAAAATAGGGTAAGACAATACTGATATTAGAAGAAACTGACTTAGTAGACGAAATACGAGGGAGTTGTAATTTTTGGATAGCTTTGTCTATAATGGAAGGGTCATAACCTCTGTCAATTGCAATGGCTTTCAGGTATTTAATTTCAGATTTTAATAAACTAGGATTTGAACAAATATTAAGGGCACGGTTTACAAAAGTATAGAAAGCAGCCATTTTTTGGTTAGGTGGGTGACATGAACGCGCATGGGGAGGAAGGGAGACAGCAAAATTTTTTCGATAGACGGTGGTTGAAAATCCATTTACAGTGAAATTAATCCATTTAAATAGAAAATAATGGTTCCCTTCCATTTCTTGATACGCTCGTCTCTCGCACTGTAAATGGATTCTCTCCCCACCTTTCCCGTAATTCTATTGGTTGAACTAAATTCGGCCGCTCACTTATATATACGAGCCCTTCAGCAGATTCAGAATCCTTTTTGCACTGAAGACGGCACGCTTAAAGCTGCCGAAACAGCTGTATGCATTTCCAATATTTTTCTTTGGCGTTTCTGACGTAGTCGTTTATTCGAGCTTTTACTCTTACTTGGCGTCTGTGAACTATTATCATATGGACTTTTCACCGAAATTGCTGCTGAACCTGCTTTTTCACCATCTGGAGCTACTAAGCTCAGACTACGTTTAATAATATTAAAAAAAAAAAAAAAAAAATCCTTGTACTTTAAGCTGTATTTATTTCCTCCGACGCTATCTACAATTCTTAACTGATACCAAATACGTTACAGTATATATATAATAATAAAAATAAATAAATGAATAAATAATTTTGCACTGTTAAAAAATTCAACAGAAAACTACTGATAATCATTTATTTTAAGTCTTCAGAAAAATTACAGAGGAAAACAAACGAAAATGTAAAAAAAATCTATGTTATATACATGTATTTTAATGACTAATATTAATTTAATTAATTATTGGTAAGAGTATATTAGACTTAGAGTCATTTTCAAGGCAAAACATTTATTTTAAATTGTTTTTGAAAAATTAAGTAATAAAAATAGATAAAAATACAGAATATTATTGAATCTCTATTACTTACTTTTAACTAACAAGGAAACATTCAAAAGGCGTCGTCTTCAAAAAGAATTGAAAAATATATATATATATGATTCTACTCTTCATAAAACACCAGAAATTGAAAAAATTATCGTCTGAAATGCATTACAGTGACCACAAAACATTATCAAAATTAAGCATATTTAACAGGAAGCAGCCCCCGCTCATCACTCTTTAGTGATGTTGAGCGCTTCTAAGGGGACTACTCGCAGTTTATTTAAAAAAAAAAAATAAAAAAAAAAAAAAAACATAAATCGACAGGCCTCGGTCTAGAGCCGACAGTGGGCTATAGTGTGAGAATTGAACAATTTCAGAGAAACGCCGGAATAACACCAAACCAACAATGGGCGTGAGCTGATGAACAACAAACTTTGAAATCAGAGATGACTGCTGATGAGAACAGTCTGATAAAAGTCCTATCTGCAAGAAGTCCGTGTATATTTTCCAAGTTGCGCCGAGGATTTGCTCTTCGCGACAAGGGGTGCTATGGAGAAAATTGTTTAATGCAGATAAGCAGTCATATTTTTGCTGTTGTTGAAGTTGTGGGTAACATTCTGAAGAAGATATACACTACAGTATTAAAGATGAGATGAAACAGTCTTTCGAAGGGATGAGAACAAACTTTTGTATATGCATGGGGAAATCTTCAAGTCAGATTCTTTTAAAAACTGGGTTGATTGCAGCACCGAGGGGGAGAGTACAGAAATTCACATTCAAGCACACATGCTCTTTAGAAGACAGACAAAACACACACTCAGACCATACAGTAAAAACTTAACTAAAAATATATATATATATAATAATAATAATTATATAAATTAAAAAATAAATTTTAACTCCATTAATTAGTTCTATTTGAGATGTCTATAGAAAGATAATATATTTTTTTTTCAATTTATTTAGGAGGAAAGGACGCGTAACAATGTTTTCCAGCCAGCCCTCGGATCTTGGAAATGGATTTCTAATATGGTATAGACTTGTAAGAGGGCAACTGTAGTAGCAATGTTCTGGTGTGCCCTCCTCTCCACAAGAGCATACGAGCGTGCGTCGGCAGTGGAATCTGTGTAGGTACTTTGGAAATGGCCCGTGACCCGATAGGAAGGCAGCAGACTCAGGAAAGAGTGACCAATCATTCGCGGTCGCATGCGGGATCAAGAAAAAGGCACATATTCCATTTTCTGAGTCCTCCCACCAGGCCTGCCATTCCCGAAGCATTCAGGGTTTTAGTGTACTTTTAGTGTACGAAGGAGGTGCAGGAAGAGAATGCGATTATTCTCCGTTGCACGATTTACTAAGGAGTCTGGCAATTCATTACCGAACATGCCCCTATGGGCAGAAACGTGTGCCAGGGACGTTAAAAAATTTAAATCTTTTAAGAGTTGCTTTATTTTAATAACTTGAGGGTGCCTGGCCTACGACGGACTATTTCCTGCAGACCCGATAAACTATCGCTAAAGATATGGAATTTTTCATTGATATCATGTTGGGCTATGATCCACTCCAGGGCCTTTTCTATTGCGAAAAGTTCCGCTTTGAAGACTGAGTTATAATCTTCGAGTCTGCATGTCAACCGATGGATGCATTCATTGTTTTTTAGAACACAGAAGGCAGCCGCGACCCCGTGTTCCGTTTTAGAGCCATCAATATAGACTGCCATAGGAACCGACGGAGAAAAACTATTTTTGGAGCATGAAGTAAGTAATGAGGCAATATCCTGAGCTGGGAAGGAGATGTTGCACTCTAACGCCAGGAAGAAGTAAATTTGAAAGATCTGAGTTTTGAAGTTGTAAGATATTCGTTTTATTGTGACCATACAATTCACTGATGTTTTATGAAGAGTAGAATCACACATATTGTTTTCAATATTTTTTGAAGACGAAACCTTTTGAATGTTTCCTTGTAAGAATTATTCTTAATTTACAGAGACTCCGGAGAAATAAAGTTTACAGAAATCTTTTACAGTGTACGACATTCCTTTTGAAAAATGTAACTATAGTTGCCCTTTCTAGAACGAATCTATTCGTTTAAGTTTGCTTTACAACAGGTTTCGTTTCGGATGTGCAACGAAACTATCCCTTTTGGTAGTGAAAGGTGTTACAAGCGACATCTTACATTACCAAAAAGCTTGGTTTGATTACAGATCTGAAATTAATTATGTTATAAATTAAAACTTAAACGAATGTATCTGTTTTCGAAATGGTAAATAGTAGGTTTTCTAAATGGGATCGATCTATTTAATTTATAACAAGATTCGTTTCGGAAATGCAATGAAACTATAATTTTTGGTAGTGAAATATGTCACAAATTTTATCTTTTCTAACCAAAAAGGTTAGTTCCATTACAGATCTGAAATTGCGTTATATATATTAAAACTTAAACAATCTATTCGTTTTAGAAATGATAACTAGTTGCTTTTTCTAAAAAGGATCAATTCATTTAAATTTTAATTTATAACAGGATTCCTTTCAGATCTGCATTTCAGATCTTCAGGTCATATATTCGTTTCGGATATGCAACGAAACTATAATTTTTGATAATGAAAGATTTCACAAATGATATCTTACATTGCCAAAAATATTGGTTTCATTGCAGGTCTGGAATTAATCTATATATATAAAATCGGTCATCCTGATTGAGTGAGTGGGTGATTCATCATCGCCCAGACCAAACCCCTGGACCTAGAAGTATGAAATTTTGTAACAATATTCCTTCTATGACGTAAGCCTCCACTAGGAAGCGATTTTACAAAATTCGCCCCCCAAGGGAGGGGAACAACATTTTATTTCACAAAGTCCTTCAAATCTCAAACAAAAAAACAGATATCCGTAAAATTTTTGCTTTAAAATATAGCTAACACAAATGTCCAAAAAATCAATTTCTGGAATTTTAGAAATTTGGTCCCCAAAAGGGGGGGGGAGGGGGCAAAACGTGATTTCACATGCGTAAAACGTGATTTCATTTAATCCTATATATCTCAAACAAAAAAAACAAGCAAACAGATATACATGAAATTTTTGCTCTAAAATATAGCTAATACAAATATCTAAAAAACAAATTTCTGGAATTTTAGAAATTCATCCCCAGGTGGGGCGGTAAGAGGGGGGGGGGTTATGGGGCAAAAACAAATAGAAATACAGTTAGGCCGTTCAAAATTGGTACAGATAGGTTTTAAAGGCCTGCAAGTCGAATGGGGATATTTTCAAAAGTGTAAAGTTATTAAGAGGGGCGGAAAGATCGGGAGGGGCAAAAATTTTAAATAGAGTTAGATAGCTCAAGATTGATACGTAGGGGTTTTCGATACCTACAAATCGATTGCGGATATTTTCGAATTTGTAAAATTATTAGGAGGGGCGGGAAGGGGGCGGACGGGCAAAACAATTAAAATAAAGTTAGACCGTTCAAAACTGGTGCATAGAGGTTTTTGATACCTACAAATCGATTGCGGATATTTTCGAATTTGTAAAATTATTAGGATAGACGGGAAGGGGACGAAGGGGCAAAATAATAGAAATAAGAGTTAGAGTGTTGAAAATAAGTATTATTAAGTTTTAAGGCCCGATAAATCGATTGAGGATATTTTCGAAAGTATAAAATAATTAAGAGGGGCGGGAATGGTGGGCGAAGGAATAAGCGCGCCGCGCGCGCATGTATACCCAGTGGAGGACCGGACCGATTATTCGACCGCTGCGAGAAGAATTGTTTTTCATTTTATATTTTTTCCCTTTCGATAATATAGTGATTTATTAAGACTTTCGAACATAAATGCGCGCGCTGTCGCACATCGAACATAAATGCGCCCACAATGGCCTGCGCTGCTGAAGGCAGTGGGAACCCGGTGCGACATTTTTCCTGATCATATTTCTTTTCTCTCTCTCTCTCTCTCTTTTTTTTCTCACGTGATAAAAATTAATGCAATTTTGAGAATTAATTAATTATAATTATTCGTTTAAAAATAGGGACCAGCGAAGCGGGCGTAGCCTGCTAGTTTTGTTATAAATTTAAACTTAAACGAATAGATCCGCTTTAGAAATAGTAATTAGTTGATTTTTCTGAAAAGTATCGTATGATTTAAGTTTTAATTTACAACAGAATCTGTTTCGGCGAAGTAGGACACATTGGTCCAGCCATTTTGTTGGTCCCGCAGTTTTTGTCCTACCGTTTTGGTCCCGAGACATTTTGCTTCCGCTAATTTTTTGCTATCTTTTAAAAATGTATTAGTTTTTTTTTTTTTAATATTATAGCATATTTGTTAATACGGGGAAATTCAAGTGCTCTTAGAATATCTTTAATTAAGGAATATCTTATAGGTAGATATATGAATTTTAGACATTATAATTGTTCCCAAGCCGCCATTGCGATTCAAAGCATTTTGTTCTAACTGATTTTTTACGAACTGATTTATTTATTTTATTATTATTTATTTATTTATTTTTAATGCAATTGCACTTTCCGCTAATTTTTTGCTATCTTTTAAAAAGATATTAGGTTTTTTTTTTTTTGTTTGTTTTTTTTTTTTTTTTAATATTATAGCATATTTGTTGATACGGGGAAATTCAAGTGCTCTTAGAATATCTTTAATTAACCCTTTGGGTACATTTGACGAGTGAGACTCGTCATCTGCTTACTTGGGCGAAGTTACGGTGGACGAGTCTGACTCGTCATCTGAAATTAAGAAGCAGGCGTTGATATTTGCGACACCCACGCCAGTAGGCGGGGACTGATATATCGGCGTCTGAGAGTTTTGTTCTAGAAGTGGCGCAACCAATTTTGAAAAAGGCTACACACTATACATGGACAATTGGTATTCGACTCCACAATTATATTTAAAATTACTAGAACAAGATACAAATGTAGTTGGAGTTGGGCGAAAGAACAGAAAACATATGCCAAAAGAGACCTCCTTCAAACTAAAAAAAGAAGAGGCGAAAATGTTATCCTTCCACGGTTTGTTAGCACTAAGATGGAAAGATAAGAAAGATATATACATGCTTAGAACAAAACATTCAAATATTGATTTAGTTGATACAGGGAAGCGAAAAAAGAATTATGACAATTTTGACAAAATTATCAAATCATCATGTGTAATCGAATACAATACAGGTATGGTAGGCTTTGATAAACAGGACCAATTGCTAGTGTACTTTCCTGTTATGAGAAAATGCATGAAAGGTTAAAAAAAAATGGCGTTTTATCATGGCTATTTTCAATTCGTATGTTCTACATAGTAAAGTCAATTGTGAAACCAAAACAGGCATTGTCCAATTTCGTTTAGAAATCGCTGAAGAATTATTGGCGCAAGTGGTTCGGCCATATTATAATATCCGTGGGCGTCCTACAAGTAGCGATGGACCACATCGTTTGCAAGCGAAAAATTGGGCACATTTTCCGGCAGCAGAGTTAAAGATACACCCTACAAAACGGTGCCGCGTATGTTATAAACATAAAATAAGAAAAGAAACTACTTGACAAAACAAACAATGCTTTGCATTTACCGACATATTTTGAAAAATACCACACGGTACAAAATTATTAGACTTTAAGTTGGTTCTTGTTCTATATAAACGTTTATATTTTGTAACTAAAATGCTGTTTCAAAAATATATTTATATCACCAATATAAATATATTTCAAATAAAATGTATTACTTTTACACATTAATATTCCGTAGTATTGTTAGCCCCGCCTTTTTTAACACCAGTACCTTTTTAGAATACTTTTCTTCTATTTAATCGTAATTACATTTGGAGAATATTACTCTAAAAAATGTACAAATATTTTCATTTTACGTAATTACATTTGGAGAATATTAGTCTAAAATATGTACAAATAATTATATTTCATTAGATCTTTCTTCTCTGTACTCATCTTTTATTTTTTACTATATTTGTTTTTCCACTAACGTTAATAATTTTAGTGGTATTAAATTTTAGTACATAACGCGGGAGAATTTGGAAGTTAACTGTGCCAAATTCGTCACCAAATACACGGCACCAAATCCGGGAGTGGGTAGATGTTGGGAGGAAACAAGCAAAATCAAACTACCCTTACTTCCGTGGCTCTAAGGTGACATCTTAGTGGTAGTACATTTTGAATATCAATTCGATATTCGGGCATGCGCTGTGAAATGCCCTAAAATTAACCTAATTAAGAATGTAAACATTTATCTGAAAGGGAATATGGTTTTTAATAAGTAAATTTACTCTTATCAAATAATTCTAGACATATAATTTTAATTAATTTCTTTATTAAATCTCCATTTTTGAATATTAATTAAAACGATGATTTTTATGATTTTAAAATACAACATAAATGGGATCACAATGATCTCATTTTTAAACATTATTATATGGATTGCATCGAAATGGGATAAGATGAGTACTTAGAAACAAGTATATACTTGTCATGTTTTTTTGCAAAGTTAAAAAAAAATTACTGACCAATGAATAAAATGATTTCTCACCAGATCACCAGATGCTAGGGGGCAGCCAGGGCATAAGATGGATCATCACAGGGAACACGTCTGATAATCCACAGTTTTTTTAATATATCTACTACATATTTTTACACCTATTATTTGGGCCAACGGCGAGCAACATCTTAACGTAGCGGAGATGAGTCATGGCGATGAGGCAGTAAAGGATTCTCACATGTTGTCAGTCAGAAGGCAATTAACAGAATCTCTTTTTTAAAAATTTCTTCTCCTTTTCCTTCAGGTCTCTCATTATAAATTTGGAGGAGGTTTTCTTCTTACATTTTTTTATTGGGTGTTTGGGTTTCCCTCGCACTATTTATAAATTTTATGCATGGGTTGCTAAATTTTTAATTATTTCTTAATCTCCGTTATATTCCATTTAGTATATTTTGTTGAAGATCATAACAGCACACTTACAATACAAAAAATAGATATAGAGCACAAAAACTTTAATGATTTAAAAAAAAAAAAAGCGCTTGCCACGAACCTTTTTTTCTTTTCACTTGTATTACATTTTAATTAAAATAATAATAATAATCTTAGCATGAATTAAACATAATAGATTATTAATTTTTCCATCAAATTAAATATTTTGAACAAAGTTGAAATTTATGAAAGTTTTGGCGTAACACCAAATGAAATTTCGAAAGACAGTTTTCATAAAAAAAAAAAATAATAATAAAATAAAAATAATAAAAATACGCTAGATTATTAATAAAATCACACAAACTATATAGAAAAATGCTATGAATTTTTTTAAGTTGTGAATAATATGAAAAATAATTTATTGTAAATTGTGTTTATACGAGTATAACTTAGTTTGTAATGAAAATAAAACTTGAACTATGCAATTTTATTATTATTATTATTATTATTATTTATATTATTAAATATGGAAGATATTATTATTATTATTTTCAGAAAGAAAAATATTTCATAAATGATACACTAGAATGAGGACCAAAAGCATAATATTTTAATATGTCTTATAATTAGCTCTTTAACGAACGATAAATGTATATTTCCTTATATTTTCAAATATATGTTTTTAAAAAGTACATTCAATGGCATATATTTACTACACATTATTATAAAGGCAAAGGGAATATATCTATCATTTATAGACAGGATATTTTTTCTAAAGAATATTAACATAAACTAAAATATCATTTTTCACAAAGCCTTTTTGTCAAACGACAAATTTACAAATGGTAATCTAATAAAGTAATTTTTCCCATTAAAATGTCGCATCAATAATAATTATTTACAAAGCAGTTTTTATAATTTTGCATTTTAAAAATCTATATATGATATCGTGCGTATGTGTATGACTTTCATAATTGAAATAACGAAAGTTATTTTTAAATGTTTAAGCTTTCAATATGACATTTCTAATAAGTTTAAAGAGTCGCATCTCCATTCATCTATTAAAATTATTAATAATACAAATAGAATTATAAATACTCACACCTCAAGTTTTTTCTTTATTCTATGACTCCGCACTTTTAATGATTGAAAATCCATTAAGTGAATGGATGATTTATCTTCCAACTGAATGAATGCTTTACTCAAGATACCATCACTATCAGTAAATAAAAAGCCTTTCATACAATACAGCTAAGGTAAGTAATAATTACAATTTCAAGTAAACAGAGGCAGTATTTTAGAAGTATGGCATTTAGTAAATTTTTTGTATTAATTTTTTAAGTGCATGTCTTTTTTTTTTTTTTTTTTTTTTTTTTTTTTTTTTAATAAATAAATAAATAATAATAATATTAATAATAATAATAAATATTATAAATTAGTACGTTTGAGAGATAAGGTTTGATTACACTCCTAATCAGTCACTATTAAAATTAACTAACATTTCTATTTTAAGATAAAAGCAATTCTTTGCATGGATAAATGTTAACAAATGATTTAAATAAGTGAACAGAAAATAGTACTTTTCATAAGTACTTCAGTACAAAAGTAATTTTAAAATTCAAAATACATATATTTTTTTTAATCAAATAATGTGTTTTTCTAATGTTATTTTAAAAAATAAAATATTTACTTAATTTTCGCAAGAAACTAAATTTAAAAAAAAATGTTTTATTTATCCTAAAACTTTATTAAAAAAAAATAAAAAATTCGATTTCATCTATCCTAAGCAATTAGTTTTATAAGAGAAAAAATTCTACAAAAAACGAATATATTTAAAGTCTCATTCAAATATTTATTTATTTCGCAACGTTTGATTAAATGTTTATTTATTTATTTTATTATTTTTTATATATTCAACAGCAGTTTTTCAATACATTTTTTACTGCTAACATAGCTTTTACTCAAAATTAAACTTAGAAAGTGTTCTCTAAAATTTAACAAGACGTTTTGTTAATTTGAAATTTTTAATGTAATCAATTTTTAAATCGATCTTTCGATAAGTGTCTTTCATTTTTACCGTTGAAAGTTATGTTAAAATTTATTTACTGTAAAACAAATACTCTTACGATAATGAGGGTAATAGAAAAAAATATTTTTATCATTTTAAGCTAAAAGCGAGCTGGTTTATATGAATGAAAGCAACTTTATATATATATATATATATATAAAAAAAAAAAAAAAAAAAAAAATCAACTTTGTGAAAATTATCAAATATTTTTATATAAACAAAACTAACAAAAGTTTCTGCATTATTTAAAATTTCCTTTTCAAAAGTTTGATATCTTGTTGAAGTATAAAATATGTCTAACCAATAATTAGTTTAATTTTGCTTGAAACAACAGGAAAAACTTTCTTTTAGAATTCAATGGTGTTGTAAATGGATTACCTGACACGTATAACATTACGTATACGCATACGTATAACATACGTATACGTATAACATTATACGTATTCATTTTAAATACTTTCACTCAGAAATTGTAAAAAAAAATTATTCATAGCTAAAAGAATGAAATACTATTATTCATAGATGTATATCAAACCAAAATTCAGTGTTATTGCTGATAAAATATTTCGACCAAATTAAAAATTAAGTGCCAGTAGACATAAATTTTATCTAGACATTTTTTAAAAATTTTCAGAGATGTAATACGTTATCTAAAAAATGTTTGTCTGCGTTTGATGTCCTCCTTGTTGCACTCCGAGAGGGAAAATTTTTACTTGTGAACCCTTTTTATGTTTTATTTTGGCTTATGCATAAATGTCACTTTTGAACTGAAAGCGAAATAAAATGAAATTTACCTCAATTTTTAACATGAGGACAAAAATTATGATTTTATTAATAAATTAATAAAATCATAATTTTTTGTCTGTTTAAATTGGATCAAATTTCATATGTTTCACTTTCAGTTCAAAAGCGAAATTTATACACGTCGTAAAAAATAGGAAGGGTATACGAATACAAATTTTCACTTTCCGAGCTCAAAAAAGGGACATCAAAACACAGAAATATTTTTTTTAAATAACGTATTACTTCTCTGAAAATGTTTAAAAAATGTCTAGATAAAATTTATGTCTACTGGCACTTAATTTTTAATTTGGTCGAAATATTTTATCAGCAATAACACTGAATTTTGGTTTGATATACATCTATGAATAATACTATTTATTTCTTTTAGCTATGTGTAAGATTAATTTACAATTTCTGAGTGAAAAATATTTAAAATGAATACGTATAAATGTTATACGTATACGTATACCGCATACGTAATATTATACGTATACGTATACCGTATACGTAATGTTATACGTATACGTAAAATACTAACTAACAATAAAAGAAAAAATCGTACCAAGTTACAATGTTTTTATGGAAATCTTCCTGGCGAATACAAGTTAATCAACATTAACTGTTTACATTTATATAAACAGAATAGTTATAAATTTGCTTCTCAGGTAATCATTTACAACACCATTGAATTCTTTCCTGTTGTTTCAAACAAAATTAAAATAATCATTGGTTAGATATTTTTTAATCTTCAAAAAGATATCAGAGTTTTGATAAGGAAATTTTAAATAATGCAAAAACTTTTGTTAGTTTTGTTTATATAAAAATATTTGATAATTTTTAGAAAATTGATTTTTTTTTTTTTTTTTTTTTTTTTTTTTTTTTTTTTTTTTAAGTTGCTTTCATTCATATAAATCAGCCCGCTTTTAGCTTAAAATGATAAAAATACTTTTTTCTATCACCCTCATTATCGTAAGAGTATTTGTTTTATAGTAAATAAATTTTAACATAACGTTCAACAGTAAAAATGAAAGACACTTATCGAAAGATCGATTTGTAAATTGGTTAAATTAAAAAACTCAAATTAACAAAACGTCTTGTTAAATTTTAGAGAACAATTTGTAAGTTTAATTTTGAGTAAAGGCTATGTTAGCCATAAAAATGTATTGAAAAACTGCTGTTGAATATATAAAAAATAATAAAATAAATAAATAAAAATTTTAATCTAACGTTATGAAAAAAATAAATATTTGAATGAGACTTTAAATATATTCGTTTTTTGTAGAATTTTTTCTTTTATAAAACTAAATGCTTAGGATAGATGAAAACGATTTTTATATTTTTTTGAATAAAGTTTTAGGATAAATAAAACTTTTTTTTTATTTAGTTTCTTGCGAAAAGTAAGTAAATATTTTATTTTTTAAAATAACATTAGAAAAACATACTATTTGATTAAAATATATATATATATATATCTTGAATTTTAAAATTACTTTTGTATTTAAGTACTTAAGAAAAGAACTATTTTCTGTTCACTTATTAAATCCTTTGTTAACATTTATGAATGTAAAGAATTGCTTTTATCTTAAAATAAAAAATGTTAGTTAATTTTAATAGTGACTGATTAGGAATGTAAACAAACCTTATCTCTCTAACGTACTAATTTAAAATATTTTATTTATTTATTTGTATATATATATATATATATGTCTTTTAAAAGACATGCATTTAAATAATTAAAACAAAAAATTTACTAAATGCTATTCTTCTAAAATACTATCTGTGTTTACTTGAAATTGTAATTATTAGTTAATTTAGCTGTATTGTATGAAAGACTTTTTATTTACTGATAGTGATGGTAACTTGTGTAAAACATTCATTCATTTGGAAGATAAATCATCCATTCACTTAATGGATTTCCAATCATTAAAAATGCGGAGTCATAGGATAAAGACAAAAATTGGGGTATGAGTATTTATAATTCTATTTGTATTATTATTAATTTTAATAGATGATTGAAGATTAAACTTTTTAGAAATATCATATAAATGTAATAAAAAAATTAAAATTAAAATTAAATAAAATAACTTGTATTATTATTAATTTTAATAGATGAATGGAGACGCGACTCTTTAAACTTATTAGAAACATTATATTGGAAGTTTAAACATTTAAAAATAACTTTCGTTATTTCAATTATGGAAGTCATACACATACGCACGATATCATATGTAGATTTTTAAAATGCAAAATTATAAAAACTGCTTTGTAAATAATTATTATTGATGCGACATTTTAATGGGAAAATTACTTTATTAGATTACTATTTGTAAATTTACCTTTTGGCAAAAAGGCTTTGTGAAAAATGATGTTTTAGATTATGTTAATATTCTTTAGAAAAAATATCCTGTCTATAAGTTATAGATATATTCCATTTGACTTTATAATAATGTGTAGTAAATAACTGCGATTGAATGTACTTTTTAAAATATATATATTTGAAAATCTAAGGTAATATACATTTATCGTTCGTTAAAGAACTAATTATAAGACATATTAATATATTATGCTTTTGGTCCTCATTCTAGCGCATTAGTTATGAAATATTTTACTTTCTGAAAATAATAATAATATTAATAATATCTTCCAATTTTAATAATCTAATAATAATAATAATAAAACTGCATAAAGCAATAATAATAATAATAAAATTGCATAGTTCAAGTTGTATTTTCATTACAAACTCATTCATTACTCGTATAAACACAATTTACAATAAATTATTTTTCATATTATTAACAATTTAAAAAATTCGTAGCGTTTTTCTGTATAGTTTGGATGATTTTATTAATAATCTAGCGTAATTTTTCTTTTCTTTTTTTTTTTTTTTTTTTCAAAACAGTATTTCGAAATTTCATTTGGTGTTACACCAAAACGTTCATAAAATTCAACTTTGTTCAAAATATTTAATTTGACGGAAAAATTAATAATCGATTATGTTTAATTCATGTTAAGATTAATAGATTTTTTTTTTTTTTTTTATTAAAATGTAATACAAGTAAAAGAAAAATAGATCCGTGGCAAGCGGTTATTTTAAGTCATTAAATTCCTTGCGCTCTATACCTGTTTTTTGTATTGTAAGTGTAATATTATGATCTTCAATATTGCGTACTAAATGGAATATAACGGAGATTAAGAAATGAGTAAAAATTTTGCAGCCCATGCATAAAATTTAAAAATAGTGCAATTTTTCCAATATTCTCAATAAACTCGATGATTTTACCAAAAAGGGAAATGA
Source organism: Salticus scenicus (assembly GCA_963930645.1). NCBI lineage: Eukaryota > Metazoa > Arthropoda > Arachnida > Araneae > Salticidae > Salticus > Salticus scenicus. The sequence continues at coordinate 160,548,661 of OZ005661.1, forward strand.
AAACATATGGAAGGTACTAAATTTTCAATATGTAGACATAGAAAATATTTGAAATTAGAATACTCAGATACAAGAAAAAAGTAATAAGAAAAATTAAATAAAATATTGCTTCGCGTTTTCTGCAAGCTTGCATGAGAAATAAAAAAAATTTTACAACAACAAAATATCTGAAAAATTACAAAAAAAAAAAAAAAAAAAAGAAAAATAGAGAGTTCCAACAAATCTCATATCTGATATAAATTCTTTTATTTTAAAATAATATCACTTAGATATAAAAAAATGTCAAAACAGATAATAACATAATAAAATATTTTATTTGTATATGTGAACAGACATTACAGGCCAAATTCCAAATTCCCTGTTCATTTAGAGAACAGAGAATAAATTCACAAACACCAGATCGTAGAACACATGCAATCAATTTTTGAAAAGTATTTGAAATACATTTATACATAATACGGAATTACAAAATAATAATAATAATGAGTTCGATGATTTCAAACGAATGGCCGATTTATGTTAGGTTATAGGTGAGAAAACAGACTGATCTCTGATCATTTTATAAAATGTATTTAGTTTAAAAAATATATGAGTATTGAAATCATAAATGATGTGTGAAATAATTCAATGAGGTAGTTTTTGTTTTTCCAGTAAATATAAATGTTGCGTCTTTTTTTTAGTACTGATATTTTATTTTTTCTGAAAATATACGAAATGTTACTAGAATGAAAAAAAAAACTATTTTTAAAAAATTTTGTGGATTTTTATTAAGTTTTTTTATGAACATTTTGAAAGATTATTTTCATTATAAGATATATTTATTGTAATCAGTAAATATTTATAATTTAGAACTTTTATGTGTAAGCATTACTTTATTTATTTTTTTTTTTCGTAAAACCACAGTGATAAACATTATTTATTTAAGTTAAAATCCAAAATGTGCTTTTGTATTTATACAAATAGAAACATAATGTGTTGTGTAAGTTAATAAAGAATGCATATATACTGTTTGTTTAAAAAATGTACTGTTACTTTATTATTATTGATCGCTTAAAAATTAGATAAACGTTATTTAGATAGATCCTTGCTCTAATAAAAAGGTATCAGTTGAAACTTATATTTAAAAAAAAAAAAAAAAAGAATCATTGTATATAAAACTATCGGGTTTGCGGAAATTTCGCCCCCAGCATCTCGCCCCCGGCATTTCGCCCCCAGCATTTCGCCCCCAGGAAATCTCGCCCCCCGGAAATTTCGCCCCCGGAAATTTCACCCCCGGAAATTTCGCCCCCGAACAGTGGATTTCGGAAATTTAGCCCCCAGCGTCTCGTCCACAAGTTGTGGAAAATATATATGTAATGACAAATAAAAATGTAAATATACATGTAGTAATTCTCGATATATTTCTATTTAATTCACATTATTTTCCCTTTTAATTATTTCACATTATTTTCCTTTTTCAATATAAAACATATGAATCAAAATAAGGTTTTCGAATGCAAAAATTGTTCAATTATTTTTTTATCGCTGTTAATTCAAAGAAAATTTAAGGGTACAGTAATATTATTTATTTATCTGTTAAATTTTTAATGCACACATAATAATTTTATTAATTTATCAAATATTATTTTACTTTGTTTTATTTATTAATAAATTTGATAATTAATAATAAATAAGGAAATAAAATTACAGAAGCAAGAAATTTTCATTACCCTACTACTGTAGGGTAATGAACTTATACTAGGAGAGTCGTATTAACCCCCGACGATATACTGAACGCCCCAGCCAGCCCGTTTCCGCTCTTCGATGTCTTTTCCCAGTCAATTTTGTCCTTTTATCCTTTCCGGCGTTAGCACTTTTTTTTTCACGCTTGACATTGTGAGTTTTTTTGTTTTCATCCCATGCTTTTTTCAATAGAATTTTGACTCTTCCCCCCCCCCCTGTTTCTATGAATTTTCAGCCTCTTCCCCTCGTTTTCTACATTCTAAGGTACGGTCCAAAAATTCGATATCGAGTTTTCATCTGATTTATACATTTTAAGGCCTCCTGAGTCCAGAAAAGTAGTTTCTGACAGTTGGTCAGAGTGTGTGTGTGTATGTATGTATATGTATGTATGTGTATGTATGTGCGGAATCTTCTGGGTATCATACCTCCGAAGCTAACAAAAATAGAACTACGAAACTTCAGAACTGAAAAAGGTCTGATATACAGATAAATATTTCAAATTTTGGGAGAAATTGAAAAACCAAAAATGGGAGAGCTGAAAACGGAAGTGGGATCGTAAGTCCGTACCTCAAAAACGGCTCTATCAATTTTCTTCAAAGTTGCTATATAAAAACTCAGATGACCTTTCAAATAATATAGTTGGTTAGTTCAGGAAAATTTATAGGCGTCCTGTAAAAATAGCTCTACTCCAGGCTTCGCAAGTGCGTTCCTTTAACCTTTTGAGAGATGCTTTTACGAAATTATCATCATCATCATCATCACGTTCTTAAGAAGTGCCTACGGCTGTCGAGACAGCCGCTTACCTTCACCAGAGGGAGAAAGAATACATATGGAGGGCTTGCATAATCTAGAGAGTCGGTACTAGGTCTGTGTGGGTCAGTGTTGCCAGATTTGGGGACTTTTTTATTCAACATCCACCATTAAATTTTTATTGCAACAGGTGCCTAATCACATCGACGATTAATCGTCTATTATGTATGTCAAATTTTACTTCTCAAAATCATTGGTGGTAGTTGAATAAAAAAGTCCCCAAGTCTGGCAACAAAGAACCCCGGCGTGATGATTTGATGCATTCAGCAACATGACGGAAGAGAGAGGCAGAGCAGAGCCGATCTGAAAGCTGTGTGACATGTGGCAACAGAACAAGGAGCACAAAACAAGCAGTCATAATACTATACAATTATACAAAAATAAAGAAAAATTTAGCCTAGCGAGACTGTTAGGCAGTCAGAGAAAAAAGAAAAATATTTACACTATTTACAATTAAAAGATTAAATAACTATTTACAGAGGAGATATTTACATTATTTACAGTTAAGTTTAATAATTAAAATTAATAAAAACCCTACGTAAGGTAACTGGCTGGAAGATTGATCATCTTCGAGTGTTAACGACACAGTAGGTTGCAGTTGTCAGGGGGATAGCCAAAAGTAGAAGAATAGCATGTATTCAATCTACGGGAAAAAGCATTTTGAGTGAGAATTCTGTGTTACGTAACACCTGAAGGATCTCGCCTTCTACGCTTGGAGACCGGGACAAACCCGTCCTCCCTGTAGAGGATGGCACGTGGGCGTTTCTTGGCACTCCCGATTCCGGGATCGTACCTTCGTATTGCATTTAACACAGGATTCTGAACTTTTGGGATAGACCTGTGAAACTTCAATGCAAGTTTCTTAATTTCCGAATAGATTGGCCTAATTTTCAGGTCTTTGTGAATGACAACATTGCGAACGTAGCGATGGGCTTGAACAAACCTACGCAATTGCTTGTTTTGGAATACTTGAATTTTTTCTAGCACAGTCTTTGAGGCAGATCCGTACACCACGGACCCGTAAGTCAAGATGGGTCGGATCATGGACTTGTACAGTAACAATTTATTTTTAACAGACAGGCGGCTATTCCAAGCCAAAAGAGGAAGGAGGGGGGCGGTGGCAATATGCGCTTTATTCAGAGTCTCTGAGATGTGCTTATGCCACAATAATTTTGAATCAAGGTGAATTCCTAGGTATTTATAAGAAGTTTCCCAGGGAATAGGATCATTATTGAGATTAAAGTTAACGTCGGGGGAATAGGATTTATTAGTGAAGAAAATGGCGGCACTTTTGGAGCTATTAACTTTAATTTTCCATTTCCTAAGCCAAATAGCATACGAATGAAGGTAATCCTGGAGTTTTTCAACACTGTGTGTGGTTGTTTATGTTTGTACATGATAGCAGTATCATCAGCAAATAAAGCTAAGTTGATGTTGGGCTTGCGCGGAATGTCGTTAATGTAAATGTTAAAAAGGCGGGGCCCGGCGACAGACCCCTGAGGAACAGAACTGAGAACAGGCTTCGGGCTAGAGAGGGAATTTCCCACTTTTACCACGAAGGACCTACGAAATCCTATGGTGAAACGTGACAGATGTTGTCACAGCCTCTTTCAAAAGGTTAAAAACAACTGCACGGATTTTTTTTTTTTTTTTCAAACTCGTTTTATTAACTCTTTTTTAAATATCTTTTTGTGTGTAATTATTGTTTTCCGGTCAATAATTGAGTCTGCCAAGTTTTGGTAAAAGTTTGTATCTCAAAAAGGCTCTAACGATTTTCTTGAAATTTATTACTTGAACCCATTTTAGATATCCTTTCTCATGTATTACGTGGTTATAAGAGGAAAATTAACAGTCATCCTACTTAAGTAGGTCAGTTTTACATTTCGGAAATTGGTGTTTAAAAAATGAGTCTACCATTTTTACTTCCTTATACAAAGTATAAGGAGGTTACTTATCTCGATGTGCGAAATTGATTCTGATTGAATTTGTATTTTGCATAGCTCAAAAAATGAATGGTCGTGGAAGGTCGCAAATTTATTTGTGTAACTGTTATAATGTCTATGACCAAAATCAAAACATATATCAATATTGTATAAACTTCATATTTTTATACAACAAATTATTACAAGATAAAAAGAACGAACTTTTTATATAACATATTTTTAAATTTTCTGTTGAATCATATAAACGCTACCGAAGTCCCCGAAATATTTGGCTAAAAGTAACAAAAAAAAATGCATTTTCACTGTGTTTTGAGCTATTCTGAAACTTTCAAATATCTAGCTAGTCGGGAAGTAACATGGGTGTTGAATTATATAAACGCTACCGAAGGTAGCAGCGGCTCGAAAAAAAAACTGGTTAAAATTATTAAAGAACTCATAGTCATCGTGTTACGAGCTTTTATAAAAGTTTGAAGTTTCTAGCTAGTCGGAAAATTATACGATTGTTGATTCATGTAAATGCTTCCAAAGGCAGCGGGGACCCGAAATAATTGGCTAAAAGTATAAAAAAATGAATTCATATCGTCTTTTGAACTATTATAAAAGTTTCAAAGGGTCGAGAAGTAGTCGAGAAGTTAGAAAATAAATTTTCTGTTGAATCATATAAACAATGCTAAAGGCAGCAGGGGCCCGAAACACGTGGCTAAAAATATTTAAAAAATGCAATGTCACTGTGTTCTGAGCTTTTCTGAAAGTTTTTAATGTCTAGCTAATCGGGAAATTAGTTAAAAATCGATTGCAAGTTTTGTACTGGTAACGCTACCGAAGGCAGCAGGGACCAGAAACAGTTACCTAAAAGTATTAAAAAAATGCATTCTCACCGTGTTCTGAGCTTTTCTGAAAGTTTCAAATGTCTAACTAGTCGGGAAGTTAGTTAAAAATCGATTGCAAGGTTTATACTGGACACATAAACAAACAAAGACGAATCGAAGTTAATAAAAACATGGTAATATTTTGGGAAATACCGTATGTATGTTTATATTTTTATTTATAATTACGTATATATTTTACATCACTCGGGGGCGAAATTTCCGGGGGCGAAATGTCCCGGGGGCGAAATTTCCGGGGGGCGAAATGCTGGGGGCGAAATGCCGGGGGCGAGATGCTGGGGGCGAAAATTCCGGATCCCAAACTATCGTAACTGTATAGGTAAATATTTATTTTTAGAACTATTCATCGCACAAGAAAGTTAACACAATATATTTCCAGTTTATAAATGATACTAGAACCTCATATTTTTTAAAATGTATAATTATAAAGCAAATAATTTCAAATACTTTTATTATTATTTTAGCTATTATAAAAGCACTTGTAACAACTATGGGGCATTTAAATTTTAACTTCATGCAAACATAGGTAAATGTCATGGCTCAAATTATTAACATGCTCTTGAATAAAAAAGGATATAATGAACTCGAATTGTCAACAAGAAGGTGATAAGATAAAGAAAATGTTTCATGTGTATGAATGTTTGCGTTTTGAAGACTTTAGTGATATAGGTGGTCATTATAAGATAATTCATTTTTGTAAATTTCTATCAGAATTATGAAAAACTGTTATGAACAAAAAAACTTCGCAAATTAATCTTTTTCGAATATTGATGTAGTTATGTGTAAATAATACAAGATGTCATACTTTTTTCCCATAAAAGAGATAAGCTATTTTTAAAACTAATTAATTTATTTAAGATTCGGTGTCTGTTTCAGTAGATTTATATATTTAAGAAGTAATATGAAAATAATGGAAAGTTTCGTGAATATGATGATTTATATTGCGGTGTGATGAAAAATGTCATAGTGGGTGTATAGTAATACCAAAACAATTTATTTTATAATAATAGTAATAAGGAAATCGCTTAGTACAACACATGCCGAGTGGAATTCTGTTTTAGATTGGACTACAATTATTATTTTAGTCACTCAGTGTAATTTTTCCCTAAGCAAATCTAGGAGAATGCATATGTTAAAATTTATTTCTTTAAAATAGAACATTCAACATTTTACTTTAAAATATCTTTTAAAATACGACAGTGTTAAACAGATTCCTTACTCAATCCAAATTATTAAAGAAAATAACTCTTTTAAAAATTCTCGAGTAAGAAAATAAAGTTACATTAAAGAAATAAATAAATAGACTAAAAAAGTTTTTCACAAGATAAAATAAAAAATTTTAAACTGAAAAAAAAAAAAAAAAAAAAAAAAAAAAAAAAAATGCATAAAAAATCTCATTATTTGCTATGTAATGATAATAATAATTATAGTAATACAATAAAGTAATATAATATAGTAATACAATACTTTTTCAGTAAAAGAAAAAGTAAAAGAATTTATAAACTATAAAAGAAAGATAATTTTTGTTATTAAATATTTTTTTTAACGTAAAAATTAGTAATAAGAACAAAAAAAAAAAAAAAAAAAAAAAAGTTAAAAAAATTCACAAAAGAAAATATAGAATTTACGAACTGAAACAAAAGAAGAGAAATGTTTAAAAAATATTTCATTAAATCTAAAAGCAGTTACATTAATAAAAATAAAATATAACAAGTTTAAAAATTTCAGAAAAAGAAAACGAACGAATTAACGAATTAACGAATGGAAAAAAGAAGAGAAATGTTTTTTAAAAAATATTTCATTAAACATAAAAACAGTTACATTAATAAAAATAAAATTTTAAAAAATTTCAGAAAAAGAAAATACAGAATTAACAAAATGAAAAAAAAAAAAAAAAAAAAAGAATATTTATTATTATTATTATTATTATTATTATTATGAAACTTAAAAATTAATCATGAATAACTGTTAAAAAATTTTCGTATGTTTTAAAATTAAATATGATTGCATTTCTATAATTGTAAATAAAATGTAAGAAAATAGAATTGTTTCAAACTTTTTTAGAAAATTAAAAACTAGAATATTAGTTTTTTGAATTTTTTTTATAATTTTTCGAGAAAAGGAATTCAACTTTTTTTCGCAACACACACACAGAAAAAAAGATAGATATATATTTTGTAATTTATAAAAACACAAAATAAATAAGGAACATGTGCAAAAAACTTTTTTTTTTTTTTTTTTTTTTTTTTTTTTTTTCATGTTTCAAAAATAAATCTGATCGTATTATTAATAATGTAATTAAATTTTAAAAAATGGGATAATTTTAATATTTTTCACGAAAAAAACAATATTTTCTAACTGTTTAAAAAATGTTCACAAAAATGAATAAATCACCAATCTTAAGATGCTATCGCACTTTTAAGATTTTTGTCCCACAGGCCATAGTGATAAAGAATTTTTCTTTGTGTCCTTGAAAAAAAACTATAAGTGCCAAATTCACCAAAATCATTAGGGTTCGTGCTACGGTGACATGCAACATGCTTGCCAACTTACAGCGCATTCGAGCAAAGCGTTTTTAGACGCTAGCGTACGTATAGAAACACCAAAATCTCGAATTCAGATTTTTGCTATGATTACAATACTTTCCTTTCATATGTTTGTTCGGAAAATAATAAATTGACTAATTTCTTTATCATATTTAAATACCAAATCAATAAAAGCACAGCCTGCTTTAGAAATAAAAGTAGAAGTAAATATTTTCTTTAAAAAATATATATTAAATATAGATTCTTCTTTGCATACAACAGAGATGTTGTATATTATATTAAGCAAAATGTAAAATGATTCCTACTTATCCTTGTTATTTTTTTTTACATTTTTCATGAAATTTTACGTATTACTTATAAATTAAAATTGATAATAATGTATGTTATATTATTTTACATTCTAAATATTATTATACATTTTAAATTTCTTTTCTTTTTCTTTTCTTTTTTTCTTTCTTTTTTTTTTTTTTTTTTTTTTTTTTTTGTCATTATTAAATTTTAAATCATACTAATTTCTTTATCATATTTAATATCATACTATTGATAATCAATAAAAACTCAGTCTGCTTTATAAATAAAAAATGACAGGGTAGGATATTTTCAGTTTCTTTTTCTTTCTATTATTATTTGTCGTTTTCAAATGTTATATTATACTAGTTTCGTTATCAAAAATAAATAAATAACTCTTAATTTAAGCAAAATGGCTCTTGAGCAAACATGTTAGATTAAGAAAAATCTTGTCGTAGTTCTAATTCAAACAATTAGTAAGCTGCATAGAACAAAAGATTAAAATTATTGTCAAAGTAAATTATTTCAAAAATAGCTTAAAATTTAATTTAAATTTACATTTTTAAATGTTATTTTATTTAGACGTTTTTGGAAGTAAAAATACTTTTAAAGTGTATAACGTTTAAAAATTATTTTGATTATAATTCTATTGATTATTTTAAATCTTTCAAAAAATTTAGTTTATCTAGAAATGACATCTTACGACGACATTTTGGGTAACATCGGGTAATCCTGAATAAATTATAATAATGAACATTAATTGCAAGGTATTCTAAGATTGAAGTTTCAAATCCGAATATTTGCTAAATATATTCTTTCTTCTTTTTTTCAAAGACTTGTTTGATATTGACCATGATGCATCATACTTCAAAATAAACATTGAATATACTCATAATTTCACACCCGTTTTCTTTCATAACTTTTAAAAATTAATCTTTGGAGAAACTTTTAGAAAGTTTTCTGCTTTAAGCTAAAATCAAAATTTCTATTTGGAAATGATTTTATAGAACAAGGATCGACATACACATTTTTATATTTGCTATTCTGATAAATACCACATTCACTTGCAGATAAAGTTGTCCTTCTACTGTACCACATTTCTTAAATATTTGTAGAAACTTTCTTGTAATTAACTAAAACAAAAATTTATATTCAGAAATACTGGCATAGGATTGAAATTGCTTTGAGTATATCTATATATGGTATTTTTTATTCTTCAATTCAGGCCCCTTCCAAAATTTTTTTCTGGGTGCGCCACTGTGCGCATAAACAAACGTATTGGAAATTTGAGAATTAAAAAATACACAAAAACAGTGGGTTCACTATTCAGAAGTGTCCGCTAAATAAATTTTTACTACAATTAAATTAATAAGTTATAATTGAGAATTAAATGTTTATAAGTTTAATTAAACACTAAATTAAGAATAATTTTCATGGTAATTGGCAATTTGAAAAAATGTAAATTACCTATGAAAGTGTTCACCGAGAAGATCTATTTAGAAAAGAAAAAAAAAAAAACTCAAAAATGAACTTTTTAATGAGTTTCGCTCCTTTTTAAAAATGAACTTGAGTTGAACGCGTTCATTTTTTTCAGACATGAGTTTGAGCGCGAACTAGCTCGTTTTTTACACGATGAACTTGAGTTTGAACTAGCTCGTTTTTTTCGTGAACTTGCACAACACTGGTTTTTATGCGATATAAAAAATAAATATACTTGAATATATATAAAGGTTAATTTTTAAGTCTTCTACGTTTTTCCACAATTGTTACTCGGCTTTTATTTTACTCTTTAATTATGAGCAGCTAATTATGTAATAAGGGTAAGTATCAATCATAAGCATGGTACCTTTTTTTTCATCATAACATTACCTTCATGTACAGTAAGGGACAAAAAAAAAAAAAAAAAAAAAAAAAAGCGCGTCCTTGTTTTTAAATGATTAAATTGGACAATTTTCAAAGTTTTTTTTTTTTTTTTTTTTTTTTTTTTTTAATCCTTGCGTGTAGGCATTAACTTTTTGAATTTTTATTGAGTAGTTTTGAAGTTATGCAAATTACAGATCATGAATAATAGAACTTTTCTATGCATAGTCTTTATACTTTTAATAATTTTTTAATAGTTAAACTTATGTCACAAAATTTCTTTATTTTTAGAAATTTTCATTTACATTTCTTTTATTAAGTTTAATCCTTTTCCTTTTATTTAAATTTATTAGAAATTACCATCACTATTTTAGAAACTTTATTTGCAGTAATTTTAAAAATGTTAATCATAAATATTTTAAATTAAATTCCTCAGCTAACCACACCGAATGACATCATATCCTTATGAAATCATAATAAAGGCATGCAAGTTAACATTTATTTCTTCAACTTATAATAATAATAATAATAATAATAATAATAAATGTATCGTTCTATACTGAGGTTGTCCAATTTCTTTAGCACGATATTTCTGATATTTATTTTAATTATTTAAAAAAAAAAAAATAATAATAATTGCACGTTCGTTTCTATTTTTTTTTATTATTTTTTATTATTATTATTATTTTTTTTTTTTTTGAAACAAAGAAAAATATATTTACTTAGATATTTATTTTTGGCATCAACTTCTTTTTTATAATTTTAAAGTTTTTTTTTTTTTTTTTTTTTTTTTTTTAACCTTTTGATTCAATTATCTAGCTGAACTAAAAAATACGGCATTAGCTAGATTTATCGTTCTATACTGTAGCTATTCCATTAAATTAGAACGAATTTTCTAAATTTTATTTTAATTAATAATATAATAATAATAATTTCACTTTCATTTTTTTTTTCCCCCGACATAAAAATAAGTATAGTTGCGTATATATTTTTGGCATTAATTTCTTTCTCCCCCCCCCCCTTTTTTTTTCTTTTTAATAATTTTAAATTTTCATTATTACCTTTTGAACGAATTATTCGATTAAACGTAAAAATACAGAATTACCTAGTTTCGTTTTAATTAATAAGTGTACCAATTTTTGATATAAACCGGACTAAAAATCTGAACAGATACAATAACAATCGTTTAGCTTTTTATGTTTAGACAAAATAAAAGTTTTGAACGTCCATTCAAGGTAATAGATAAAAATTGGTAACGAAGGCAAAATCGCTATCTGAAAGAAACTGTTCGACCTGTCTTACTACTACTACTACTGCAAGTAATAATAATAATAATAATAATAATACTAATAATAATAAAAACCCGTGATACTGTATGTGTATATATATATATATATATATATATATATATATATATGAATCAATACTATACATATATGCACATATGCATCTGTTTTTACATGCGTTCAGCATTCATTACACAGTTTTGAGGTTCATTCAACAACGCGCTATCTTTTTATCAAAAGACAAATCAGTACTGAGGGAGTTCTTGACAGCTCTTTTTTATAATTGACTACTTTTATGGAGACGACAATGACCCCGCCTCTGTGACCATTATTTACTTTCATATTGACAGCCGAAATAGTTTACTTCCCTAGATTGGACAAAAATGTCACGCTAAGGTAAAAGGCGGGGTAAGTTTTTTACTTCAACTGAAGCAGTTTTTAAGTTTCGTTTTCTACAGTAGTGAGTTAGAAGGAATCGAGGAAGTGCCCTTAATATATAGATGTACTTTTTCTTTTCTTTTTTTATTCTGTCGAAAAAAAAAAATTAAATTATGGACAATTAAATTATGGATAAAATTTAAATGGCTAATTTATCAGAAATTAGAAGGTTATTTTTTTCACATTTTAATTAATTAAAAGAAAACTAATAATAAATTCGAAAATCCGGCTTCGAGGTGCATCAGGGGAGGTTATTACGAACCTCCATGCAAATTTGTGTAGCTCTGCGATCTGCCGTTTTCCTGAAAGGCTCTGGATATACATATACAATGACACACACACACAGAGAGACACACAAACATCTTATTTTATTATATGTATAGATATTATTATTATTATTATTATTATATTTGTTGATGTCATTGTCTAATATTGATACCATTATTATAATCTGTATTTAATAAGTCGTAAAGCTATCAAATAACCTAAAATTTAAAGCGGAAATAAGACATTAAAAATGGCGTGTAATTTAGATAATTTTATTACATGAATAAACATATTTTTTATATGAACAAATTAGTTATATATAAAATATCTAAGAATTCTGAGTTCAATTTAATATTTTGCAATGTACTGTATATAAATATAACAAATCCGTTTCCTACCAAAAGTGTAAAAACTACCCGCGCTATTTAAAAGAAGGAAAAGGGAGTTGAGCATTTCTGCCTTTACTGCAAAATACGGAAGACGAATTGATTTTCAACGGAACAACTGATGGGCTGTTTTGACATCTCGCGATTGAAACGGGGGGGAAAAAAAATCCCTCTTTCCTTCAGCTGACAGTCACGGTTAATCTGATTGTATCCCCTCAACATTTAACCTGAAACTGTAAATCATATGAATGAGTGGAGTTCTCCGACAAATTGTGATTCATTATTCCTCACTTCTTATATCAAGAGGGTATGACATCAAACCGCGTCGGAAATCACCCATCTCCCACTTATATCAGGAAATAAGTCACCATTATTCCACTTAAACTAATAATTTAAAAATATTAGGAAAAAAAAAAAAAAAAAAAGAAAAACTATTAAAAATTTTGTCAAACACAGAATTTAGATAAGTACAGAGGACTATTAATTTCAATTTGTAAAAATTTTATTTTATGTTATTTATTTTAATTTTTAATTTTTAATTTTTTTTTCTTTTGTCTGTAAAACTGGACCACGTACTTTTAAAAATGACTGAAATTAATTAAAATGAAGTGTTGCTACTTACATTTTTATACTTTGCACTGTTAAAAATTTCTGCAAATTTAATGCAAATATTTATCCAGAGTCTCTGTAAATTTACAGAAATTCTTAGTTAAAAGTGAATAATTGAGATTCTCAATCTTTATTCTGTATTTTTACGTAATTTTATTATTTAATTTTTTAATTAAAATTAAAAATGACTGTTTCTACTTTTAGAAAAGCATTACAAGTCCGAAATATATTCCCACCAATAATTATTTTAATTAATATTAGTTATTAAAAAGAATGTATAAAATAAGTTTTTTAACATCTCCGTTTATTTTTCTCTGTAATTTTACGTAAGGCTTGAGATAATAGATTACACAGAGTTTTCTGTTGAAATTTTTAACAGTGTGGTTAATTTTAAACTAGTATGTTGTAGCCACCACGAGACTTTCTTCTATATTTTCCTATATAAATTCACTCAGTAACAATAATAATAAAAAAAAAAAAATAAAAAAAAAAAAATTGTGGTACTTTAACAAAATTTTGGGTAAAATGTGAAAATTATTCTAAGTTTGTCAAAACACGGAAACCGTGGGACTTTGACAAAATTGGGGGAAAAATGCAAAAATTTGTTTAAGTTTGTCAGAACACGGAAACCGTGGGAGTTTGATAGAATTAAGGGGAGAGATAAAAAAAAAAAAAAAAAGTGGGACTTTGACAAAATTTTGGGTAAAATGTGAAAATTTGTTAAAGTTTGTCAAAACACGAAAACCGTGGGACTTTCACAAAATTAGGGGAAAAAAGCAAAAATTAGTTTAAGTTTGTCAGAACACGGAAACGTCGGAGTTTGATAAAATTAAGGGGAGAGAAAAAAAAAAAAAAAAAAAAGTAAAAAAAATCGATAACTTTGTTTTAAATTATCATAGATTTATAGTTCAACCATTCGTTTTAAAGGTACTGACAAGACCTTTCGAAAGATACCCATCTTGAAAATTTTTGCCCTATATCACCCTGTTAAAAATTTAGAAAAAGCGGGATGGCAACGCAACCTGTAAGGCGATATTTACCAAAAGTTGATAGGCACTAATTTATGTCAAGGTGCAACAACATACCAATTTGTATGAAATTTTGTGCAGTAGTTCCAGAGATATAGTTGCTACAAAATTTTGTCACACACACACAGAGAGAGAGACAGATAGACAGACAGACATTTTCTAAAAATGGTAAAATCGTGTTCTACAGCTCTCAAAACGTGTAAATCCATCAAAAACCCGAAATCGAAATTTTTTACGAATCCAATACTTTCTTCTATTCAAGATAGAAGAAAGTAAAAATCTAACTGTCGTATCGAAAAACTGTTTGCACCTTACTACTCAGAAAATTCTCCTCTTTCATTTGGTACCCAATTTGTAACGATAGAACTGAAATTTTGGTGTTACATAAAATCCAGGTCTACACAAAATTCAGATCGAAACTAATAGTCGTCCGTCCTAAAGAAAAACCTTTATGTATTTATTTTCCATTTTCTTATGTAATTTCAGCATTCATGTTACTCGTATATACATTTTTTCGCTTTATTACTAAACCATAAAATAAAGTAGCATTAAATATATATATATATATATACATATATATATATATATATTTTTTTTTTTTTTTTCAAAAGTGATTTAGATATATTGCTTTAAAATCACATTATGCCTTCAAACAAAAGCACAGCGCATTCGAAAATGAAATGTCATGATCAAAAATTGTATGATGTCTACAAAACACGGCAAAGTTAGAAATAATATGATAAATAGTGACAAAAATTGTGATATAAATAATGACAGAACTTATATAAAAAATACACTATTTATTTTATCTGTAAGTTAGACTTCTAATAAAAACGAAAAAAAAAAAAAAAAAAAAAAAAAACTGAATTTTTTACATATAATATATATTTATATATATCTCTTTGTATATAATTGCATAATAATTAAATATTCGAATATAATATCGAGTATAACTATAAATAAATCTGACTTCTTCTTCTTCTTCTTCTTCTTTTTTTTTTTTTTTTTTTTTTTTTTTTCGTTATATTCATGAAAAAAAAAAAAAAAAAAAAAAAAAACTATTTAAAGAAACGCTAAAAACTAAATTCTTATGTCGAGAAAACTAATTGCATACTAATTAAAACTAATTACTTATAAATGCAGTCTACTATAAATTTAAATATTTTTTTAGCATTACACATGTATAAAGTTAGATTTTTTTTTTTTTTTTTTTTTTAAATCCACATAACAAATGCTTAGAAAAAAAAAAAAAAAAAAAAAAAAAAAAAAACTTCTCAATTTAGGGACGTAGATCATTGGTTGTTGTGAGCATGGCTCTCTGCGTTTTAATAGAATCCATGGTGTGAGGGAAGAGCATTTCGAGTACAACTCGGGCAACTTTCCACTTCTTTCGTCGCACCGTCAGTTTTTCACCGCAGGAATAATCTTTTGGCAGTCTGTTTTTTTCCGTGTCTCACGGGTTTCTCCAATACACGAAGAATAAAGATTTCATAATGCCTCAACCAGAAATTACTATAATTGCTGTGTTGACGTATTTGACAACCTTTGCTCATATTGAAAACAAAATCACAAATTGTTTCCTCTATACTTTTAAATAATTATATATAATACAAAATCGGATAACTTACCACTTCTTTCGCAGGGGTGGCGCCAGCTAGGGGGCCGGGGGGGGGGGCCCCGTCGGGGAGTCTGTGACCCTCCATCGGGGCATACTCCTAAAATCTCTCGGGGGGGGGGGGGGGGAATTACAAAATTTTCAGTTTTTCTATATTTGGCAGCATTTTTCTTCCCTTGTACAAATTTGGAACATTCCAGTTTTTCCATTCTATATTCAATAGAAGAAAGTATTGGATTCGTCAACATTTTCAGCTTCCAGTTTTCCATGAATATACACATTTTGAGAGGTCCAGAACACGTTTTGACCACAATATTTTTAGAAAATGTCTGTCTGTGGCACGATTATCTCCAAAACCACAAGGAGTACTAACGAATGGAATGGTACAAATATTAACAGTAATATTATTAACAGCATTGCAGTTTTTGAAAAATACTTAAATAATAAACTCTCTTTATGTAGTGCACCCCTGTCGGGGAGGTGGTGTCACCCCGTCGGGGAATTTCTGGTGCCACTACTGTTCTTTCGTCGCAGGAAAAAACTGTTACTCTTAATACTTTTGCGAATTTTAAATTGAAATTAATTTTTCGTTTTGACGAATTGCCGTAAGTAATTTTTTTCTTTTTGCTACAGTTTTATATTTCTACAAAATTACAAAATTTCTTTCTTTATATATATAAAAAAAAAGTTCGACTTTCAGAAGTTGGCCCCTGTTAATCATGTGTGACGTAGGCAGCGACGATTCTATTACTTTGAAATCGGTTGAGGGTGAAAAGGGAGGTCGTCTGCTACCTTTTCAAGTTTTGCGACATTTTGGCGATTTTTTTTTTTATTAACTATCTACTTATTTCCAAATTAAGAGAACTTTTGGACTTTCTAGTGTGTTATATAAAAAGTAATATTTCTTTATTTTTATTTTTCTCTTTTTCAAATCCTTATTTAAAAGAAGAAAAATGATTGATTATTTTAAAAATCAAATAAAGAATTGAACTCCAATAATTTGAATTTTCTATGAAATTTTATTTTTTATTTTATTTTATTTATTTATTACTTTCTTCTATAATCAATAGAAGAAAGTATTGGATTCGTAAAAATTTTCGACCTCGGGTTTTTGATGGATTTACACGTTTTGAGAGCTGTAGAACACGATTTGACCATTTTTAGAAAATGTCTGTCTGTCTGTCTGTCTGTGTGTGACAAAATTTTGTGGCAACTGTATCTCACGAACTACTGCACAGAATTTCATACAAGTTGATATTTAGTTGCACCTTGACAAAAATTAGTGCCTATCAACTTTTGGTAAAAATTGTCTTACAGGTTGCGTTGCCATCCCGATTTTTCTAAATTTTTAACATGGTGATATAGGACAAAATTTTGCATAAATGTGCATAAAGGGAATTATTTTTTAGTAATCATTATGAAAATTACAAGAATTATTTATAATAGAGATAGTCAACTGGGAAAAATTTTTTGTATGTGTAGGAGTCTCGCCACACCCCCTGGGCGGGAAGTCCCCCCTCGAGGGGAGTAAATTTTCAAGATGGGTATCTTTCGAAAGGTCTCGTCAATACCTTTAAAACAAATGGTTGAACTATAAATCTGTGATAATTTAAAACGAAGTTATTGATTTTTTTTACTTTTAACGAAAAAAAAATGTATTTTTTATTTATTTTTTATTTATTTATTTTTTTTTTTAACGAAATGTAACCAAACTTGGTATTTAGTTGGCCCCTGACATAAACTGGTGCTGATCAGATTTGGGGATCAATCGCTCAACAGGTGGCGCTGTGATCGTATTTTTTCTAAATTTTTAACATGGCAGTGTAGGACAAAGTTTCGTATAAATGTACACATAAGGAGAGTTATTCTTAACATGTGATTGTAATATTAATATGAATTATTGATAATAGTAGTAGTTAATTTGTAAAAACAAATTGTGCTTGTGGGGGCATCGCTTCCCACCCCTGGGGGGAAGTATCCCCCGGGGAGAGGAGGTAAATTTTCAAGATGGGTATATTTCAAAAGGTCTCGTCAATACCTTTAAAACGAAGAGTTGAACTATAAATATGTGATAATTTAAAACAAAGTTATCGATTTTTTTTTACTTTTAACGAAAAAAAAAAAATAAAAATAAATAAAAAAATTGGTAAAAAAAGTCATATATATTTTTTAAATATTGCTATTGAGTGAATTTGTATAGGAAAATATAGAAGAAAGTCTTGTGGTGGCCACAACATACTAGTTTTTAATATTTAGACTGAATACATAGAAGTTTAAAGCCATAATATCAATAATATAAGACATTATCTCATTTATTTACAAATGATGTGAATGCAAATTTCCTGAGAGCTGTTGTATATGTATAATACAGTAAATTATGTGTACAGCTGAATTATTTTAATAAATTTCCCAATTTGTTTATTCAATATTTTTAAAAATGTTTTTCTTAATGAAAAAAAAAAAAAAAAAAAAAAAAAAGAAGCGTAATTCTCCCCCCCCCCCTTTTCCTCCTTTTTTATTTTTTAAATCTTTTCATAAAGATAACTTTCCTAAATATTCTTGGATAATCATAAATTTTATACATTACTACATATTATACCAAATGAAAAAAATCTTTTAAGTGCATTTTAACAACTACTTTAGCGTAAATACCTCGACATTTGAAACTGTATAAGATAATATCTATTGACAATGGATTCGATCTAAGTACCTCCAACTTTGAATGCTGAACTTCCCAGCCGCTAGTGGGGAGACAATAAATTAAAATACATTATGCGATGAAACTGAAATTTGTTCGAAACATTTGTAATTTTTTTCTTTTCTTTTTCTTTCTTTTCTAACTATATCTTTAATATTTAATGCACTATGCATTATGCATATATTTTCTTAGACACTATACGGAAAAATGAAATTGCAGAAATGCAGCCTAATATGTACTCTATCTTTAAAAGTAAAACTATTAAAGTCTCTTTTTTCTTTTCTGAAATAAAATGCGTAAACCGACAGTAATTTATAATCTATATAAGCTAAGCAGCACGATTTTTCTTTCTTGTTTAAATGCATTGCTAACAACATCTTTATATAAATAAGGTATTAGTGCCTATTGAAAATGCAGGCCTAAATGAAACTTTGTTGTTATTATTTATTATGTCATTGATTTTTAAATGCTAACACATCTTCTTTTTAATAGGCAAAACGGATTTCACTTGGCGAGAAGTAAAAACTATTGGCTTGATGCTCTTATCATAGCAACCTTCCTTTTTCCCCACCCATTCATTCTTTTCAAATCGCGCGCCCCTTCCTTAAAATAAACTCTTCTAAAAAGAGGAGGGGCGAAGTGCCATCTCGTGAAAGTTGAACTATATATATATACATATATATATACATACTTGCCAACCATCTCATTATGAACAGTACAATTTTTAGTACGTGCCTTTTTTTTTTTTTTTTTTTTTTTTTTTTTTTCACACTAGTCATTTTTTAGAGTAATTTTATTCTTATTTAATCGTAACAACATTTGGAGAGAATTACTCTAAAAATAAAGTGGTGTGAAAAAAGGGGCGTTTTTTCAAGGGGCGTTAACAATTGTATGGTTATTAATGAGATGGTTGGCAAGTATGTATACACACACACACACACACACACACACATATATATATATAAATCACATTTTTAATTTTGAAAACTTATCCCAGTTTATAAATTGAAATTTGCTAAAAATTGCGATTTGTGTCAACTTGGATATGCTTAATATATGCAATTCGATTAAAATAAATAATGATAATAATACGACTAATAATAATAAAACTCTTGTAAAATGTATAAATTTACACACACACACACACACACACATATATATATATATATATATATATATATATATATATATAAGATGCTCATTATTTTTATTTTTATTAATAATTCTGTCTAAATTAAGAAGGTGCACTGTAAGAAACAAAAAAAATTGAAACGCTTCTGTGAATTTTGGGGCAATTAATTGCCCAGTATTTAACAATTTTCCCAATGATAGTCAAATATATTACAGGTGTCGTCGTTACACCCTTTACTCAGGACACCTTCAAAGATGGGAAAATTTTGCCACCACTTTTTTATTAGAAAAAATAATATAGTACTTTTTAAGTAATATGTCGTGATTAAACACTATAGAAATGATTGTATAAAGGTAGTGGTAGCAAAAAAGGAATAAATTTCTCATTTCTCCTAGTGTCCTAAAAAAAAAAGGCGGAGACAACGACCTCCGATATTATTGAAAATATTACGAAATTTCTCAAATCAGAAATGCTTCAAAGCGAAACATTTCAAAGCGACCATTTATGATATTATATGAGTAAAATTACCAAAACTTTTTAAGATGTAAGTTAATTTTCTCTTAAAATCTGGAAAAAAGTAATAAAGGAAAAAAAAAAAAAAAAAAGAAAAGAAAAGAAGAAGAAAATTATTTTAAAAATATACCATAAAAAAAAAAAAAAAAAAAAAAAAAAAAATCCTTTTGTTTATTTGCTTTTGGTATTTCACACATTTGTTCTACTATTAAATGTACCCGATATAAGAAAATGTCATATTCAAATAAGTGAAACGCACAATTCTTTGATGTATTTTTCTAGCAATATATTGAATTTTATCTCTATAATTATAATTATTATAAGAAATAGAGGCATATTTCTGCTTATTAGTGGAAATTTTAAAAATAAATTAGTATATTTACAAAAATATTTACGAAAAAAATTCCAAAATTTCTTTTAAAAATATCATTAATTTATAGGAAAGCTTGTAAATATGACAAACACCAGAAATGATTGTGTAACTGTTGATTTAAAGATAAGTACTTAATATTTATTTATTTATATATTTTGCGATTTTATTTTATTTTATTATTTATTTATTTATTTATTTATTTATTTTATTATTTATTTATTTGAGTTTGAGTGTGTTTAAGTTTAAATTTCATCGTATCTAAGTATAATAAAATTGTGAAAATTCGCAGTGTGGGTAATACTAAAATATAAATATTCGCAAAGTAGTTTTAAGTGTAATTGTTTTAAAATGTTTTATTTTATCTTTAAATAGTTGTATTTTTAATTTCTTAAATTAATATGTTTTTTTTTTACAAATTCTGTAGGGAAATTAATATACATTCATAAATAAAAAACAAAAATACTATGGAAAAAAATAATTATCACTTTTTAAATCAAGTTAAACATTTTGACTTTTAATTTTCAAAACTCTTTAATCACCTTAAAAAACTAATTGGCATAGGTGGACTCTGCTCAGTTCCCCATAATATTTATGTTCTCATAAATTTCTAGTACGAGACCTATTATAATCATGTTAAAAGAAATGAATTTGACCAAAGCTTAATACAGTGACAAAATGAAATCCCCGCCTAATAGGCTATCCATCGTTCACTTCGATGTATTTATCTTACTCTAATCTATTAATTTATTTTATCAGGGTCAATTCCGTTGTTTAATTTTTATGCTAGTATTTCCAATGCAATAATCTTCAAAATTCATATTTATATGAAAAATTTTCAATTTCACTAAATTGAAAAAATCGTAAGTTACGAAAAATTAACGAAATTTTCCAATTACAATATTTGTATTCAATCATGTTCAAACAAATATCATAAATGTAATTTTGAAGTTGTCTAATGTATTTACGATCCTCAAAATGAAGTTTATGCTTAATTTTGCCATATTCTGACGTGTTAAGTAAATCGTAAACTCCAAATAACTTACGAATTTTTTAAATTGGAAAAATCATAGTTCATGATATTCATGCCAGTATCCTAAATAATATTTCGAAAGTGGTTTGACATCTTTACGATGAAAATATACCTCAAGATTGACGTTTATGTGAAATTTTGCTCTATCCTGCCGTGTTAAGAAATTCATATATTTCCAATAACTTACGAAATTTTTATATTGGAAAATTCATTGTCATTAATATTCATGCCAGTGTCCTAAATGATATTTCAAAAGTAGTCTGACATCTTTACAATGAAAATATCTCTCAACATTGACGTTTATGGGAAATTTTGCCCTATACTGCCATGTTAAGAAATTCGTAAATTTCCAATAACTTGCGAAATTTTCAAAGTTGCATATTTATTGTTACTGATGTTCATTCCGGCATCAAAACTGATATTTTAAAACTGGTGTTATAACTGAGCCATTTTCAATTTCAGCGTATAAATTTGTTTATTATTTATCCTCTATTTTTTGTAAGTTCACGTGCTGAACAACATGTCAAAGAAAAAAAAGAGTTAAATGAATTTAATGCTTTTAATTTTTATGTAAAATATGAGCGCGTGCTATCTTCAAAATTTGTTAAAATGTAAAGATTATGTGATGCGTGTGGCATCCACAGTTTTGTTTTTTTTAATTCAAGAAATAGAACAGAATAAAGTTAGCAACGATGTTAGTTGCATTTTTTCGTATAGTTTGAGTTTTTAATTTTAGTGAACTACTTTTTACCGTAGGAATAATTTTACTATGTTTAATGTTATAGGGAATTATTATACGAGCATAAGTGATGCTACTTTAATAATTTTAAAGTGTAAATAAGTAGTATTTGGCGTCCGCTTTTATACAGTTTAATTTAGTAAGAGAAAAGCGAGGAATTTGCGGTGCTTATTCCGTTGCTTTACATAAAAATATTGGAGTCCATAGCGACAGGACCGTTCAAGTGAAGTAAAATTATTTTGATTATATTAAGATTAAAAAGATGTTTAAAAACGTTAAAGGGTTTAAAAAAGAAGATTTGAAGTGGGTAGCCGAAGAGATTGGAGAGACTTTGCCTTCGACGTTCACAATAGCAAGCTTAAAGGAGCTGATTTTAAATAGTAAAGAGTATGAAAAGGATCCTGACTTTGTTCAGGATATCTTAGAAAATGCTATAGCGGAAAGAAAATTGAAAGAAGAAAAACAAGCTTTGAAAGAAGAAAAACAAGAACAAGCTTTGAAAGAAGAAAAACAAGCTCTGAAAGAAGAAAAACAAGCTGAAAAAGAAAAAGAACTTGAGAAGTTAAAGCTAGAAAAAGAAGCTGAGGCATTAAAGCTGGAAAAAGAAGCAGAACTGGAGAAAGAGAAATTAAGATTGAATCATGATTTAGAATTGGCGAGAATACAATCATCTGGGCAAATTCAAACTGATGCTATTTTAAGTAATTATGAAAATAGTACTATGAGACGAAAATTTACTTTACCTAAGCTGGAATTCAGGAAATTTGGCGGAGAAATTAAGGATTGGTTGCCTTTTTGGAGCCAATTTGAACAAATCGATAAAGATGATGAAATTGCCCCAGAGGACAAGTTCCAGTATTTAGTACAAGCAACAATCGCTGGTTCACGCGCAAGAGAAGTTGTTGAAAGTTTCCCGCCAACTGGCGCCAATTATTCAAAGGCTGTGGAAAGTTTAAAGGCTCGTTTTGGCAGGGAAGATATTCTAGTAGAAGTGTATGTACGAGAGTTATTGAAATTGATAATATCTGTGCAAACAAAAGGTAGATTTGCATTAACTTCATTATATGATAAGCTTGAATCATATTTACGGGCGCTAGAAACATTAGGTGTTACCACTGATAAATATGCCTCCATTCAATACCCTATGGTTGAGTCTTGTTTCCCAGCAGACTTTTTGAAGGCCTGGAATCGCTCGAATCTCTCTTCTTCTAATACGGATGCTAAAGGAAGGTTGAATAATCTGATGCATTTTTTGAAAACGGAAGTAGAAGGTGAAGAGAGAATATCTTTAGCTGTAGCGGGCTTCGGTTTGACAAAGCGTGAAGATAATAAATATTCTAAAAGGAAAAACGGTGCAAGTGCAGACTATATGCGAAATAAGATATCGACAGCTGCAGGTTTATTAACAACGTCTTCTGCTTTAGATTTCAAAAGAGTATGCATTTTTTGCCAAGGCAAACATTTGAGCTCTGAATGCTTTTCAGCTCGAAAATTGACTTTAACTGAGATACGAAATATTGTAAAGGATAAAAATTGCTGCTTCGCTTGTTTGTTACCTAATCATACAGTGAAAAAATGTCGAGCAGTTTTAAGATGCATTATCTGTTCTAAGAAGCATGTGCCTTTGATGTGCGATTTGCGTGATTCTCAAGGTAAAACTGCACAAGAAAAGGTTGAAGAAAATTCAGTCAGCAGTGAAGTAAACATGACAAATTTTAATAAGCAAAGTGCTAAAGTATTCCTTCAAACCTTAAAAGTGAAACTCATCTCCGAAAACAAGCAAAAAACAGTTCGTTTATTGTTAGATTCAGCATCCCAAAAATCTTATATTTTGAAAAGTATAGCAGAAGAGATGAATTATACTCCCATTCGTCAAGAAAAAATGATGCATTCATTGTTTGGCGGAGTTACAACAAAGGAATGCCAATATAATTGTTATAGAATAAAGGTTAAGGATATGAAGGAGAAGTTCACCTGTAATTTTGAAGTGATGGATCAAATTACTATATGTGAAAACATTCAACCGGTCACTAATGGTCCGTGGATTAAAGAGTTGAAAGAATATGGAATCGAATTATCTGATGTAAGTCATTGCCGTGAAGTTATCGAAATATTGATTGGGGCTGATATTATGGGAAAGATGTTAACTGGCAAAAGAAAAGTATTGACATCTGGTCTTGTTGCCATAGAAACATACCTTGGTTGGACATTGATGGGCAAAGCGCCTCACACCGAGGTCTCAACAGATAATTTAGCAATGATGGTGACGTCTTTGTTCGTAAATGAAGCTGATATCTCAAACTTATGGAGATTGGACTTGATCGGAATAACAGATACTATAGAAAAGAAATCTAAAAATGAGATTGACCGTCAAACAAAGGAACATTTCTTAGAGACAGTAAAAATTAACAAGGATGGTCGTTACGAAATTTGTCTTCCTTGGGCTGACGACACATCTGCATTACCAGATAACTTGAGTTTGGCTGTAAGACGTTTGGAAAATACAACTTCTAAGTTATTATCTAAGAACATGTACGGAAAATATGAAAATATATTTATGGACTGGTTGAATGAGGGGATCATAGAAGAAGTTCCTGCTACCAAAGTGAACTCTTATGGTAATTATTTACCTCATCACCCAGTTATTAAAGAGACCAGTACTACAACACCTATCCGTCCGGTTTTCGACGCTTCAGCAAAGTTGACTAACCATCCGTCTTTAAATCAGTGTCTGCAGTGTGGCCCAAATTTGATTGAGCTTATCCCAGATATTCTTCTACGTTTCAGAGAAAGAAAATTTGGTGTAACCGCTGATATTAGAAAAGCGTTTCTTCAAATTAGCATTTGTGAAAAGGATAGAGATTTCCTACGATTTCTATGGTGGAAAGATCTAAAAGAGAAGAAACTTAAAGTATTTAGGCATGCACGAGTCGTTTTCGGTGTAAAGTGTAGCCCTTTTCTTTTATCATCAGTAATTGAATATCACATCAAAAATAGTGCAAGTTTTGAGGAAAAGTTCAAGCAAAGGCTTTTGCATAGTTTCTATGTAGACAATGTCGCCACTAGTGTGCACAGTGAAGAAGATCTAAAGAAATTTATCTCGGACTCAAAGAAAATAATGGCAAATTGTGGTTTTGATTTAAGACAGTGGGAATACACTGGTGATCACGATGAAACGTCGAACCAGAAGGAAACTCAAGTATTGGGTCTGATTTGGGATAAGGTTTCCGATACATTAAAAGTCAACATGAAATGGCTAAACGATTTCAACACAGAAAGGATTACCAAGCGAAGTATGTTATCGGCAGTTCATAAAATTTTTTATCCTTTTGGTTTTACTGCTCCGGTGATGCTTTATCCTAAATTGATGTTACAGAAAGCTTGGAAATTAGGAATTAATTGGGATGACGAAATAACTGGTGAATTACAAAAAGAATTCCTATTATGGTTCCAAGAACTTAAATATTTAAACGATGTTATGATACCAAGACATATCCAGATCACTCCAGAAAACTTACATGCATGCACAATTCATACTTTCGTTGATGGAAGTAAAGATGCTTACGCAGCAGTAGTATTCTTGAGGATAGAAAAGGAAGATCAAGGGGAAATAATTCTGCTTGCTGCTAAGTCCCGAGTTGCGCCTTTAAAGAATACGACTGTACCAAGGATGGAGCTATTAGCAGCTACTATTGGCGCTCGTTTGGCGAAAACTGTTGTGGATGCTTTGGGTTGGCAGGAAATGAAGCGATATTACTGGAGCGATTCCTCAACAGTGCTTGCTTGGATCTCAAGAAATGGGAGCTGGTCTGTGTTTGTCCGAAATCGGGTTCAAGAGATTCAGAAATTAAGCAGTCCTTCATCATGGAAACATATACCAAGTGAGAAGAATCCAGCAGACTTGCCGTCTAGAGGCTGTAAGGCTAAGCAATTAGCTTTAATCAGATGGTGGGAGGGCCCACATTGGATGAAAGATTCAGCAGAATTTAGAAACCACATGAACACTTCCGATGAAGATTGGAATGAGGAAGAAATTCAGAAAGAAAGGTCAAAGTCTACTTGTATGTTGACGAAACCTGAATTTCCATCCAACAATAACTGGTATTACCGCTACTTTTCAAGTTATGAAAAAATCATACGTTTAGTTGCTTGGATTCTTCGCTTTAAGCATAATTGTTTAAATCCTGATAAGAAGAGTAAAGGCGAATTGACGGCTACTGAATTTCGGGAAGCTGAGATAAAAACTCTACGTATGGTTCAAAAAGAATCTTTCTCTTCGGAAAGTGATGAAAGATTGAAGACATTACAAACCTGTAAGGATGAGCAAGATGTCATTCGTTTGAAAACTAAAATAACTTACAGGAAAGATAGTGAAGATTTTCTCCATCCCATAATTCTCCCTTCAAGGCATGAAGTTGTTAAGCGACTTATTTTTTATATTCATGTAAAGAACTGTCATGCGGGGTTACAAATCCTCTTAAATTTGCTTAGAGAAAGGTATTGGATCCTCAACGGAAGAAAGAGTGTAAAGCTTGTGTTAGCCAGCTGTGTGATTTGTAAAAGGTTTAATTCAAGGGCTTTATGGACATCTAGTGCTCCTCTACCTGAAAACCGAGCAAAAGATTCTGCCGTATTTCAAATTACAGGCATAGATATGGCTGGTCCTTTGTATCTTAAGAACGATAAGAAGAGTTGGATTTTGATTTTCACATGTGCTATATATAGAGCTGTTCATCTAGAGCTAGTGACCTCTGCTTCCACAGATGCATTTTTGATGGGTTTGAGAAGATTTGTGGCTCGCAGAGGAAGATGCTCTGTTATCTACTGTGATAACGGAACAAATTTTGTTGGCGCAGCTAATTTATTGAGAAGCTTAGATTGGCAATGTATACAAAAATATGGGTCTGTCAACTCCATAGACTGGAAGTTTAACCCGCCAACGGCGGCGTGGTGGGGTGGCTTCTGGGAGAGGCTGATTAGGGTAATAAAAGATCTTCTTAAAAGAGTCTTAGGACGCGCCTGTCTTACGTACGAAGAAATGACAACTCTTTTAGCTGATGTTGAAAGTGTAGTGAATTCAAGGCCTCTAACATACCTTTCTGATGATGCGACTGTAAAGCCTATCTCCCCATCTATGTTTCTTCAAGATGTTCACGAAATTCAGCTTCCAGATGTTGATGCAGTTGAACAAAATTCTTTATCAAAGAGGCTCAGATACAGGCAGTCCCTACTCAGAGCTTTGAGAGATCGATTCAGATCCGAATATTTGGGTGCTCTCATACAGCGAGCAAATAGAAAACAGTCAGAAAAGGGTATCGCTGTCGGAGATATTGTATTAATTGGATCTGACAACAAGAAACGAATCCACTGGCCACTAGGCCGTATCACAGAACTTATTCCTGGCAAAGATAAGAAAGTTCGACTTGTAAAGGTTCAAACTTCGCAACATGAACTTTTACGACCTATTCAAAGATTATATCCTTTAGAAGTAACATCATCAAATAATAGTTCAAAACTGAAAGAAGCATACCATTCAAAGGAAACCTCTGCTCAAACTGTTAAACCCGTTGTAACTTCAGAAGAGGAACCAGTCAGATATAGCAAAGCGGGAAGGAGAATTAAAGTCCCTGAAAGACTAATGTATTAAGAACTACACCTGCAACATTTGGTTTTGATTATAACCTATAATCAAAAGGTGGGAGGATGTTATAACTGAGCCATTTTCAATTTCAGCGTATAAATTTGTTTATTATTTATCCTCTATTTTTTGTAAGTTCACGTGCTGAACAACATGTCAAAGAAAAAAAAGAGTTAAATGAATTTAATGCTTTTAATTTTTATGTAAAATATGAGCGCGTGCTATCTTCAAAATTTGTTAAAATGTAAAGATTATGTGATGCGTGTGGCATCCACAGTTTTGTTTTTTTTAATTCAAGAAATAGAACAGAATAAAGTTAGCAACGATGTTAGTTGCATTTTTTCGTATAGTTTGAGTTTTTAATTTTAGTGAACTACTTTTTACCGTAGGAATAATTTTACTATGTTTAATGTTATAGGGAATTATTATACGAGCATAAGTGATGCTACTTTAATAATTTTAAAGTGTAAATAAGTAGTATTTGGCGTCCGCTTTTATACAGTTTAATTTAGTAAGAGAAAAGCGAGGAATTTGCGGTGCTTATTCCGTTCTGAAATTTTTACAGTACAAAGTTTCCATTTAATGCACGTTTAAGTGAAATTTTGTCCTATTCTCCCATGTCAAGAAAATCGTAAATTTCTAATAACTTACGAAGTTTTTTAATTCTAATGTTGTAAATGAATAAGGTTCTTGCATCGAAAGTACTATTTTAAAACTAATCTGACTTCTCTGCGACAAGTTGTTCTTGAGATATCGTTTGCACAGACTAACAAACTAACGGACTAACACACTAACGGACTAACAGACACCCTACAGACGGACACCATACAAATTTTGTCATTTTCGCATTCCTCACACCTGAAAACGTGTAAAAAAGTCAAAAGAACGAGGCCAAAAATTTTCACGATTACCTAAGTTCCCCATACCTATAGTATGATGGGAAACTAAAAAAGACAATATTCTAATTTTATTTAATTCAAAAAAATTTATGATGTTCTAAAATAAGGGCTACTTCACTTTATCATTGAAAATAAAACTATATGTATGAAGATAAAAATTATCACTAATAAATATTATCTTACACACCCACACCCACACATACAAAAGAAGAAGAAGAAGAAGAAAGTTATATTCGTAATTATGTAAATTATCTCAATTTGAATGAAAAGTGTATTACGCAAAAAAAAAAAAAAAAAAAAAAACAGTTCAGTAAACGGATGTATATGGCAAAGAAAAAAAGAGAGAGAAAAAGAAATAAATTTCAATAAAATAAAATATAAATAATTCATTTACGTCACAGACAGACTTTTAATTACACTTTTAATTATTGTTATTATTATTATTATTACTAGCAGGCTACGCCCGCTTCGCTGGTCACTATATTTAAATAAATTTTCAAAAGAATTGGATCAGTATTTATTTTTTACATCAGATTACAAATAAAAACTTAAAATAAATAAATAAATAAAATAAACACTGAAATCGCTTTAGATCTTGCTTCTTCGGGTACCCGTTGCCTAAGGTAGCTCTTTTCTCTGCCCGTACTGCATCGGGTCCAGTTTCCCACTGTCTACAGAAAGGTCTTTCCCGGGCACTTCAATCTGGGTATTAATCGAAGACTTGTGGATTTTCTGTTATTTAAGAACTACGATTTTAAAGATGACTATCTCAGCACCTATTATATATTTTAGTTTTTGAACCATGTGTTTTATAGCCCCCGTTATTTACACTATATTACGATTTGATTACGACCAGTGCAATAAAATAAAATAAAAAAGTAGATTTTCTTTTAAAAGGAATTAAATGCATGAAAAACAAACGAATTTTAATCAGTTTAATCCATTCTACTATAAACTACCATTCCCCCCCCCCAATAAATATTATATATAAAAAAAAAAAAAAAAAAAAAAAAAAAATCTTTCAAAGGAATTAATTAAAAAAATGAAAAATAAAAAGTTGCTAGATTATAAAATTTATACATAAACGTATCAATTTATTTCTATTGCATTACCATTTGATTTTCAATAAATGTAATAATAATTAAAAAAAAAAAAAAAAAAAGAATAAAGGAAAAGAAAATCGCCTTCAAATGAATGTATTAAATAAAAAATCAATTGCATAATATAGCCGTTGCTAAGATACGCAGACAATTACAATAGAAGAATAAATTCATGAAAAATGAAAGATAAAAGCCAATGTTTAAAATCGAAAAAACATGAATTTAAAAAATTCAAATTCGATATTCGAAAAAATCTCGATGAGGTGCACACCTGCAGTTTCCCAGGTACCTATATGCCAAATCTGGAAGCTCTGCGATCAGTAGTGTGAGCACCAGAGCGCAGACACACACACACAAACACTTCTCTTTATTTATATAGATTATTTTTTAATAATTACACAAGTCTACAAAAATAAAGTTAACAAAATCGGATTTTACTATTTTAGCTGATACTTGTGCTTTATGATGTGCTAAAGTCGAAAATGAAGTCAGTTTTTCTCTATCACATAGATTTTTGTCTATATCGGCACAATATCTTCAATTTCGGTAGTTTCTAGCAGTGTTGGGCATAATTGATTAAAAAGTAATTGAATTACAATTAAATTACAACTATAATTATTTTACTGTCAATTAATTAACAAGTAATTGACTACAAATAAATTGAATTACTTAGTCAATTTATTTGTAATAATCCAATTTATTTGTAATCAATTACTTGTTAATCGATTGACAATAAAATAATTATAATTGTAATTTAATTGTAATTCAATTACTTTTTAATCAATTATGCCCAACACTGGTTTCTAGTATGTTTCTCTGATGAATTATAATTAATCATGGAAACATACTATTAAAGTCACCATATAGTTATATTGATGAAAGAGTCACAGAAGAACTTGTATCGGTAAACAACCCTTTATTGACAAAAACCTATACGTGTAGAAAAACTGGCTTCCGTTTCGGTTTCAGCACAGCAAAAAAAACAAACAAAAAAAATTAAGATAGCCAAAATTAAAAAAAAAAAAAAAAAAAAAAAAAAAAAAAGTTTAGAAATGTATTTTTCATAAAGTTTTACTTTAAATTTAAAATACCATAAACAATTTAAAAAAGGTATTTAAAGAAAAGAGAATATCTTACCTTTCAGAAATGTTTTATTTCTGACGATTTTAATCAGTCGGAACTGGGAGGATGTTCATAGCAATTGTGGTTCTTTAATCTGTGTGCCCCTGATTTATTCACAAATTATTGATGTCAGGAAAGTCTTGAAAGACGCATGCGCATCATTTATGTATTAATCTGTGAACCTATTAAAACTAAAGCTAACTTATTAAATTATCGAGTGACGCCTACCTCAATAAATTATGTTTTCGTTTATACTCTCGCGTTACTTTCGGAAGAAAAACATGTTAAACGTAAAAATCGTACATATTTTTTAATGTGAAATTTCTTGTTCATATTGCTCAGCATTTTTCTATTTTTAAAATTTAATTGATTAAAAATATATCATGAAACTCATTATGGATACATTTCAAAATTTTCCATATTACAATCAAATCTCTGATTGCCATCATTAGAACAATAGTTTGTGAAAAATGTGTAATTAAATTTTTTTTTTATTCAATAACTTTGATTCATAATAATTAAAAAATTATCAAACTTTTGAATGTTCTATTTTAATTAAAAAGAAAACAAGTCTCTTCTCATGTCATTTTAGTCGTAAGGGACGTTATATTTACTTTAATTTTTAAAACTCATTTTATAGGGGAGAGTTTTGACAAAAACATTTTTTTACAAATTTACTTTTACTGGTACAACACTGTAAGTTTCAGAGAAACAAATTGAAATATTTTAACATCTTTTAAAAATATAAATTTGATGGAAATTCCTAAAATATTAATTTTATAAGCCAATTAACATAGTCATAAAAATGTCCCATCCCTCCCTTATATGAGGGAGGGATGGGAGATGTTTATAAAGTTAAAATAAATGCATAATATACAGACATACTATGAAAAATGACAAAAACAGTGGCACACGACGTAGTATTTAATGTTAATTAATTACGAATACAACGTATTTTATCCAACATTAGAGTATAATGTACCACTTAAATAAAAAATTTCAAATGCTCAATCAGTTCACTTTTTTATTTATTTTTTTTTTTTTTTACTTGTAGCAGAGAAAATACTGTTTTTTAGTTCAAATATTCAAAATTATGTTTTTGTTATATTTCTATGTTTTGTGGTTCCCTGAATATTAATAAGGTTTTTAGTGGCTAGTCTGGGTGTGTTTCAGCATATCTCAAGAACAAATATTACCAAGAAATCCTAACTGTAATTGGTGAGTGTAATTTCTTTTGTATATTTTACCATGTCCAGGAAAACTGCTCAGGAAATAAAATAAATTCCTCATACATATATGGTAAATAAAGTATTTTTAAAGTTAAAAGGATAAATAAAAGTCGTGTGAATGTCACACCAATTATTTTCCATGATTTTGAATTTGTTTCGTGCATACTTTTCTTCCATCTATTCATTCATTTGCCTCATGATATTTTCTGTTTAAGGAGTATCAGAATCTTCCTTCTTCTTCCTTTTCTTACATGTCCCATCCCTCCCTTTTCATTATTTTTCAAAAAATAATTTATTATGAGACACATGCTACTTTTAGGCTTAATTAGCTACTAATTCATAAAAGTTATATTATTAGATATATAAAATGTGAAAAATGATTATGCTGACATCAGTGAGTGATGTTGAAAACTTGCCTTTAAAATTAAGCAATTGTTTACTTTTAGTGTTATAAACTAGTTTTTTTTTTTTTTTTTTTTTTTTTTTTTTGTTACATAAACTTACAGAGTTCTCCAACTAAAATGATACATAGCAACAAATATGGGGCTGTAGTTACTTCACCTGGTGGAAGTATTAAAAATTAAAAACAATGTTTATTTTAATGATAATTTTAGGTGTCCCATCCCATCTAATCTCCCATCCCTCCTGATTCTCCCCTATACATTTAAATATTTAAAAATGTATATAATTACATTTATTTAGTTGCTTTATATTTACAAAACTGACTAAAAATTAAATTGTAAAAAATAAGTAATTAAGACAGTAACTTCAAACACCTTTTTGACAGTTAAGAGAAAGAGGGAAAACTTTCGCAAACGGTTACTAAATTGTTTTATTTAAAAAAAAAAAAATTACCTGCGCCATGTAGATGTTTAATTGATTGGCTTAATCAGTTTTTAAATGAGCAAAATTTGACCCAGGTAAGATTTGAACCTGGGATTTTTCGCTTACAGTCAATGCTCGACTAATTTCGAAACATCTGCCAGTATCTAGTAAACTTGGAAAATTTCCTTTTCTCATCTATTTGAGTTTGGAGAAATTTTTTAAATTATATAATTCTATATTTACTGGATAACGACCTGTTTTTAAGACAGTAATTTCAATCATTTATGCAACAGATTTTTGTTGCATAGGCCAATCATATCCAGGTCAGTTTTCAACAGGTTACATACTATGATAGAATTTTTCTATAGTAGTAGAGTATGGAAATGTGTTTCTTTGTAATAGCTCATTTTTCTTCGTTGGTCAGTTTACAAGTAAAACTAAAATCTAATTAAGTATATATTATATCTATAAGCACACCTTTCAATAAAGTTAATTTGCCAGTATGTTGGAAGCTGGTCTCACAGTAATAAATATTCTCCAAAATCAGGGAAGACTAGAATACCTTTTTCTGCGCAAGGAAAAGCTTTCGTGCCTAACTTAAGACTATTCTTCTGATACGTGATGTACAGACAAGTATTATTATGTATTCATTTCGTATTTCTGAATATATAATCAATACAAAAAACCCTTAACGGGTTAAAAGTTTGTGACGCAGCACTGTACTTTATGGCTATAAGAATTAGAAATACGGGTCATAAAAATAATGATATCAAATTTTCAGTGACGCTTTGATATTAATTAAATTATACATAGATTTTCTTATTTGAATTTGCTTTTTCCTTTTATTTATATTTACAGTGTAAACGTTATTTTCAACATAAAATAATATATATCATTTACTCATTCATACCTTTCCATTCACATCTCTTATACTATGAAAGCATGTGTTTTAAAAGAAATTATAAATTCCAGTAACGCAGTGGTGTTACATTAAGTGATTTGTTTTTAAATTTCTCTGCAATTATTATGTTTTGCATATTATAGTATATGTTCACATTGAAATATTGCTTTTAATTTTCAAATACGCTGTCAAATATTTCACTTTCATAAAGCTTATATTATGTACTGAAATATATTTATTTCAATGAATTATTCTATCTTTTGCGTCACGCCATCCAAAACTGAAAAAAAATTCACAGTTTTTTCTTTGCATCACGATATCTATTTGCATGCATTTTCAATTTATTTGGATGAAATGACGCAAAGTAAACATTTCCATATATTTTACTTACAGTTTTGGATGGCGTGACGCAAAAGATAGAATAAGTCATTGAAATAAATATATTTCAGTACATAATATAAGCTTAATGAAAGTGATATATTTGACAACGTATTTGAAAATTAAAAGCAATATTTCAATGTGCACATATACTTTAATATGCAAAACAAAATAATTGCAGAGAAATTTAAAAACAAATCACTTAATGTAACACCACTGCGTTACTGGAATTTCATATAATTTCTTTTAAAACACATGCTTTCATTATATAAGAGATGTGAATGGAAAGGTATGAATGAGTAAATGATATATATTATTTTATGTTGAAAATAACGTTTACACTGTAAATATAAATAAAAGGAAAAAGCAAATTCAAATAAGAAAATCTATGTATAATTTAATTAATATCAAAGCGTCACTGAAAATTTGATATCATTATTTTTAAGACCCGTATTTCTAATTCTTATAGCCATAAAGTACAGTGCTGCGTCACAAACTTTTAACCCGTTAAGGGTTTTTTGTATTGATATCATTACTTTTTAGGGGTTAATGATCAAAACGTAAAATTAAAGGAGCATGGTAATGAGTTATAACACTGTATTAAAAGTGTTGTTTTATAGGTCATACTCGAACAAAATAACAAACAAAATAAAATTTCAAAATTTTATAAAAAGTGATAAAAAAGATGGAAACATGCAACATTACAAAGGCATTTTAAAAATGACAAAAATTTCTTATTTATATTTATTTCTTATTATAATTTTTTAGGTATAGATTTGATTTAAAAGAGAAAAATAAATAATAATAGAAAAATCTTTAAAAAGTGAAAATTTTATACTGGTAAATATTTAAGTAGTATAGTTTGTTATGAATTTAATTAAAAAAAAATCTTAATCTATTCAAAATTTTATTATAGCTTAACATTTTGTAATTTATATATTATATATACTAGAAACTTAATGAGCAAATTAATTATTTTCAAATTCTGTTTTAAGAATTTTTTCAATCCGTAGTTTA
Source organism: Salticus scenicus (assembly GCA_963930645.1). Taxonomy (NCBI): domain Eukaryota; kingdom Metazoa; phylum Arthropoda; class Arachnida; order Araneae; family Salticidae; genus Salticus; species Salticus scenicus. The sequence goes on from OZ005661.1 coordinate 160,583,940, forward strand.
AGTGATTTATCACTTAATTTTGAAAAAATTACAAATATTTGCATATGATTATCATATTATTTGTCATTTTTATGAAAATAAAGGAAAAATTTTTTGTTGTTGCAATCACCTTTTAAAATAGAACCAATTTTGAAAGTTAACAACATATCAGCATGAAAACAATGTAAATACAAAGAATATTTTTGATAAACCAATGTCATATAAAATACAAGTACCTAAATAAATAACTCATTTAATATATATATTAAAAAAAGAAATTTTTTTTTTTTTTTTTTTTGACGCTTCCCGATAGATGGAGCCAAAATGATTATTTGATATTCAGTATTTCAGATGGAAGAGAAGAAATTCGTCCGTGAAACTGCCGCATCACGGTATTTTCGGAGTAAAAAATAGTTCGACTTTTAAACTGAGTTATAAAAAAAACAAGAGTTTTCCTAGGGAAAAGGGAGATGTCAGGCACATCAGATAAAAGCGATTAATATCATATATAAATTAAACTAAATTCGCTCGAGCCATATTCGAGAAAAAATTCTTACACATATAGTCCGTCCATTTATAACTTAAATGAGCCAATTCATATCTCGAAATATATTGCACGCAGAAATGTAGCGATTTCAGGGTAGGATCAGACAGAAGGTGAAAGTCTATTTTGAAAATATCAGAACATAACCTCCCATATTTCCTGAGATATTAAGTGTCGGCTTTCAGCGGTTTCTTTGATCTTAAAATTCCTGTATATATAAGTGTCGCAGTTTTCGTTCGTTTTTCCGTTTCCGCTAAGTGTCGTGGCGTTCGTTTGTTTTTGCGCTTGCGTCACTAGAAAAACTGCCGTTTTTCATGATACAAAAGCAGTTGCAAATAATTAAAAAAAAAAAAAAAAAAAAAAAATCACTTTTGCTTATTCATACATGTTAAATTAAATATTGTAATAGAGTACAGTTTTTTAAATTCAGTTATTGCTATTTTTAGACATTTTGAGGTCGTTTGAATTCAAAAAACAAGATTTTAGTTTTGAGTCTGTGTAAGTTTGTTATCAGCGTAATTCAAGAAAAGATACTAACAGGAAATACAAACTTAGCATTTTAAATCTGTATAATATGGGGATACTACTTGAAGTTTTTTATTGCAATCCAAAAAATGGTTCGTATACAGGGACATCTTAGAAGGCAAAATTTATTAATAGGTTCAGTTTAGCATTGTTAGACTGCACTAAACAAAATGAAATGAACGTTCACACACACACACACACACACACACACACACACACACACACACATATAACTATTATATGCATAGAGGCATGTTTGTATAGAATATTGTATAAAAATCGTTCACCATTCGTTCATAAGACCACCCAAAATTATAGGTATAAATCGGGATTTTACTTAAAATTCTGCATTTAAAGTTATGTATCGAAAGTGTACAGGGCTACCCAAAATTAAGCGAAAACATTCTTTCCTTTCGAATGTAATTGTTGGTAATGCTTTAAAATATTTTATTAGTTTCAGGAAATCCTATTAAGAATCATAATTCATTTCTCGTACACGTACGTTAAAAGTTTTCGGGGAAGAAAAGCTAAACAGATCTTTTTTCACTCAGAAGCAACTCTAATATTTAATTTTCTTTCAAATGGGAAAATTGTTTGCTTTAAGTACACTTTTCCTCAGATTAAGAACGGGTTTGTAATGAAAATTGATTTGTTCTGAAACTACAATTTGTCAGGTCGACTTTAAACCCTTTAATGCCCAACTTCATGTGAAAAAAGGTAAGATTACTTTAAAATATGTTTAAGACATCAATATTAAGCTGAATTAGAGAAATAATTCCAAATCCATCGTTACAGCTCGAGATAGGGTGTTTGTAGAAGTTTAGGATAAATATGGTTTTGCGCTAACAGGTTAATACGGCAAATAAAATATTCTTTGCAATCCTCGCCGATGTTTTTCTCTTTTAACGGTTTTTTTTTTTTTTTTTTTTTTTGGGGGGGGGGGTCATAATTATGTGGTTTGTGATCTTCTGAATACAAAAATCAGGTATTTAGAGGCTGATGTGTGAGTATGTCTCTTATAAATATAACTTAAGAACAAATAATTTCATAAAAGAAAATTTGGTATTTTAAGGTTTATATGATGTTGCCAAGTTGCCACTTGAAAAGTTTCATCAAGATTGGTTTATTTCAAGGAGTAGTGCATGTGAAAGTTTAAAAATAAATAAATAAATAAATAAGCTTTCAAATTTAAAACGATTCTTTAATTCTTTACAAATGTAGGTATTGCATTTAAATGACAGTTTGGAAGGACGGTAACCCCCACTCACTAAAATATATGTCAAATAAAACTGCTTCTAAAACTTATTGATTGTTTTCAAAGTAAGGTCTTAAAAGTACTTATTATTTTAACCTTTACTCTGTGATCTGTTTTTATAATATTCAAATTCAAGGCCAAAGAAAGTTGTATGAGTGCCACAACAATCTTTTTTTTTTTTTTTCAAGAAATTGTATTTTGCATCACTGAGAAATCACAATCGATTTGCATTTCTGCGCACGATTAATTTGCAATCTCAAATGTAACCGAAAGTATATATTAGGTGTACCGGAAAGTTATGTCGTTTTGAATTAATAAAATGAAACCGGAAATTTTTGTTTAACAGTGTTTACATGGTACTTTACAAACAACCATCTTATAAGTTACCTAAGAACATCTTAAATTTTATGCAGGATAAATTTCCGATGTCAGTATTTTAATTCAAAACGACAGAACTTTCCGGTACACCTAATACTTTAAAGTATTATTATTTAGTTATTTAAATTTGCAATATTTCTTCAAATTTAGTTCACATTTAATATCATCAAACTATGTTATATTTATAAATATTCAAGGTGTATAATTTATATTAATTTAATTACACATAATTTTTTAACAGTCAAAAAATTTAAAAATTAAAATAATAATAATGAATAAATAAATAAATGAATAAATAAAGGAACTGATATTTATGGCGAGGTTTATAACTTTTCATATTGAAATAAGCGCTTTCATCATGACTTGAACGTTAAGTCTCAAATTATTTACCGCATAACATTTCGTTCTTATTTCCTGATACTCGTGGAGCTACCATGTATTCAAACATAGCTTCTTCGTATAAGGAATTGTACTGCAATTATCACACTGAGAAAAAAAAAATATACCGCTTTCATCTAGAATGAATAAGTGTCCATTTCCTAAATCCTTAAACTAGAAATATAGATTTTCGAGCTATGCGCATAAGGCACGCCAATCAACTGAATAGACGAAATGGTCGAGAATTTCTAATCTACACATTTCTAGATTGTGAAACAATATTCTGAATATTCTGAATCTTATATTACCAGAAATTCTCGCTTGATTTTCTAGAATTGGGTCATAAACCATGATTATAGATGCTGAAACCCGCCTCTTGTATTTACATTTATTTGGAGATATTTTTAAATAGATTTGTCCTCGATAGTATAGGCAAACGCTCAAGAATTCTTATAGAGGTCTCTAGAATTCGTTTTCGAAGGAGACTAGAAAATGTTTTATAAGAAATTTATAAGGATGACATGGAACTATTTTTTCTAGAGCCCCAATTTAGATTCTAGGTGTCAGTTATAAAAAAAATTCTCTGTGTATTGGCGTGCCTTATACTCATAGCTCGGAAATCTATATTTCTAGTTTAGGAATTTAGAAAAGGGCCACATATTCGTTCTAGATGAAAGCGATATATTTTTTTTTCTCAGTGTATCTTATTTTATTTATTTATTTAGTTTAGTTTAAAAAAAAATGCGAAATTCCAGTTAAAATTTTCTGTAAGCAACAACCAATCATCTAATTTTCTCTGCAAGAGAATCTCTAATATTCTTTCAAATAGTAAAAGCAGTTTACATTTTATAAACTTTTCCCTAGATTTAGAGCGGGTTACTGATAAAAAATTATTTGCTCTCTGAAATTACATCATATCAGGTTGACTTTTAATTTCTTAAATTTTATATATCATTTGTTTTAATAAAATGATAAAGGTTATATTATGATAAGGTGATCATATATTATTAAATGATAAAGGTTTTATATTATTTTCTCCTTCAGTGAAGAGTGGTTTAAATTATAAACGGATTTTTCTGACGACAAACTATCAGATTGTTTTCTATACACATAAAAATTTCTTATCCTTAATTTTTTTGAAATGTTTAAAGCTCTACACGTTGTTATTTTTTCTTTCTTTCTTTCTTTTTCTTTCTTTAGGCTGTTTATAAAAATGTACTATATTCTTTTTTTATACCACAAATAAAGAAATCATAACAGATATTTGAAAACTTTTCATAAAAATATCATAATTTTGGATACTTTTTACCTGAGTTTACAGCATTCTCTAAATGCGAACAACTGAAATCTGGTATATTGTATTCACTACATGACTTATTCCAACACCTGTACAAATTGAGTCAGTACAAATTAGTTATTAAAATTTTTATTTATTAAAGTTACCTTGCATGATGAATGCAAACTGTTTTCCTTCCAGAGAAGTAGGGTAGGTGCTCCAGTGATTGGCATGCTCCAGTAATTGACATTTATCCCGAAATAATTAATAAATAAGAATAATAATAAAATCATATACTTTACATATAAGAATTTTAACATTTTATGTCAAACACTGGAGCATAGGTTGCTAATAACTGGTAAAATGAATAACTAGCAGTGTCAAACACTGGAAAATAGGGGGCCAATTCCTGATAAAATGAAAAACTGGCAGTGTCAATTACTGGAACATTGAGTGGGTGTCATAAAAAAAATAATAATAATTGTTAACAAATGTATATATTTTAACATATATGTGGTTCTGAATGTATTTCATACCATGTGTACTAACTTAAGATTTCTATAAATATTTTCTGATGACTAAAACATTAAAAACATCAGCGATTGCTCTAAAAGTGTCAATCACTGGTGCACTTGCCCTATAACACTAAATACCCGAAGAAATTCAATTATTTTCTTTATGTGACACCTAAAAAAAAATCGATAAGTGTATTTTAAGTGACCCTAGATAGATGCTTCAATCATTCGTTTTAAAGTTATTGATGAGTTATTTTGAAAATATCCATAATAAAAATCACCCCCCCCCCCCCTGTGAAGGTGTTCACATATATTTGGTTAAATTTTAATTGAGTTTTTATTTAAAACAAAATCTAATGATAAAGTAATGCATTATCGCAATATAAAAATAATTAAATTTCATGTGTGATATTTTATTCACATAATTTGTTTTCAGACATTTGAAGAAAGAATTGTTTTTTTAGGTGTCATTAAAAATTGCACAATTTTAATTATACATACGACTTACACTATTTATTAACATAAAACATTAACACACATCATTCAGCAATCTAATTTGTATATGTTTTATATCTAAATTATAAATAAAATGTTTATCTTTTAAATAGAAAAGTAATTTATTTGATGGGATAAAAAGAAAATAAAATAATAATAATATCTAACGGAAATTCTGACATTAAACGTAATTATAAAATAAAAAGTCTTCTCAAATAGTCATAAAACAAGGAAACTCATTGTCAGAATTTATATTATTTCAACACAGGATGTAATTTATTTTGGATTGCGCAATATTAATGACTGCATTTCTTAAACGTCTCTTTCTCTCGTCTAACGGTCGCTTGGCATAAAAATTGGCGATTAAAGGGTTACTACAATTATAAACCGTCATTACAAATTCAAAAATTAACATTGTTTTATCCGATAAACAATGAAAATATTTAGCCCTATAATTTGGCTGTTTTTCTAAAATTTGGCTCTTTTTCTTCAGACATCTCAGATCTGTTCTAGTGTAAAGAGCTCAGAACTGCTCGAGATCATAGTATAGTTACGATGTAATTACGTTCGCTCTCTCCCCCATCTTACGCGACAATCTCAACATTTAACCATGGGTTTATATACTTCATTAGTAAACTTTTTACAACGCTCTGTACAAAAATTGTTTGAAATATTCCTTGATTTTATTTGGATGAATTATTCAATAAAAGGATCTTGATGACTGCAATTGGACTGATTATTGAAGTATTGCTAACCTCACTTTCTTTACAGAAATCTACATTAGTCAACGATCACGACTATGTGAAGAAATTCATCTTCACACACCCCCTGGGAGGGGGGGGGGAGTACTTCCATGCCATGGGGAAGCGATGTTCCTACATGTACAACAACAACGAACTCATAGTTGTTTATCACTATTATAAATAATTCATTTTAATTTCATAGTGCTTTTTAAAGAATAATTCTCTTTATGCACATTTATATGAATTTCTGTCCTATACTGCCATGTTAAAAAATTAGAAAATTGGGATGGCAAACTGTGGGACGATTTTCACCAAAAGTTAATAGGAACTAATTTATGTGAATTTATGTTTTTTATTCATCTTCACACAAATTGGTACTAAAGCACCAGGAGTTGAGATTGGTCGACATGGGGGAGAGGGGCTGTATTTATTCGTACGTATATTTTGTTCGGATTTTTCCATATTTGCCTGATGCTTAATTTTTTCGCATGGATCATTATATGTCTATCGGAGATGAACAAGAAAAACTTTAAAGCAATGATACTGGACGACGCAATACCCGTTTTTTGTTACTTATCGTTTCATCAGTGTTGACGGATGGTGTCTCAAAGTGTGCTCCTAGCTTTTTTTTAAATTAGCCTCTAAAAACTGTCAACCATTTAAGCATGCATTTTTTATGCATAAAAGTTCAAAGACAGAATTCTGTGCAAATTTTTGCGTGTAGTTGGCTTCATCTAATATGTGTTATAATAGTTGTATAACTGATAATACTCATTTTTTTTTAAAAAAAAGTAAGAGACATTCATAACTTTTTTTGTGAACATAATATTTTTCAAGCTTATGAATATTCATCTCTAGTTTTTCGTGTGAGTAGAAATATAAAATTGATGTATGCCCTGTTTGTGTATATTAAACGAGTAAAGCACCAGTCAGATTACTGAACAATGGTCACTTATTCAAAGATTCGTCAACTCCTGTCTTCCAGTTTGAGCGATAGCACTTTGGAGGGTTTGCCGTTCTCTCGATTTGATGGCAGTTGTTTCGGACACGGTATACCCTTCATCATGTCCGGATGTTTTCCGTTCAAGCAATCCCGTTCAAAATTTATGCCGAACATTATGGTGATATTATACATTTTTGCCACTCGTGGTTTTCTCCTACAAAACTTAAGAAAAATAATTTCTGCTTCACATGTGACACCTCCACAATCAAGATTTGTGAGCGAAAAAATCTACGTTAATAATAAAACAGAGTTCACGATTTTTTTTTCCGTTTTCTAGTGGTTGTGCATTTCCATCCCATGGCAGAGGCTGCGGTATTTGCATTCTTGTACCGATTCTCCCCGTGTGTGCTGTTTTACAGACAAGTATACAAACCAACTTTAGTTAACTCAGCGTTATAAAATTGTATGTTAAAAATCGTCATTTTCGTACAATCACAAAAAAAGAAAAGAAAAAAATGTGACATTACGTTGGTGTATACACATTCATACAGGAGGAAAACCTTAAACATATTTGAAATATTTTTTTTTTTTACCTCCTTCGGTCAAAAAGACTACTATGTACTTTTGTATTTGAAACTGTTTCTTCAAAATTTCGCTGGTTAGTGTTATTTTTAGGAATACAAATTATTTTGTCATCAAGGAGCAAGTTACTGTAATGAAGATAAGTTTTCGTTTCGCCAAATATACGATTCGAATGCTTCAAAAAAATTTTTTGATTTTTCAAGATATTGGTAAGTACTTTTTCTTTTGTCTTGAGGAAAATAAATACAGAAAATTACTTTTCAAAGTAAAGAGTTATATTTCTTTTGTATTTATTTGTATAGTTTATAATGCTTGATTAATTTTTGAGTAAAGTTTTAAATAATTATAATTTAAATAATTAGGTTGGTAATAATTTGACTTATTATATATATGTTTCTCAGATATTTGTAAATATACACAGTTTGTCGAGTATGTTTACATATTCATATTTTAATAAAAAAAAAAAGTTTATATGTTATTGAATTTTATTTACACAATACGTGCAGAGTGCTTCTGTACAAATAATTATACTTGTTTAAGGTAGTTTAATTTTGCATTATAAATACAAAATATTTGCAATAAAGCAAATTAAATTTACATATTTTTACTTCTATTATTGTTTTTAAAAAAGTGTTCACATTCATTGTTTTTTTTTCTTCAGTAAATACAATGATTAAGATAAAGAATTCTGAGAACATAATTATTTTTTTCATATGAACGTTTTCTTATATGAAAATATTGATTTTGTTTTTTTAATTATATGACTGTGATTTGTGTTTTATATATTTCAAAATATTCACATGTTTAATCATATATTTGTTAGATTTCTCAGTTCTTTCTATATTATATATTGAAATAAACGATTTAATTTTTCCAGTTTAAATGTACTTGAAACTTCATTTTAAATAAAAATATATTACTTTTTGTTCTAAAAATAATGATAATAATAATTATGTAGTTAAAAATAATTTAAATTATAATATCTTTCTCTGCAGTCGTTTGAAATTAAAAGTTTGGTGGCAGGTGAGCATTTCCCACATTTCCCACACTTACAAACACATTTTTACAAATATTTTATATTTACACATTTCACATTTTTATAAACATTGATCTTTCAATTCTTGTGGGGAAATTTTGTAATTAATCCTTAATAGATTGATTGATTTGGTTTATCCTGAAACTGTTAAAAAAACAAAAAACAAAAAAAAAAAAAAAAAAAAAATACTTGTTTTTGGACGTTTGCATGAAATTTTTATCTTTCATTAACACATTTGCACACACGCTTTTATGCATGCACTAATCCCAAGTTTTAATAAATTATATAATGTTATAAAGTTTTTAATGATAATTTAATTTGTACACATTATAATTATCCTTTCTACATTTCAAAATTTTGACACATTTCCTATTTTAAGATTTATTTTGTTTTTTTTTGTAATTTTGTGCCCCACTGTTGCATTTAATGACGTCTTGAATGTAGTAGTGTTTGTTTGGTACTCGGGGTATATTTCTTTCTTTGGAAATCCTGGCCAGATTTCTTTATGGGGAGAGATCTGCCTTAATTACCTTGCATTGCACAATTTTACTTTTGCTAGAATTTTATTTTCATTTATACAAAATATTTACTTTGCTAAATTTACAGTTCTGCATTTGTTTTTCATATACATATGTAAATAAAAAAAATAATAATTAAATGAAGGCAATAAGGTAATTAAATTGATAAACATTGTTTCTTTATTTATTAAATTTTTTTTTCTCATTTTTTTTACATTTGTTCACTGCATGTAGATGTGACGGGATTACGTCATTACAGTAAAACAGCTGTTGTTCATAAAAGACTTTCCCGCCCATAATATTTTACATGCATGATGTTCTTATTTTCACACATTGCTATAAATTTACACATTTCATCTTTCACGTACATTCAAAAATTCACTTTCGTATTAATTTGCTATGCCTATATATATTTTTTTTAACACTGTGCAATGGCAGATTTTTATATTTTTTTGTTTACACTTTTTACACACATCAAGTTTATTTATTTTTTCATATATTACAAGAACTGGATTATACTGATTAAACAAAAATTTATAAACAAAGAAACTGAGAAGCTAACAAATGTATAAATAAAAAAAAAAAAAAATTAATGAAATGGATACACTCTTTTTATTCATACAATGGTGAAAATATTTTGTTGAAGCATGTTTATTTTTATATTTTTTGTGTATTCTTTCTGAAAGACTGAGGTGCATATCTGTCACTCACCATGCATATAATAATATTAAAGGAAATAGTAATCAGAAGAACAATAATATTTTTATGTTTTTTTAATGTAAATATAATTTAACTGTGTTAAAGCATCATATATACTTATTTACTCACATTTTATCATAAATATTTATTTGTTGGTTTATATTCTTATTCGTATGTGTATCTTTTTATTTTTATTATTATGTATACATTAATATTAAGATTTACATCTAATTGCTAGCAAATTTTATAACATCAAATATCAGGCCTTGTGTATTAGATGCATCATTTTTAGAAAACAGCGTTGCGCAACTTTTGAGCAAATATTTTTTTGCTTTTTTTATACATGTCAGCTGATTATGATTATGATTATGATTATGATTATGATTATGTTTTTTTTAGTCGACTTGATGAACAATTTGAATTCATCTTTTATTGAGAAGTTATTTATACTTCCTTTACTCGAGTTTTTATGGAATTTGATATGAGCATTTACGATAGCCCTTGTAGCTACTCTTTATATTGATTTTAAGCTCATTTTAAGAGGCCTCGTTGAACTCATTAGAAGTTTATATTGCCATGACCTTTTTTGTAAACAATTTCATGTGCACATTTTTTTTATTTCATTATTAATTAAAGAGCTGTCATCAGAGATCATGAATAATAATATTGTGGCTATATTTTTTTCATCAGTAATACCATTCTAGAATGTTTACGGACATGATTGAAAGTTATCGAGAATTTTAATCTCGCATTTCTATTTAAAAAAAAATCAAATTAATTTAACTATGTTGTCACAGCTACTTGTTAAAATAAATAAATAAATAAATATACATAAACACACACTCCCTGTTAACACAATTGTGTTGCTTTGGTCTATCTATTATGCAGGTTGTTTTTATATAATGTGCTGACATTTGACTATAAGTTTAAATTTTCAACACCGAAAATTGTGTTTGTGAAACCACATTTCACATTAATATTATTATGCGAAAGCTATTTTTCAAACATTCACTAATTATTTTTAATAAATATATACAATAAATAAATAAATAAACACATATTGTATTGATTATTTTACTGCATGTACTTGAATATAAAATATGTACACTTTCAACTCTTTCAACATATACACACACATGCAATCTTCATACTTAAAAAAAAAAAAAAATAAAAATAAAAATAAATAAATAAATAAATAAATAAAATCAAATATTTTTTTATAATCATAAGCCAATAAAGGAGTATATATATATATATGTAATATTTATAATTCTGCTCAATTTTAAATGACAGTATTTCATAACACAATAATACACTAATTATACTATTGTTTACATTTTATTCTCTCCATTTTGAAGTATTTTATGATTAATATACGAATACAATTAAACATACACTTTGTTTTAAAGTTATTAGTAATATATATAGAGAGAATGTAATTTTTTTTTCATTTTTATTTTTTTCTACTTGCTTGCAGGGTAATTTTACCGATAAAAAAAAAAAAAAAAAAAAAAAAAAAAAACATCACAAATAGCTATTTAAAAGAGTAAAATCCGCTGTAAAATGCACGTTAAAATGCGGATAATACATGCGGTTAAAAAGCGGATTTTACTCTTTTAAATAGTTATTTCGCACGTGGTTTTTAATTATTTAGTTAAACATCACAAATAGGTAACAAATTTATATGTTTCTTAGTTCTATGTTTCTTAGTTCTATTATATTTATATGTTTAATAGTTCTTATGCGTGCTGTCTTTTAGGTCAGAACTTCATTGTCATTTGATTAATTTGGGGTACGGTTAAATGGCAATGTTTTCAATAGTTACTTTACACATTTTTACACGTTTTGACACATTTCACACATTATGGCATGTTTTAATTGGCCTCACAACCCAATTATTCAGCCATGTTCTCTTCTGAGTTTATACACTTTTCTCTGACTTAAATATTTGGCATGTCATGTGTTCACATGTCAGGTGGTCTGCAATATTTTAATTTTAAAATTGTTATTCTTTTTTTTGTAAAATATAGTTAGAAATTTATTAAAAGATAAATTATTTATAATTATAATAATAATAATGATAATTTTATCCATCTTACACATAGCACACAAAAGGAAGAATGGACACATAAAACGAAATTACCTCTCCTGTGGTATTTTTAACACATCAATGCAGTGATATGCATTTGTATCTCATTTTTACTATATACATATTTATTTTATTTTTTTTATTTTTTCACAAACTTGCTAGGGGTCTTCTCATAATTCTAGTTATTGAATATATTTTTTTTTTTTCATTATTCTTATAAATTCTTAAATTTTTAATGCAAAGATTTCATTTTGTTAGTCAAAATTTAAGGTAATTTTTTTGTGGGGTTATTGTGTTTTGCAGAAGGATGGCTCATGCATTTTTTAGGCCTTTATGTGTATGGGACGTTGTCTGTTTTGCTATTCATTGTCCACACAATATTATTCGGCTGGACCGATTTTTTTTTTATTTTTGGACGGTGAGTGATGAGACATTTTTGTGAAACATTGCAGTTTCTTTCAAGAGACTTTTTCAATTGATTTTTTTTTAGCCTTAAGTTTAAAAATTTTCGCTTGTATTGAATATATATTTTTTTAATTTCTTTATACATACACACACACAAATAATAAAAATAAATAAATAGATAAAGTTAAAGAGTCTATCATACAATTTTTCTCATTAATTATGCAGAATATTAATTATAAATTTTTAATGTTTCATATTATGGGTATAAAAATTTTTTTTTGCACTTGAACATTTTTATTTCTTTCTATGGTATATTTTTACAATTTGCAAACATTGTGAATCATTTTTTAATGATTCACATGAATGTGTATTTTTTTCGAGATACAGATGTTTTCTAACTGTACACATATACACTTATATTTTATTTATTTTATACATACATAATACCACATACACAATTACAAAGAGTTTCACAAATACTTCAATTTTTATTTAATATTATTGTCCATTTTGAAGGTAAATTCCTTATTTAAAAAAAAAAAAAAAAAAAAAAAAAAAAGGAACTATTCAATTTTTATACACTATATACATACACTTTTAAGATAACCTGCATGTAAATCTAGTCATTCTAGTCTTGCAATAGGGTTACTTTTGTTAAATGCACATAATTTTATCCATCGTACACATTATTTCACATGGCTTACCTTGCAGTATTGTATAAAAATAAATAAATAAATATAAAATATATAGGTTCTAATATTTACACATCTTCGTCCAAGACGTAAGTGATCTAAACACACACACACACACAAAAAAAAAAAAAAAAAAAAGTATCGTATCATGCATACTTAACAAGTTTAACATTTTGTATTTCTCAATTATTTAATCATTATTCAATACAAACATCACGAATAATACATATTATTAATAGAATAAAATATAAATATTATTAAAATATTATTAGAATTTGTTCATGTTGACAATTTACACTTTTCAGTTGTGATTCATGTTTTATAAATTATTATATTTGTTAAGGAAAAGGGAATTAGTAGTATATTGATATCTTTCTTCATTTTTTTAAACCACATAATGTTTGAAAAATGGACTTACTTCATTTTTTTTTAGAAATAAGTAATTATAATTGAACAAAAAAACTAATTACATTTTCTATTAAAAATTTTCCAGACTTCATACTTGTGTCCTATTACTTTATTGATTGGGCTATTTTTTTTCTTTTTCGCAATTCACTTTACACAAACAAAAGACATTTAATTATGTCGTGTTGCAGAATGCTTGCTGTAATCTTATTTACACATAATATATATGCCTCTTCTGCCTCACACCCTAACTCAGTTAGTTATTTTTGGCTGTGGCCTCACAACCCATAATGTCAATTATAATTTGTATACTGATTCACACACACTGGCTCAATTTGTATAAATTTTAGGTCTTCACATATTGGCGTTCTGGTACTTTCTTTATATTCTAAAAAAAAAAAAAAAAAAATTCATAATAAAATATCTCATCAAAATATTCTTTTATTGAAATTAGTAAATAATAAATAATTTCAGGCAAATTAATAGATTGCATAAACTTGTGAATACTTGAAATATTTTAATTTTGTAATTATTGATTTCCTTTTTCCTTGCCTTCAATTTGTCATACATTTTCAAGAAAAATTTGTTGAGAATACATTGTCATACAGCTGTGAATTATTATAAATCCTGCATTGCATTGCTTATTTTATAATTATAATGTCATGATTTCAATATACATTGTTGCTTCTTATGAAAGATAACTATGTCCAGTACAAACAAGTTCTAATTAATTATTGGTATTATATATATTTGATGTTTAATTTTACATTATTAGCCACTTTGTAATATGAAAAATATTTTTAAAGTATTATTGATTTTATATACAAAGTTATTTTGAAATTTGTAGTATGTATTTGTCTTGATGTGAGAGAGAGCGATTTTTTTTTTTTTTTTTTTTTTTTTTTTTTGATTACCTTTCGATTTTTTTCTTTTTAGGCGAAGGGGAGAAATATGTGAAGGTGTTCACATATATTTGGTTAAATTTTAATTGAGTTTTTATTTAAAACAAAATCTAATGATAAAGTAATGCATTATCGCAATATAAAAATAATTAAATTTCATGTGTGATATTTTATTCACATAATTTGTTTTCAGACATTTGAAGAAAGAATTGTTTTTTTAGGTGTCATTAAAAATTGCACAATTTTAATTATACATACGACTTACACTATTTATTAACATAAAACATTAACACACATCATTCAGCAATCTAATTTGTATATGTTTTATATCTAAATTATAAATAAAATGTTTATCTTTTAAATAGAAAAGTAATTTATTTGATGGGATAAAAAGAAAATAAAATAATAATAATATCTAACGGAAATTCTGACATTAAACGTAATTATAAAATAAAAAGTGTTCTCAAATAGTCATAAAACAAGGAAACTCATTGTCAGAATTTATATTATTTCAACACAGGATGTAATTTATTTTGGATTGCGCAATATTAATGACTGCATTTCTTAAACGTCTCTTTCTCTCGTCTAACGGTCGCTTGGCATAAAAATTGGCGATTAAAGGGTTACTACAATTATAAACCGTCATTACAAATTCAAAAATTAACATTGTTTTATCCGATAAACAATGAAAATATTTAGCCCTATAATTTGGCTGTTTTTCTAAAATTTGGCTCTTTTTCTTCAGACATCTCAGATCTGTTCTAGTGTAAAGAGCTCAGAACTGCTCGAGATCATAGTATAGTTACGATGTAATTACGTTCGCTCTCTCCCCCATCTTAAGCGACAATCTCAACATTTAACCATGGGTTTATATACTTCATTAGTAAACTTTTTACAACGCTCTGTACAAAAATTGTTTGAAATATTCCTTGATTTTATTTGGATGAATTATTCAATAAAAGGATCTTGATGACTGCAATTGGACTGATTATTGAAGTATTGCTAACCTCACTTTCTTTACAGAAATCTACATTAGTCAACGATCACGACTATGTGAAGAAATTCATCTTCACACCCCCCTGGGAGGGGGGGGGAGTACTTCCATGCCATGGGGAAGCGATGTTCCTACATGTACAACAACAACGAACTCATAGTTGTTTATCACTATTATAAATAATTCATTTTAATTTCATAGTGCTTTTTAAAGAATAATTCTCTTTATGCACATTTATATGAATTTCTGTCCTATACTGCCATGTTAAAAAATTAGAAAATTGGGATGGCAAACTGTGGGACGATTTTCACCAAAAGTTAATAGGAACTAATTTATGTGAAGATTCAACGACATATCAATCAGTAGTTCCTGATATACAGTTGCTACAAACATTCTCTCTCTCTCTCACACACACACACGCACGCACACACACACATACACACAGACATTTTCTAAAAATGATCAAATCTTGTTCTACATATATCAAAACATGTAAATCCCCTGAAAATCCGAGGTCGAAAATTTTTACGAAAACAACACTTTCTTCTATTTAATATAGAAGGAAGTAAAAATGCACAAAATTTAATTTTTTCTATCGGTATATGTTAATAATTTTTAAAGTTGTTTAGGTAAGATAAAGTCCAGACATGCATTTAAATTATGGATTAAACATAATGTAACATAAAAATACTAAAATGTACTATGCAATTTGAAAATAAATAAATATTTTTTAATTTAATGTTTTTAATTTGAAATAAATTAATGGCTTAGAATGTTTCGTGAATAAATTCTAGGATTTGGTGTCCAGAAAGGAATTTATTTTATTTCTTTATTTTGCTTTATTTCTTTATTTCTTTTATTTCTTTCCTTTTCTTCAACATATAGAATTAATTTTTAATGCCATAAATGTGTCATGTACAAGAATATTGTATATTTTTTATTTTAAATTTTTTACAGTTATTATTACATTGCTTTTATAGTTTAAATTATTAATTATTAGCAAATACTATTTAATTAAATAAAATACGATGGATTAATGAAATATCCGATCTATTTACGATTAACTCATTTCATCGCGTTCAGTATTTCTAAAACATTTGAAAAAAGCTCACTCTGTTAACAACTATTGTATTATTACCATGTTTTTATTAAATTCGATTCTTGTTTGTTTGTTTGTGTGTTTGTTTGTTTGTTTGTCAGGGATAAATCTTGCGATCGATTTTTAACTAACTTCCCGACTAGCTAGATATTTGAAATTTTCAGGACAGCTCACAACACGGTGACAATACATATTTCTAATAATTTTAGTCAACTATTACAAGTCCCAATGCCTTCGGCAGCGCTTATATGATTCGACAGAACATTTATTTAACTAACTTCCCGACTAGCTAGACATTTGAAATTTTCAGAATAGTTCAGAAAACGGTGAAAATGCATTTTTTTAATACATTTAGCCAACTGTTTTGGGTTCCTGCTGCCTTCGGCAGCGTTATCAGTACAAAGCTTGCAATCGATTTTTCACTAACTTTCCCACTATCTGGACATTTGAAACTTTCAGGACAGCTCATAACACGGTGACAATACAGTTTTCTAATAATTTTAGTCAACTATTTCAGGTCCCACTGCCTTCGGCAGCGCTTAAATTATTCGACAGAATTTTTTTTTAACTAACTTCCCGACTAGCTAGACATTTGAAACTTTCAGAATAGTCCAGAACACGGTGAAAATGCATTTTTTTTAATACCTTTAGCCAACTGTTTCGGGTTCCTGCTGCCTTCGGCAGCGTTATCAGTACAAAGCTTGCAATCGATTTTTCACTAACTTCCCGACTAGCTAGATATTTGAAACTCTCAGGCTAGCTCAAAACGGTGACAATACATTTTTTTAATACTTTTAGTCAACTGCTTCAAGTCCCTACTGCCTTCGGCAGCGTTTATATGATTCAACATAAATTTTATTTAACTAACTTCCTGACTAGCTAGACATTTGAAACTTTCACAATAGTTCAGAACACGGTGAAAATGCATTTTTTTAATACATTTAGCGAACTGTTTCGGGTTCCTGCTGTATTCGGCAGCGTTCATATGATTCAACAGAGAATTTATTTAACTAATTTCCCGAGTAGCTAGACATCTAAAAATTACATACACTTTGACTACAGCTGCTAATGCGCTTAAACAATTGTGTATTATTTCAATTTTTATTCCTATTATTGATTTCATGCATTTATTAAATAATTTTATTAAATTATTAATTTTTGCCTATTATATTTGGCATTTAAATGGATGTTTGATATACTAACTCTATTCCTCCGAAAATGACAAAAGTAAATTGATAAATAATAATTAATTCACCAATAATCATAATATCATTGGTACTCAAATTAAATTATTACCGTGACAATTTTTATTCGAAATTAATCTAAATTTAATTTTATGTTGGTATCTTCATCTATCTTTTGTCTGCTGAGTGTTACAATGGTAATAAATTATTCAAATTATATGTATATATACATATATGATAAATTTTAAATATAAGTTTACTTAAGGTTTCTTTTATCAAATTCGGGTGACATTTAAGAGCTGGTAAGTGGCCCTACCAGCTGAAAACGGGCTCTATGTTTAAGATGGGGGGGATTTCAATTTTCCTTTGACTATTCGAGTTTGTCCAGTATGTATTTATTTTTATTAATATTTATATTCTTGTATTATTTATATTCTTGTATTTTATTCTGATGTATTTGCTTATATGCTTCATTTACGAATTCATGCTTTGTATTAACTAAATTCCTTTGCTGTATGGTCTTGCTTCCATCTGTGAGAAGTTGGGGGCTAGAAACTTTTTTTTCTTTTTTTTTTTTTTTGGCTATATAGCCAACGTTTCGTCAGAAACTTCTCATATTTCCTTCCCTACATGGGGGAGCTCCTTGAAGAAGGCCCTCATGTGTTTTGGGATTAATTTTCATCTATCCTTGGTTATTTTGCTTATTTATACATATATATATATATATATATATATATATATATATACTAGCAGACCCGGCCACGCTTTGCTGCGGCTAAGTAATACGTTGATAATTTGATAAGGTATTAGTATTTCCCCACAACTGGATTTGGCGATTTTTTTTTTTTTTGGCGCCTTTTTGAACGATAACGAAGTCGTTCTGGATTCTTTGCAATAAAATATGGTAACCTGCATGCTTTTATTTTAGATTTATGATTTAGCTTATGATTTTATCATTTATGATTTTTAGATTTACGATTTAGCCATAATCGCCAAATCCAGTTGTGGGGAAATAATATAGTTGTTACCCACAACTATAACTTTTAATATAACTTCAGTAATTATATTCGAATAATTATAACTTCAGTATATCCCCACAGCTGAAATTGGCGATTTTTCTTTGGCGCCATTTTGAACGATAACGATGTCGCTCTGGACTGTTTGTGATATAATATGGCAGCCTATATGTTGTTTATTTTGGATTTATTATTTTATGTTTTTGATTTGTGATTTAGATTATCATTTATCATTTATGATTTATAGATTTATGATTTAGCCATAATTGCCAACAAAAAATCGCCAAATATCGTTGTGGGGATATACTGATTAACATATTACTGAAAAGATTAATATATTTTAACGAAGTGGTGAGAAGATTCTGAGTATGTTAAAATTTTAATAGTAAATTCAAGTTAATCAAGAAGGAAAGCATTGAGGATTTAGATAAGAAAATTGCAAGATTTTAAGATCGCATTTTCAGCAATAAATATGAGTCAAAATTTAATGCAAAATACATATATAAATCACAAATTTAATCAAGAACGTTAAATTGGTAAGTTATTAAAGAAAAAGTAAAGAAAAATAAGAGAAATAATTAATTAAAGTTTCGAACATCGATCATATAAATTAGCGTTACAAAACAAATAAACAGACTTAAACTCTTCCAGACTTTTAAATAAGTTTTAAATTAAGTTTTAAAATTTAATGTTAAATAAAACAGACTTTTAAATAAGTTTTAAAATATTGAAATGGTTACTTTTTATTTAGAACGTTATGTATAGATCACTAATTTCTTAAAGGAAACGAAGTGATACAGGTTAGAATAATGCAACAAAAATTGAAAAAGCAAGGTTATGTCGTAAATAAATTTTTAATACACGTGTCACGTGAAATAAATTGTAGAATATACATAATGTATCTGATATAAGATATTAACATGTTGCAGCGGAATAAATTTCATATCTATCATCCTTGGTGGAAAAAAAAATAATATCGCCAAATTATCTGGCGCACACATCTAATTCTTTTCAAAAATCATGGTTATTTTAGCAACTTATATTAAGAGAGTAATGAATAATGTGAAACAATATTTCGCACAATACATATTACGAAAATATACATCTAGCTTGTATATTTTCGTGTTACGTTTTTGATCGCCAAATACGAAAATCTCCAAGGATGACAGAGCTTTGAAATTTAAAATTAAAATTTTGTCAATTTGACAGCAAAATAACTCAATCTAACGTATGCACATGATAAATAATACATATCTATACAAAAATATGGGGATTAAAATCCGGAAATAATTTTCTCGTTTTTTAATAATTTTTTCCAAATAATACAATGGGCGATAGACATAAGAAATCTTTTTCTTGATTTCACAGACGGTCAGTGACGTCACACTTCGCTTGTGTATAACTACATACTTTATCAATGCGAATAAAATCTTTAAATTGATTATGACATCAATTTTCGTGAGATGTATAATTTAACATTTTATAATTTTTTAACGTTCACGTTTGATTAAATGTATTTACTTTTATGTCGAAAGAAAATGAACTTGTATTTTTTCTTTTTGGCAACAATTAAACTTATGGAACTCACAGATATTTTGGAGCAACTGTAACAAAGGTCTATAATTAGCAAATACTTGCAATAAAACAATATTGTGACAATAAATTGAGATAAAAACTATCCTATCTCTCAAGATGGACCAAACTGCACACAGTGTGCAAAATTTAATTAAAATCGGTTCCTTAGTTTAGGAGTTTATCGCAGACAAACATCGTGACACGTAATTTTTATATATATACAGACATATATATATATACTCTTTTTTTTTTTTTTGAACGATTTATAGAAAGAATTATTATAGTTGTATAATAATAATAATAATAAAGAAAAAGTAATATCTCACAAACACCATATCATGAACTAAACTTCCTGCACGGGTAAATTAACATATTTGGATATTGAATTTGAAATCAGTGCCCATGTTACCTCTTCAGTCACTTTAACCGAAAAACATAACAGGCACTAGAATAGGTAATTTAATGGTAATTTATTCAAAAGTAAAAAGTATAAGCCGTTTTTATATCCGATATGTAAATAAAATACCAATTTAAATCTTTAAATAAATTTAACTAATTTACTGCATAAAAGTTTAGATTATTGTTTGATATGGTTTTGCCTGAAAATTTTGATTTATATTTAAAAGAAAAAGATAAATTTAAGTAACGAATGTAAACTAGTTGGCATAGGTGGACTCTGCTCAGTTCCCAATCATATTTATGTTCTCAGAAATTTCTAGTGCGAGACATATTATAATCATGTTAAAAGAAATGAATTTCAAAAAAGCTTGATACAGTGACAGAATGAAATCCCCGCCTAATAGGCTATCCACCGTTCACTTCGATATAATTATCTTATTCTAATTTATTAATTTATTTTATCAAGGTCATTTCTGTTGTTTAGTTTTCATGCTACTATTTCCAATGCAATAAACCTCAAAATTCATATTTATATGAAATATTTACAATTTCACTATGTATATAAAATCGTAAATTACGAATAATTTACGAAAATTTCCTAGTAGAATATTTGTATTCAATGATGTTCAAACAAATATCATAAACATAATTTTGAAGTTGTCTAATGTATTTAGGATCCTCAAAATGGAAATTTATGCTCAATTTTGCCTTATTCTGACATGTTAAGTAAATCGTAAATTCCAAATACCTTACGAATTTTTTTAAATTGGAAAAATCATAGTCTATAATATTCATGCCAGTATCCTAAATAATATTTCGAAAGTGGTTTGACATCTTTACGATGAAAATATCCCTCAAGATTGACGTTTATGTGAAATTTTGCTCTATTCTGACATGTTAAGAAATTCGTAAATTTCCAATAACTTACGAAATCTTTATATTGGAAAATTCATAGTCATTAATATTCATGCCAGTGTCCTAAATAATATTTCAAAAGTAATCTGACATCTTTACGATGAAAATATCTCTAAAAATTGACGTTTATGTGAAATTTTGCCCTATACTGCCATGTTAAGAAATTCGTAAATTTTTAATAACTTGCGAAATTTTCAAAGTAGCATATTTATACTTACTGATGTTCATTCCGGCATCCAATCTGATATTTTAAAACTGGTCTGACATTTTTACAGTAAAAAGTTTCCATTTAGTGCACGTTTAAGTGAATTTTTGTCCTATTCTCCCGTGTTAAGAAAATCGTAAATTTTCTAATAACTTACGAAGTTTTTAAATTCGAATGTTGCAAATCAATAGGGTTCTTGACAGTGTCGAAAGTAATATTTTAAAACTGATCTGACCTCTCTGCGATCATTTGTTCTTGAGATATCGTGTACACAGTCTAACAAACTAACGGACTGACCCACTAACAGACTAACACACTAACCCACTAACAGACTAACAGACACCCTACAGACATACACCATAGAAATTTTGTCATTTTCGGATTCCTCACACATGAAAACGTGTAGAAAAATCAAAAAACCGAGGTCGAAAATTTTCACGATTACCTAAGTTCCCCATACCTATAGTATGATGGGGAACTAAAAGGAGATTTCACCAATGCTATCATTGTAAGTGTAATTTGATACCAATCTTAATATAAGGCTCGTGAATTTTCTATAATAAAATTCGCGTTTCAACTTCAATGCAACCATTCAACAACAATAAAGTTCTCCCACTAAATCTACGGGAAAAGAAAAAAAAAAAAAAAAAAAAAAAAAAAAAAAAAAACTTTTCTTTTTAAATCCCTTTCTCGTACTATTATAATTGAAGTAATTGAAGGGATGATGAGTGGATTAACATCGCACTAGAGCGTCATAGTGGGCTATTGTGGGAGTCACTCCTAATGGTGTTACCGATACACGCCTTCCCAATTTTCATCTTCTACGAACTGGAGTGGATAACTCCCTGCTTTGATAGACCGGGACC
Organism: Salticus scenicus; assembly: GCA_963930645.1. NCBI lineage: Eukaryota > Metazoa > Arthropoda > Arachnida > Araneae > Salticidae > Salticus > Salticus scenicus. The sequence goes on from OZ005661.1 coordinate 160,606,552, forward strand.
AGCGTGCAATGTATGTAGAGTATTTGACGGTGACAGAATAAATTTACCGGATCAGATAATTCTCACCAATAATTTAACTGCTTATTATCATGATGGCTCCCTTAAAAATTTTATTAGAATTAAAAGATGGAAAATTGGTCGGTCTAAATAAAAGATCATATGATTAATGTTTTGCGGTATTAAAATTAATACTATTCCAAATAAAACATATCAGCCAAACTCTTCAAAAAATAAATAAAATATTTCCAGTTATTTTGAACAAAAATAAAGGCAACAGTTTTAATTAAAAAAATTTTCATTTATAACACATTCCAACAAGGTTGAAAAGTGTTTACGACTTCGTTTTGTCTGTCTGTCTGTCTGTCTGTCTATCTGACCGTCTGTTTGTCTGTTCGTCTGTCTGTCCACGCTCTAACTCGAGTAAATATTTATGGAATTTCTTGAAACTGATATATGTTATTCAAGTTCACTATCGAATGTCCCCTATTGAAAATGGAGTTTATACCTCTACTAGTTTGTGTACAGGGACACCCGAAAGTATTCGAAAGCATTGTGTTCTATGAGAGGTATTTCTATAAACTATATTTTCATTCCTTTACTATATACATATTTTAATGAAATTGAAATATGTTATTCAAGTTCACTATTGGATGTTTCGTGTATAAAATGGAGGAAATACCACCACCGATTTATGTACAGGGGCACTTAAAAGTATTCCAAAGCATTGCGTTCTATGAGAGAGATTTCTATAAATCAAATTTTAATAACTTTACTTTCCACGAAGTTTTAGGAAATTGAAATATGTTATTTACATGCACACACGCAAAAGAAAAATGCTTTCTATAGAATATAGCATGATTAACATTAGATTTACAGTGTGACACAAAAATATCCATTTATATTAAGAGCTATTAATAAAAAAATTCTAGAATTGTACTTTCGTTTACATTAAGCATTTTTAACACTTTCTAACATTTTTAAGTGTAAATATGATTTCAGTTTGTGTATCTGTCCGTCTGTCTGTCTGTCTGTCTGCCGGTGCTCTAACTCCTGTAAATATTTATTGAATGTCTCGAAACTGATATATTTTATTGAAGTTCACTATCGGATGGGCGTTTTTGGGCTTGTTAATTAAATCTTTCATGTTCCGAAAATATTCAAATTTTAACATAGAGATTCTGTAAAATATTGCATTAATTTCTGTAAAAATTTGCGTTTAAACAAAATGAAATAAATTCGGAGTATTCATCATTACATTTACACCCTTGCTACCAGGTTGACTTATTTAATAAATATTAATAATAACAAAATATTAAATAAATTAATAGAGAAACTTATTTAAGATATACTGCATGCAATTTTGTTGTTGAGATTTAAGATGAATTCACTGTGCGGATCAATGAATTAATATAAAATGTAATCAATAGCATAGTATAAGAATTAATCAGTAAACACATGTGTTTAAGCCATATTTTTTTACGATCTCTTTTATGCGTATGTACATATATGTATATATATATATATGTGTGTGTATGTGTGTGTGCGTGTGTGTGCGTGTGTGTGCGTGTAAAAGTTGTTAAAATAAACTTTACGCAAACTAATCTATTATTATTTGAAATTTCATTAATATTCTTAATAATTTTCATGTAAGATATTAAGTTTATAATTTGTTATTCTTTACATTTATGAAATTTTGAATGGTACAGGATTACTATGTCATAGAAGAAGTGGTATTTCTTTTTTAAATACGGAAATAATATACATTTTTTATTTTATTTTTAAATGTACAGTTTTTTATTTGAATTAAAAGAATGAAAGAAAGGTGAAAATTAATTGAAAACGTGCATCAAGTTTAATGTTTTTAATAATTCATTTATTTTTATTTGTATTAAAATATCTTTAACTCAATTCTGCATATATTATTTCTGTTGCTTGCAGTTTCCTTAATTAAAGATACCACTTTTAATTTATTTTTAAAAACACGGTAACATTTAAAATAAGTACTTTCTTACAAAATGAATTTTTGAAAATTTAAAACTAATGAATAACCGAATTTACTCACAAGTGATAATATATTTTTATTTTTGAAAATGGAGATAATTATAGCATTTCTTTTTCCTCAAAATGTAATATTTTTTATTTAATTTTTCCATGAAAATTATATATTCAGTAAAAAGTAGATTTTTTTATTATTTGTTTTCATTCAATTTAAATACATTTATTCAATGACATAACACTTATCTAATCTGATGCTTGAATTTTATTGAAAACTAGTTGGCATAGATGGACTCTGCTCAGTTTCCAATCATATATATATATATGTTCACATAAATTTCTAGTGCAATACATATTATAATCATGTTAAGAGAAATGAATTTGACCAAACGCTTGACACAGTTACAAAATGAAATCCCCGCCTAATACGCTATCCGCCATTCACTTCGATATATTTATGTTATTCTAATCTATTAATTCATTTTATTAGAGTCAATTTTGTAGTTTAGTTTTCAAGCTACTATTTCCAATGCAACAATCCTCAAAATGCATATTTATATGGAAATTTTCAAGTTTTGCTATGTTGATAAAATCTTAAATTAAGAATAACTTACGAAATTTTCCTGTTAGAATATTTGAAGTCAATCATGTTCAAACAAGTATCATAAATGTTATTTGGAAGTTGTCTGATGTATTTAAGATATTCAAAATTGACGGTTATGTTCAATTTTGCCCTATTATGCCATATTAAGTACATCGTAAATTCCAAATAACTCACGAAGTTTTTCATTGGAAAATTCATAGTCTATGATATTCATGCCTGTATGCTAAAAAATATTTCAAAAGTGGTCTGACATCTTTACGATGAAAATATCCTTCAAGATTGCCGTTTATCTGAAATTTTGACCTATTCTGCCATGTTAAGAAATTCATAAAATTTCAATAATTTACGAAATTTTTATATTTAAAAATTCATAGTCAATTATATTCATTCTAATATCCTAAATAATATTTCAAAGGTGGTCTGACATCTTTACGATGAAAATATCCCTCAAAATTGGCTTTTATGTGGAATTTCGCCATGTTAACAAATTCGTAAATATCCAATTACTTGCGAAATTTTCAAAGTAGTATGTTTATCGTTAATGATGTTCCTTCTGGTTTCAAAACTGTTATTTTATAACTGTTCTCTCATTTGTACAGTAAAAATATTCTATTTAATGGACGTTTAAGTGAAATTTTGACCTATTCTCCCATGTTAAGAAAATCGTAAATTTATAATAATTTACGAAGTTTTATAATTCGAATGTTAAAAATGAATAGGGTTCTTGCTAGTGTCGAAAGTAATAATTTAAAACTGATCTGAATTCTCTGCGACTATTTGTTCATGAAATATCGTGTACACAGACTAACAAACTAACTAACGGATTAATGGACTAACAAACTAACAGACAACCTACAGACGGGCAGCACACAAATTTTGTCATTTTGGATTCCTCACACCTGAAAATGTGCAAAAAAGTCAAAAAAACGAGGTCGAAAATTTTCACGATTACCTAAGTTCCCCATACCTATAGCATGATGGGGAACTAATAAAGATATTTAAAGCATTTTTTTCCTTTCTGAATGCAATATGTTTGACGTACTTCTATATGTAAATTAATAATTATATATATATATATATATATATATATATATTATTCTTTTCATAATGCAAATGAAGATGGCAGCATTATTCAAGTTATTTTTCTGGAAATCTTCTATAATCCACTTATGGGATCCTGAATCCTAATAGAGGATTGTTAATTCTCTTATATTTCAATTGAATTGTGACATCAGTAATTGAATTTTGACAGTTTAACGCCAGCTGCACCGCTGCACGGGCGAGCCGTGCTGCTGCCGCACCGTTATCTTATCAGCATCCGGTGACGCATGACCTTGTTAAAGATAAGATGGGTTAGAATTAAGAGATAATGAATGTGATTTTTTCTTAATTATGATTTTAATTATCGCTGTCATCTATTAGTCGATAAAAATTTAAAACAATGAATTAAGTTTTAATTATTATTAATGAATGTGATTAGAAAAATGAAATAATTCCTAAAACTTTACAATTCACAAAAGAGAATTTTAGGAAATGTACTCACCTTGGACTCGAACCCGGAACTTTCCCTCTTCAAGCAGAACCAGAGGTGTTTAAAAATTAAATAAAAAGATATACTCACCTTGTACTCGAACCCCGAACTTTCCCTCTTCAAGCCGAACCAGAGGGCTTTAAAAATTAAATAAAGAGATATACTCACCTTGGAATCGAACCCGGCACTTTCACTCTTCCAACCTTCGGTGTCTGGTGCAGCCATATGAAATATAATTATAGGGGTCTCACCATCCCCCCGCCACATTTATAGAAAAATGTGACGCCCCAATTTGTTTTTCAGCGATCTCCTTCAAGTGGATATCTGAAAAGAAAGTAATTAGGTGTGTGCCTATCCCACTTCTTGCATGGGGAGGCTTTAGACTCCCCCATAGGCGGGTTAACACCCACCATTCATACACCATTCATACAACATTTACACACATTTTTTTTTTTTTCTAGCTATAACAGCTTTTTCTTTCTTCTAGTTAAATTAATTTTCTTCCAGATAAGTTCTTGAAAAAAATTTTCTTTCAGAAATTTTTAAAATCATAATTTTCTTCCAGGCAAATTTTTCACAAATTTTCTTCCAGATAAGTTCTTGGAAAAATTTTCTTTCAGAAATTTTTAAAAGCATATTTTTAAATTTTCTTCCAGATAAGTTCTTGGAAAAATTTTCTTTCAGAAATTTTTAAAAACATAATTTTCTTCCAGGCAAGTTCTTGGAAAAAAAAAAAAAAAAAAAAAAAATTCTTTCACAAATTTTTAAAAGCGCAATTTTCTTCCAGGCAAGTTCTTGATAAAAAAAAAAAAATTTAAAATATATATACATTACAATATTTTATAAAATCTATTTACATTTTAATTTTATAATGGCCATGTGCCAATGTATGCACACCATCCTCTAATATGAAGCGCTTATCATCAAATGCACAGAGTGCTTCTTTATTTTGACGAATCGTATGCAAATGGTGTTTCTTACTTGCTATTCTGAATTGTTGTGCAGATGTTGGATTCAAAGTTTCCAAACATGCCTTGTAGTGCTGGTGTTTAATTTTTTCTTGGACAATGTTTCTAGACACCCTCTTTGCTGTCTTTTTTTCAAAATCTTTAGACAAAATGGAGTACATTTTCGATCTAAGTCCTACAAACTCATTTATTGGTTTCGAGTTGAGCTCGTCCTTGAAGCATCCAATTTTCTTTTTGTTGTTTGTGCTGTGCAGAGGATGACTAGTAGGATAATCTGACGTGTCTAATATGTGGCTGAATGCTTGCATGTCCCTGTAGATGTCTTCAGTGTATATATTGTATGTTAGAGAGTCAGTGTCCATAAAGAGGAGATGAGCTTTATTTCCATATTTTTGTTTTATTACATTATAATGAAAATCATACATTAGTATTTTGCTTAATTCTAGAATTATAAATGCAGCATAAATTGGTTTGTCTAATGTGATTATGTTTTTAATTCTCTCCACACCTACTAACTCATTATCAAAGGTGGTGAAGCGTTTGAATGTGGGAGAAGAGGTTAAATTTTTTGCTTTGCATTCAGAATTCACAAGTTGTATATCCACACGTTTTCTAATATTTTCCATGGTTTTTTCATACACCGCGTTATTCATTAACTTGAAAAAATCTTTTTCAAAAGATGAGGTGGCCATTTTCCTCTTTTCAGTGTTAAAATCAATGTATGGTTTTAGCCATGGTTTTTGTCGAAACTTGAGTACTTTATGTACAGCACGTAACTCAAGACCTTGCATTAAGTAAAATTTCAGATTTGTAATATGAGTTACATAATGCTTTTTGTTTTTTAAGTTGGGGACTAATTTGGTTGTCGAAATATAATTTTTGTCTCCGAATGCCTTAATTGAAAAAGGAGATAAATCTTCATAATTTATGTTCATTTTTTCCGGTGCCAGTGGATAGTCGTTGTGAAGGTAGTGTAGGTTCGATGGATAATCCAAATCCACTTCTAAAATATAACCTTCAGCTCCGTCGTCTTGGATGGAAAGTATCCACTGTGGTGTGATACCATCTGGTGACACCCATTCAAAGTGTCCGTATGCGAGAGGTCTTGACATGGCCCAAGCATATAAATTATTTGCGTCTAAGTATAAAATGTAGTTTGATGGGCGTTTTTCATCAAAATTTGATAAATATTTATTATTAGTTTGTGCATATCTTTCGGTGATTACCGATATTCCCCCACGTATGCCTTGCTCTATGAAGAGGTGCATGTCGATGTCTGTGAAAAGTTCCAAAGTTTGATTAGTCATTTTAAGACATGCTTGCCAAGCTAAACCTGGTGCTGTTAAAAGATGCAAACAGTCAATATCATAATAATTTTGGCATATTTTTCTAAAATTTTCAAACACATCCGCAAGCAATAATACATCGGTTTTTACATATAAGTTGTGATAGTCCCCCATATTTTTAAGTTTGAAGGATTTCCACACGTTTTGGGCGTGTTCGTAATCCTCACTCGAAATTGATTGTCCAGTTAAGGTGCTGTCGAAGGCATCGGGTGGTGGTAGCTGGCATTCATCAAATTTTCCCGAAGAGTCCATATATTCATATGGGTAAACACCCTTTCGCAACAGAAATTCGGTATTTACAGGGAAATGGGACTTTAAATGTTTAAATTTGTCTTTATCTAAATTAGAAACTAATTTTTGAAGCGAAGTGCTCATAAAAAGAAAGCTATCGATGAAGGTGAGGGATACAATAAATTTATCATATTTTTTCACCAATCAAAAGGAGATATATTTTTCCATATTCGTTGGTATAACATTAATTTGATGATCAGTAGTTTTCCCGAGTTGTTGCATAATAAGGTGACCATCGTAGTGTTTTAAGTTGTGAAACACAACTGGTATTTTCTTTTGTAATCTAAATTTTAAATTACACATATTATGCAATGCCCCACGATATTGACCTGTCAAATGATTATGATCTCTTACACGATCCCCTTTCAATTCATTTTTACATAAGTAGCAATGTGTTGCTGTTTTAAAATTTAATTCGTCCTGTGGAGACATGCAGATGGGAGTAATAGATGTTAACTGTTGCTCAATTTCCTCCTTTTCTTTTAAAATCGATTCCAAAAAGTGTTGGACAGCATTAGGTTCCCTGTATACAACAATGGGTTTTTTAGCTTCGCCGTTAGGACCAACAATTAAATAGGCATAACCACATGCCTCGTGATCAGCTATTTTTTCCGTTTTTAAATTTCCTACAGAATTTCTTTTGATGATAAGCGCTTCAAAATCAGCGTAAATCACGAAAGGGACAGGATGCTGATAATGAATGTTTTCAAATTTTAAATTTTTTTTCTTTTCATCGGGCATTCTTGTATGCTGTATGGAATGTTGTTTACAATAAGGCAAGTGTTTTTGTAAAAGCTCTTCACTAGAAAAACGATGCACGCATCGATAGCAATAATGTGACGCACCATCGTGTTTGGTAAGATCGCCCAATAATCTCGAAAAGTTTCTTATTAAATAATAATGTTGCCTCTCTTCATTTGATATGTACAATAAATTAATGACATCACGATCATCACGGGGAGATATATATAAGGGAAATACTTCTTCTTCGTAGCCAAACACATTGATCCGAAGATCATTTAATTTTTCTATCTGTGAAATTTTATTCACTGGCACCGGACATGTTATATTACCTAGTTTTATACTCTCTTCGTAAGGCAGATAGTGAGATACACGATAAGGATGTTGATTACGATCTTTATTCAGTTTATGGGCGATTAAACACCAAACAAGGCATTTTTTATCATTGTTTTGGATACTGAGCACAGCTTTTTTATCAGTAATCTTTTTAGGAAGAGGTATGTAGCTGCTGGGAGCAAGGGGATGATATTTTGCAACATTTAATTCTAAATATAAAATCTTTTCTAACACCCAACCTGATCCTCTCTGTGTGAATACTTAAAAAGATTTTTTTTTTTTTTGCGAATGCTTCCTCCATATGAATTGATGTTGTGTCATCCATTAACTCAATTGCCATTTTAGATCTAAAGAGGGGTGTGATGTACTCTTTTTCCCCATCACTGATTCTGCGACTAAGAACAGCTCTCACATCCACGTACCATTTAATAGATTTTTTCTCTTGCATTTGATGCAAAAGTTTATCATACATAGGAGATCTTATCTGATTGAAGAATTTTAAAAAATCTTTTTCATTTTCCTCTTCACAATGAAAACGTATAGAGGAAAAAGTGTTTAGAGCATCAACTCTATTTTCATTTCTAGGTCTTTTTGGAGGGGGAGCTGCTCGAGTAAGGCTCTTTCTTTTCAAAGTGTGGCTTTCTTTTTTATGTGCTATTAGCAAAGCTTTAGTAGAAAATGTGTTTTCACATGATTCGCATTTAAAATGTTTGTTGTGTATCAAATTGTGTCGATTCAGATCCTGTTTTAATTTAAAGGATTTTCCACAAATTTCACATATGTGGGGACGTTCATCGTTGTGTGTTTTTAAGTACCTGTTGAAACTTCCTGTGTGTTTGAATGTTTTACCACAAGTCGGGCAGGTCTGAAAATTAAGAAAAAAAAAATGTGTTTTAAAAACCTAACATTATTTATTTTATTTTTTAATTATGTTAAAATAAAGTGTTTTTCAAATATTCAATTATTTTAAAGTATAAACCTAACATTATTTATTTTATTTTTTAATTATGTTAAAATAAAGTGTTTTTCAAATATTCAATTATTTTAAAGTATAAACCTAACTTTAAATTAAAAATTTTATTTATATGTGTAAACCTAACTTAAATATTTTAAAATAAAGTATTTAATTGTTTGAATGTATAAACCTAACATTATTTTATTTAAAAAGGTTTTTCAGATATTTAATTATTTTAAAGTATAAACCTAACTTTAAATTGAACTAAGAAGTATATATATATATATATATATATATATATATATATATATATATATATTAAATGCAAACCAATCAAAGTTAAAATTTTACCTAACAAACATTTAATTATTCCAAAGTTAAAATTTTTCATTCCCCACTGAAAATTTTACTTAACCCAAATATAAAAATCTAACAATAAAAAATATCACATACCTTGTTTTTAGATGATGGAGACTGAGAAGAGGTATCACTAGACACGAGTGTGGTAGAGTTAGCAGGTACGACGGCGGCATTATCAGATACAACCATGACGCTAACATCAGGTACGGGGGCAGCAACCATGGGGCCAACACCAGTAGGCACGGGGGCAGCGCAGGGTATCTAAAAAAGAAATAGAACAATTTTTTAATTAAACATGATTTTTTAATATATAATTTTCACAAATATATTTACAAAAATAAGTTTAAATTAGTATGTACGAAATGACACTTACATGTGATTTTAAGTGCGGCACTAGATGATGATATTCATTAAATTCTGCAGCACAAATAGCACATGACAATTCAGGCATCTTAATGGGTGCAGCATTAACAAGGGGTGGGCCTGTTGAGGTTCCTTCACCAGGATCCTGGTATTGGGACACCTGAAAAAAAAATGTATATATATATATATATATATATATAAATAAGAAACAAAAATAGTTAATAAATAATTTTTCAATTGTATAAAAAAAGTTTATATAAAATAATTATTACCATATTCAAAGCTTGATTAGAATTTTGCAGAGGCTCTGCTGCGGTTTGATTATTAAAACCAGCTACCGACGGCGATGCATCCATCTAAAAATAATATTATTATTTTTAATTAAAACAATATTTAATTGAAATAAATTAAGATGTAAAAATATTATTGAAAGAGCCGTACCAAATCATCAAAGGGAATATCCCAGTCGATCTCATAGGATCCTAAAATCTCATACAGTTCGTCATCAGCAAACAATGAGAACTATATAAAAAGCAAAAATAAAAAAGGAATAGAGTTTTTTTTTTTTTTTTTTTTTTTTTTATCTAATCATGTAAAAGTATATTCTAAAATTTATTAAAGGATTAATATAGAGTATTCTATATAAACTAACTTAAAAATATAATGTCTGCTTACAAATTGCAATGGATAATATAGTCTAAGTTAAAAATATAAATGTAGGAATTTATTTTCTAAATTCTCGAAAATTTTATACATATTTTTAAAAATAAATATACGTAAATCGAAAAAATTCGTATAGAGATTACTATGTAATAAGACGCTTATTTATCAATAAAAGGGAAAGAATTAAAAAAAAAAATTCTAATACTACTATATTATAAAAATCAAGTCTAATATGAACTTAAAATAGTATTTCCATTCACACATAATAACAAAGTATCGTTTATTAAATTTTTAAACGAAAAATCATTTAATTCGCATTCATACATAACAAAAATAAATAAATAAAGTATCATTTATTATATATAAGAGTAGAAAAATTATTTAATTCGCATTCATACATAATAACAAAGTATCGTTTATTAAATCGTAATAGTATATTTAAATATAGTCTAAGTTAAAAAATTAAATCTAATAAATAAAGTATCATTTATTATATATAAGGGTAGAAAAATTATTTAATTCGCATTCATTCATAATAACAAAGTATCGTTTATTAAATATTAATTCTATTTAACCGAAAAAACTATTATTTTATAAACCCTCTAACATTAAATAACTAAGACAAAAATTAATACATATTTTTTATCCATAAAACAGAATTAATCTGCAATTAAATAAATACAAAAGATATTTCAAAACACTTACTTGATTATTATCGGAAAAATCCATTGTGTTGAAGAATAGAAAAACGGGAAGATAAATCCGCACAAACTAGGAGAACTTAATTCAACTGCAGCCAGAGTATGAGTGATAAGGAATGACCGTAAGAAACGCTATTTAAACATTTTTACGTATCTAAGAATGTCGTAATATTTTTTTTAGATATCTCTGCACGAGTCAAATGAGGATGACGTTACATCGCAAATCTTCATTATCATTTTCTGGAACTTTTATATTCGGTATGGGAAAAATTCAGATAAGTTAGTCTGCGAATGGAGATGATAAATATATTTAGTTAGTATACTCTGTTATTAAATGAGACTTAATTTTACAAATACTTTGTTTAATTACAAATCAGTTTTAAGATATCTTAACGTTTATCTTCTTTTTATCAAAGTTGAGTATTTTAAAGACAGATATTTGTTTTAACAGAATGTATTCTCTTATCGAATGACACTTAATTTTTAAGAATCTTAGTGATATCTAAACAAAGACAATGTTTCATTATTTATCCAAGACCAGCAGATAGTAAACAATACCTTCTAACTTTCACACGGAAATGACTATTTTGATGCAGTGTTGGTATCCTAAAACAATCTCTTGTAAATAGATAAAGTGAGTTTGCAATTTTTTAGAGAAACAATTGGTAATTTTCTAGAATAGATTGTTGTTCTTTTCTCAACATTAATGATTCAAGCTGATTTTGTATAGATTAATTATACTGAGTGACAAAAATCAAAGTTTAGTCTTCTCAAAATATGTTATTCATAGATTAACTAAAATGATTTTATATCCAATTGGATTTATACTAAATAAGATAAAACGTGTGAAAATATTATTACTTGTTTTTATCACAGCATAAGACTTTCTAAAATTAAGAAAAATGTTACCAGAGATTATAAAAAGAATATTTAAAATTTTCGTGACTCTAAAAACATCTACCAAATACTTTGACTTTTAAAATTCTAAGAAAAGGCATATTATTACTTCATTTTTTTTTTTTTTTTTTTTTTTTTTACATGCGATAAATAAATGTTCACAATATACTAAGATTTTACACTTTCTTAATATTAACCATTATGTTTTCTGAAAAAATGTATTAAAGTCTCACATAAAAGATCATTGAAATACTAGTTATACTAGTTATACTAGTTTTCGTTACAACATAAGACTTTCTAAAATTAAGGAATTCTTTTTTTTTTTTTTTTTTAAAGACAGAAAATTTTTTTTAACACAAAAATTATTTATTAAAAATTCTCCATATATATATATATATATATACATTATGCATAAAAACACTCTTTAATCAATTTAGCAAAATATTGTATAGTGTATTATTACAAATACATTTTTATAAGGATATTTTCGTCAATTCAGTGTCTTACAAAAAACAGTCTTTAAACAATTTATCAAAATATTCTATTGTGTATTCTTCAAAAAATGATAAACTATAATTGCAGAAACACTTCGAAAAAATATTTTTGGATATTTTGTAACAATTTAAATTTAATAACACAGTTTCTTTGATCACGCTGAATTTTTGTTGTGCATTTAACATGAGACAATTATGTTGGAATTAAGATGGATGCGATATTAAGCAAGCTTCACATACATATAACTTCTCAATATTAATTTTTACCTCTTCACAAATGCAATTAATATAATGTTCTTTTGTTTCATGAAAATCAATGTGTGAATCAAATGTCACAGATTTATTCAACACTATGGCAGGAATCTGTTTTGTTAAAATTCCTTCAATAAGACAATCACTAATTTGGGATTTTATTTCGTTAATCCTTATTAAATGACTTCTACCAAGTTTAATGCCATTCGGCTTAAAATAAAAACCATTATCTTTAGTTTTAAAAATTTGCTGTAAATAGCAGTTATCCTCATCCCAAAATGCAGTTAGTAACTGGTTATTGCTAATAAAACTGTCTTTTACTGAAGAAAAATTAAAAGAGTTTATCTTACTTTGAAAATGATCCCAAGTTGCCGATGTTAGAATAACACCGTTATTTGTAGGGTATCGTTTCCCATCATGGGTTTCTTTGAAACTTCGTATATGCAATCGGAGAAAAACATCATTTTCCAACATTACTTGGATAAAGGTAAGCCAACCAATATCCCATTCGGCGAGGAGAGGATTAGGCTTGTCTTTCTCTTGGTAATATTTTTCAAGCCAATCGTTGTTGCTGTTTTGGGGAAAATCGTTGTTGTTGTTGTTTGTAGGAAGCACAGTTTTTTCAATTTGTACATCAGGAAATAGAGTTTTTTCAAACTGTGGCTCGAGGTTCAATCGTGGTTTTTTCAGGGGTGGAAATACACAAATTAAATGACGAAATGTCAAACTAATTCTTGAATTTTTAATGGACGAGTCAGGAGCAATTCCGTGGGTAAAAAGTTCATTGGTGGGCTTCCCCATAGTATATAGAGAACCGTGCTCCAAGTTAATGACTGTAGACGGCGCATTCGGTTTTTTAAACTCGATTTTTCTTGACGCACCAAAACTTAACACAGCGATAGGAAAAGTGTCATCGAAGCTGTTTTCATTGTCTTTGTGCTGTGAAATATAACTTTGTCCATCACAATATACATTTAGTAGTACATAATTGTATGTACAGCCGATATGCTTTTCCACAAGATTTCGCAGTTCCGTCATTAAGGGAGTCCATGGCTGAGCAGCTACTTGGGTACCGCTGAAAGCATAGGAAAGTCCAGCATCACCATAGGCTAACACTTGGCGCTTAGGCACAACATCCTTACCCCAAATTTTAAAAGTAGGGTATAAAACGGCAGAATTTTTAACTGTTCAAAAAATGCATCAGCTTTCGTCTTCTCAATAAAATTTGAATAATAAGTCACGTTTAATCCGTTTTCGAAGAAAGTAGTAGCCATGTTTAAAAAACATGTCTAACACGAGCAGAAAGAACAAGTGAAATGAGGTCTTTTATACTGATTTTATCTTAGTATGACGTAGTGAGCTACGTGACAGATAACACAAACCTTCCACTAATACAGTGAGCAATGTCAAGTGACGTAGTAGTAGATAAGACCACGTGGTCTTGATAAGATCACGTGATTTTATATAAGAAATGGCGTTATCATTCATTTCACCTCGTGCGACTGGAAGAAGAGGACGCTAAGTGTAGAGGTAAGCTCAATTTTTATATAACATATATTTAAACATAAATAAAGAGACAAGTGTTTTATATAAAAAAAATATTTTTTATTAATAATTCAGCCAATAGGGGGTTACATTTGAACGTTTTCGTTCCTTGGGTACAGAAGATAATAAAAATGTGTTTTTAATAAAAGTTTTAGGCATATGCATATCATTAAGGGCTTGCAACAATTCGCCCTGCGCATTGATACGTACTCTCTTATTCGTAGAAAATATTAAATTTAATAAATCGGCAATATTAGAGTTCTTTATTTTACGGTTTTTATAAGTCACTTCGCCTGTTTCGTCCCATTCCAATTTGTGGGGGCTTGTTTTAAAAAATCCAAGTAAATTTGTAGCTTGATTCTTCATTCTTTTAGGCACTCTAGTTAAAGCAAGTTGTTCATAGTCTTGCACGGGTTCGGGTTTCACAGAAGCAGGTTCGGGTTTCACAGGTTCGGGTTTCACAGGTTCGGGTTTCGCAGGTTCGGTTTCGGGTTTCATCGAAGACTCTTCATTCACGCGATGAACCAATGGGAGATTGTTTTCTTGTAAATTCATTTTTCGTTGTAATAACTCATAATAACGTCGTACTTTTTCATAATCCGGTAACGAACTGTTTAATAATTTTAGCAATGCTTTATCCAGTTCACTCAATTGTCTTTGCGAAGGAGTATGTTTGTTCAACACCTCTTCGGGTACTAAAGCATATTTTTTAGCGAATTCCATGAATGAGCGTACTGAGTGCAGTTATAGCTGCGGGAATTAAAACGTTTAAAAATCCACCTTGTTGCACAATCAGTTTCCTTTTAGTGAATAAAGAACCTTTTTTTGTCCCAATTTTTCTAAGAGTTGACTTATATTTCGCTAACAATCGTTTCTGACAAGTAGTGAGAGGTACGTTACCTTTCAAAACGTTCAGAGTACACTCGCAAATAGCTTTAACTGTACGATTAGGTAATTTTTTTAAAAAATGTTTTCGTAATCTCTGGGGACACGATCGAATCAATTCTAAATCTCTTAGTTGTTGCTTTGACAAAGTCATGTTAGCAACTGATGTTTCACAATTGTAAATCGATTATTTATATTTATACAAAAATTGAATTTGATTGGGTAGGATTTGAGTTCGTAATCTCATCTCTTCATCCGTTTCATTTTTCAAATCAATAAACAGGTAGGAAAAGGGTTTCTTTGTGGCATCCTCATACACTTCTTGAAAAAATTTTGATTTTTTAGGATACAACTGTCTACCTAAATGCATGATTTGACTTAAGTCGCGACGATTTTTAAACAGGAAAATGTATTGCACATTTAAGGAAACTGTTCTAATTTCACTTCCTTTTTGAAAAAAATTTTGTGTTAAAAATACAACACTTAGATTTAAATGATGACTGCCTTTCGTAAATAATGAAGTCAATCGTTTATTGTTACTGCATTTCGCCATTAAATCGTCTATCACAAACAAAGTGTTGCCACTTAGATATTCCTTAAAATTAGAAGGAAACCCTTCTACAAAAGTCACATCAGGTATTTCATCGTATAAAGTTTGATAAATACCATAAAACCATACCACTTTATCGATTGGAGGATGAAACATTTGTTTTTTATAATGTAACAAATCTCTCATAAAAAATGACTTACCGCATCCGGTAGGACCTGCCAGAATCATAGTAAAAGGGTGTTGTAACTGCTGAAACTCCATGATGAATGGACACAGACACAAAATACATACAGTTTAAATAAGTATTTATTGATAAAAATTAGCGTACACGCGAAATCTTTTAGCAACAAAATTATAGACTCTCTGGTCGTTACACACATTCTTGGTTACAAACATTGACAAAAAATCTTTAAGGGTTTTTCCCCTGCATCTACAGTACAAATAATAAACACAATATTGGCCACACACGGCGGTTGTAGTACTCTGCAGCATAAGAGGGTTATAGTTCATATAAGCAAAACGGGATACAAAGTTCTTTATAGGTCCTTTAAAAAAACTCCGGTCGTTTCCATATGAATCGAAGAATTCCACTTCATCATCAGATTGTATAAAGAATGCTAACCAATGCATTCCAGGTTCGGATGAATCATCCTTGTTGCATACGAAACAGGTAGGATAACGCACAATCTTCTCGGGTAATTGATCACTTGGGAATACATCCAAAAAATATTTTTTCGTTACTTTGTCACGTGATAAAATATTCTTGATTTGCAAAGAGTTCATTTTCATTAATTAGCAAAGTCACATAAAACGTGTCGGGACTTGGTAATTTCTATAATGTTTTCAAATTCACCATACACAAACACGGAGATGGTAGATGTTAAAGCATTAGAAAATTTAATCTCAATTCTTAAATTTCCTTGTTGTTGTAAATTCAGGTGAGGACCGTCACACAAATCGGGACTTAGATCAAAAGCAAACAAAGTGTGCCCATCAGCGAAATCTTCACGGGATATATAATTCCCAGCATCGCGATTAAAACCAGAGAATAATCGATGATAAGCTCTTATATAGTTTTTGTCTCGAAAATTCAGTTCTAAAGGTTTACTAGGTACAGGTTGACCGTCTACATACACACTTAAAAAGTTTACATTATAATGATTAAAATAAAAGGGGTTTAACTCATATCTACCAGTCATGGCTGTATTATCTAACAATCCAATAATTATGCGTTTCGGCATGGCCCCCAGAAACACATTATCCTGCATAAAAGACACACTTCCTGAAGGAATAGTATAAGTCTTGCATAAAACTCAGTCGATCGGGTATTTCGCAGAATTTTTCTCCAATGCTTTTGCATGTCCCAATAAAACACCAGGATTCACTTTCACTTTACGAATAAATAAAGAAGCATGTTCCAATACAACGTTAAACTTCTTATCCTGATCAGCGACTTGTCTAGTCATTAAACAAAACTGAGGAGGGCTTCGAATCATTTTAATTTTCAAATCAACCATATTCAATAACAGGCGATTCTGCTGAAAGATATCACAGTGTAGAGGTCCAATCATATCTAAGATTTTACTATTTTTAGTCAGTTCACACTGAGTTTTCAATCCGGAGTTTTCAGGTGGGGCTTGTGGTATAGGATCTGATACAGTTAAATTATTATCTTTGTAGAAACATTCACAGGTCAATAAACTTTTCTTAGCATCTTCGCCAAAATTCAATAAAGTTTCGATATAGGCACGATAGGGATAAGTGTTACTCGAAGAGGATATCAATCTTTCATTCAAACTCACATCGATCTGGGAAAACAATGCGTGAAAAAATAAATTAACAGGTGCAACAGGTTCATTATCAGCCAGAGCAGTTCCGTCAGCATTCACAATTTTCACTTTTAGGTACATGTGCGAGGAGGATAAATCAATATATTCTTCCCCATTACCCGTGATGTTAAATTCCACGGGTCCCCCATCGCGAATATTTGCTAGAGGGTGAAATTCAACAAAATGTCCTTTTTCAATAGCTGTCTGCGTGGGTGGAATCAAAAACAAGTCTAATTCGGATTTGACACAGGCAGGGGAATCTTTATGAATCAGTCCCGACATTATGAAGCTAAAATATCGTGTGTTTTCACTTTCTTCACTTTGCGACGAATGACGGTTTTATTAGAACGCTTTCTCTTTTTATAGCGTTGTCCTGAACCAATCATTGTTTTCATTTTAGTTGCAGCTTTGTCGGTCAAATTTTGACCTGCTTCTTTGAATCGTCGTTTGGCAGCGTCTTTAATATCCGCACCACGTGACAAGTCATTCATTACATCCACCCCAGTATGAAATAATTGTTTACCAACCGCTTTCGCACCCGATTTAAAAAGGGGTACCGCTGCACGAAAAAGGGATCTAAACAATCCCCCTAACCCATATCCTTTTTGTAAAGCAGCACCTTGGTAATAGTTCAAACCGCTGCCCGACTGGTGACAGTAATAATCTTCAAAAGATTTTGCACAACACTTGTAGGGAACAAACATTATGAGCGATATTTTTGTCTAAAATGAAGTTTCACGATCAACTGTCCACGTTCAAATGAGACTAAACGTCCTGTGTGTGTCCTTATAACGGTTTCAATAGTCTGAAAATTCTTTCGCGAGACCGGAACGTAATGCGGTCTATCAAACATTTCATGAATCATTTCACCATCTTGTCCTTTCACGGTAATCACACGTAACAGGGGAGCAACCGTATGACCCACAATTTGTGGTTCCACCATATCACTGTATATGTATAACAACTTAAAATCAACATTCGGGTCGGCAACATAAGGACTTACTATAACCCTAGTATCGGATGTGGGTATATCGTTTTCACCTACCTCTCCCGTTAGAAATCCTAAACATTCTGCAAGTCCTGAATATAAAATTATTCTTGCTTTCGAGTGTAAAGTAATATCTACTTTTCTAGTATACTTGCTATAGTTAAACGCAATATTACCATTAAAATTTTGATAATTAATCCATTTAATAATCTCATTTGGTTTTTCGTAAAGTCCAGGAGGTATTCTCGCTTTTTTCATCACACCTGTACCTGTATCATATTCATATTCATTTCCGTTCTCCATTATATTTTTCCATATATGTGGATAAATCAATTCCACAATCCCTACTTCCCATTCCCCTTTTAAGTCAAGGGGAACGGGTAATCTCGTAATAAAATGTGAAATTTTATTTTCCGGGTAATAATTTAAAGAACTGTCCGAGGATAACGTCACGTAGAACGACATGATGACAAATGATTCTTAAAATCTACGTCGTCGCAATTTATAAAACGAATAAATTAGAAGCCGGTATCCATTGGTCGAATTTGGAAGGATAACCTTTATATTTCACTTTATATTCAAATTGTCCTTTTCTCATTCGCTTTTTCAATATTTTTTAGATAGCATAGTCCTTTTTAGGTTGTACTTTTTGAAGCTCTTGGGCATAAAACGTTCCTTGAATCGGTTCGTTCATCAGGTCCTTGATCCGGTAGACAGGCGTGTGTCGCGGTACGCATTCGGTCACTACAAATAACTCTTCCGTCCAGTTGGTTTCATAACCTTTTTCAAAAGTTAATTTTTGTTTAGACACGCGTACCCCCGGTTGAAACGTACAAGGCTTTCTCTTTTCAGTTTCCATATCCCCGTATAATGTAAACCATACGTCACTTTCGTTTTCCGACGTCACTTCGATCGGTGCCATTTTAATACTTGAATGATAAGTATGATTATAACTATGCAAAAATTGATCTAACACGTCTACGTAACAGTAAGTATGTCGACTAGTGAAATATTTCCACATTTTAGTTTTCAAAGTACGATTATATCGCTCAACTACAGATGCTTTTGTATTGTTAAAAGTTTTGAAAAACCTCACACCTTCATCCTTTAAAAACTTTTGAAACACCCTGTTGACAAACTCGGTACCACTGTCACTTTGAAGTAATTTTGGTTTTCGTGACATAAAAATTTTTTGAAAAGCTTTCTTAATCTCACCCCCTTTTTTAGTTTTTAATGGTATCGCCCACGTAAATTTAGATAGAACGTCGATACAGGTTAAAATGTAGCGGTACCCTTGATTGTACTTCTGCAAACTGCTTAAATCGACTAATTCTGTCTGCCACTGCTGATCGATTGTGTACACTATGACGCGATTCGTTGGAAATTTTCTCGGAATCGGTTTGTGAAGGCTGTACGCATCTACACCTTCTAACCATTCCTGAATCCTCTTCTTGGCTAATTTTCCTTTTGCAGCACGGTATAAAGCATTTTCACCACCAAAACTTGTAACATGAGCTGGATTTTGATAAGTCTGTTCCATTGCAGCAATTAAATTGATTGTTGTTCACATAAATTCGAAAACGCATCATATCAAAAAGGATAAATTTTCCGTTTCGTTTAAATTTAATATAAAATCTACATTAAACTTTGAACCTTCACTAAAAATATAAAGAACGGTGAAAAAATACACATTAAAAAATATAAACAGACAACAACTGTTGCTTCCTCGCGCGAAGGCATCATGTTGAATACTAAACGAAATCCACTTAAAAACACCTATTTATATCTTAAATCTGCCCATTCAGTTATATTCCTGTGGGACAGTGGTAAATCGCTTGTAAACTACTATCCCCCGGGAATATTTTGTCTCGGGTTCAATTCCGGGTGTTGCAATAAAAACAAATAAAATTCTCTTTATTTTAATTTTTATCGACTAATAGATGGCAGCACTACCAATGTGGGACCCCCTTTTAATAAAACTACATCCGAGACCAAAGGTGCCTGGTTCGATTCCAAGGTGAGTATATCTCTTTATTTAATTTTTAAAGCCCTCTGGTTCGGCTTGAAGAGGGAAAGTTCGGGGTTTGAGTACAAGGTGAGTATATCTTTTTATTTAATTTTTAAACACCTCTGGTTCTGCTTGAAGAGGGAAAGTTCCGGGTTCGAGTCCAAGGTGAGTATATCACTTTATTTAATTTTTTTTAAAACCCTCTGGTTCGAACCGTAGCAAAGGTGAGTACCTTTTCTAAAATTCTCTTTTGGGAATTACCAAGTTTTCTAATCACATTCATTAAAACTTAATTCATTTTAAAATATACTTAATTCATGGTTTCAAATTTTTATCGACTACCGTTCATTAAAATTCTCTTTTTAAATCATAATTTTTTTCTAACTTTAAACTATTCCAAATTACCATAATTCTTTTAAAATTAAGATAAATCAATAATTAATATAAATAATATTCATTATCATTAAAGATAACATCTTAATTCTAACCCTCCTTATCTTTCACAAGGTCATGCGTCACCAGATGCTGATAAGATAACGGTGCGGCAGCAGCACGGCTCGCCCGTGCAGCGGTGCAGCTCGCGTTCAACTGTCAAAATTCAACTACTGACATCTCTTAACACGTTCGCTGCCGGTTTCACGTGACTAAAATTTGAAATGACGTTTTTTTCCTTTAACCCGCCGAATATGTTTGACGTGTTGCACAAGAGCGCTACATCGCCAAATGTTATAGGCTTTGTGTTTACCTTTGCTTGTTTGCGTCATGTGTTACGTCAATACGCTGTATTACGTCAAACGTGTAAAAATTCATCTGCTCGTTACAAGCAAACTCTGGAGTTAATGAGTAATAAGTTAAATTTCCATAGCAAATAGTTTCGTTTGTACTGAGCAGATAAAATATCTCGCTGACGCCATCACTTCGGTTGCATATTGATGATGCGTGTTTTATTAGAGAGAAAGTATTCTATTTTGAAATACCCTTCCTTGGAGGATCAAATTTTTGATCGCATGTTTCCGGACCACTTCTAGGGGTGAGTCTCCGACCGTTGCGAATCGCCCATTGCGCAGCACTAGTGTGACGTAAAACCCAACCAACCATCTATTTTGAAATATGAATATTTGTGATGTTTGCGTTAGTACTGTTTGGCTGGTTGAATAGAGTTGGAATTTAAGAGGTACTTTTGAATTTAAGAGATTGGTTTGTTGATTGTGTTTTACGTCACACTAGTGCTGCGCAATGGACAATTGACGATGGTCTAGGTTTCACCCCTAGAGTGGTCCATGGACATGCCATCACAATTTTGATTCTCCACGGAAGGGATGACTCTCTCGCTTCGTAGACACCCAGAGGTATAATTAATATGGAAACATGGAAAACATTGCAGGCACGACAGATTTTATGAGCACCAGC
The DNA here is from genome assembly GCA_963930645.1 of Salticus scenicus. Classification (NCBI taxonomy): domain Eukaryota; kingdom Metazoa; phylum Arthropoda; class Arachnida; order Araneae; family Salticidae; genus Salticus; species Salticus scenicus. The sequence continues at coordinate 160,628,264 of OZ005661.1, forward strand.
CACCATTAGTATACACAATGGTTTTTGGCAGGCTCGAGTACCGAATCCGCAATCTTCAATTCCGATCCCGGCGCTCCGCCGACTGGGCAACCACGGTCCTGAATTTTAGAGGCATATTTTTGAATTTCATGCCAATACTAGTTGCTACAGTACAAAATTTTGTATACATTTAATTTCATGCATTTTGAGATAGGGGTATAGTGAACAGATCAGAGTACTATTATAATAGAGAATCGTTGAAATTTGCTATAATTATCCAGTTGCGGATATTTTTTCATTCCTAATGAATGAGGACTATAAATAAAATATTAATGATAAATAATTTACTTTATACAACTTTTGAAAACTTTTAAATTTAAAATTCCTAAGTAAAAAAGTATACTTCATACGGTTTTGTTAAATAAATCCTTGTCGAATCATGTTCTTAGTCAGTGTAAAAACATGATTTGATAAGGATTTATTTAACAAAACCTTATGAAGTGTGCTTTTTTTACATAGGAATTTTTGCTAGTGTTCGGACACTTTTGTTACCGACTGTACTTATAGCTGTTAAATTATTGGAAATAAAAACACTATCATCTAAACACTTATCATCAATTACTAAAGCAACACACGTTTCAGGGACATTTGGTGTGATTGTATAATCTAAGTTTTATTTTTTTATTTGTGATTAGTTATAAATTCATAATTATTTCGTTTTTTTTTTTTTCTTTTAATTCTATTTTATGAAAATTTTCCTTTTGTCCTATGTATTATCATTATTCGGATTTTTTTTTTTTTTTTTTTTTCAAGACGCGTTTTCTTTTTAGGTTAGATCGCCGAAAAGCTCGCTTTCGTATGCCGCCGGTGTAAGGTTGCTATTCGGAATACGATGCGAAATGGCGCCGTCTTGGCGATTTTCGAAATTTCGCCAAGCGGCAGCCTAAAGTAAACTTTCACCTGTAAAGCAATACGTCACATCCCGCGCTGGCGCGGGATCGGCAGCGAACGTGTTAATTTACTCTATGATTCTCGGCCATTAACTGTACTTTTAAGGTCTTACTGTTTGTTAAATTTTTACATGTGGTTTGTTACAAAGTTCTTGTACTCATTCGTATCTTTTAATTGTATTTCAGATATATATTTCTTGATTATTAGTTCCCCATCATACTATAGGTATGGGGAACTTAGGCAATCGTGAAATTTTTCGACCTCGGTTTTTATACCTTTTTTACACGTTTTCAGGTGTGAGGAATCTGAAAATGACAACATTTGTATGGTGTCCGTCTGTAGGGTGTCTCTTAGTTTGTTAGTCCGTTAGTCTGTGTACCCGATACCTCAAAAACAAATAGTCGCAAAGAAGTCAGATTAGTTTTAAAATATTGCTTTCGACACTGGTAAGAACTCTATTCATTTGCAATATTCAAATTAAAAAACTTCGCAAGTTATTGGAAATTTACGATTTTCTTAACATGGGAGAATAGGGCAAAATTGCACTTAAGCGTGCATTAAACAGAAAATATTTACTGTAAAAATGTGAAATCAGTTTTAAAATATCAGTTTGGATGCCGGAATGAACATCATTAACTATAAACATGCAACTTCGAAAATTTCGCAAGTTATTGGGAATTTATGAATTTCTTAACATTGCAGAAAGGGAAAATATTTCACATAAACGTCAATTTTTAGGGATATTTTCATCGTAAAGATGTCAAACCACTTTTGAAATATTATTTAGGATACTAGCATGAATATAATTGACTATGAATTTTACAATATAAAAATTTCGTAAGTTAGTGAAAATTTACGAATTTATTAACATGGCAAAATACGGCAAAATTTCACATAAACGTGTATCTTGAGAGATATTTTCATCGTAAAGATGTCAGACCACTTTTGAAATATTATTTAGGATACTGGAATGAATATCATAGACTATGATTTTTCCAATTAAAAAAATTCGTATGTTATTTAGAATTTACGATTTACATAACATGGCATAATAGGGCAAGATTAAGCATAAACGTCTATTTTGAGGATCATAAATATATCATACAACTTCAAAATAACATTTATGATACTTGTTTGAACATGATTTACTACAAATATTCTAAAAAGAAAATTTCGCAAGTTATTAGTAATTTAAGATTCTATCAACATAGCAAAATTAAATTTTTTTCATATAAATAGGAATTTTGAGACTTGGTGTATTGGAAATAATAGCATGAAAACTAAACTACGAAATTGACCCTAATAAATTAAATTAATAGATTAGAATGAGATAGATATATTGGAGTGAACGGTGAATAGCCTACTAGGCGAGGATTTCATTCTGTCACTGTGTCAAGCGTTTGGTCAAATTCATTTCTCTTAGCTTGATTATAATATGTCTAGCACTAGAAATTTATGAGAACATATACTATATATAATGGGGAACTGAGCAGAGTCCACCTATAACACCTATTTTTTTTTTTTTTTTTTTTTTTTTTTTTTTTTGTGGTTAGTTTCACTCATGTGGTGGTGAGTTTACTTTGATATCAGTTTCTTTCTTGTTTTGGCTGTAATGAATGTTTTGGGCCTTGGAAAAAAGAAATATTTAGCTTTTGCAATCTTTGTGACAGAAAAACAGTCAATTTGCATGTTTTGTATTTTTTAAGGCCCTTGAAAAGGTTAGAATACAAACATGCTGTTATCTAAGTCCAATTTGTTTTATTTCATTTTGCTTTGAGTTTATTTCATTTTTGGTTTGGGTTGACTTTTACATTGATCATATTAATTGTTTGTATTACTAATAAAATTTAACAATCTTTATATCACAACTGAATGGAATGATTATCAATATATATAATTTACTTTAATTCAATTTAAATTTCGTTTATTGAAGATATTCCATTTATCTACTGATTTCATTTCATTAAGACAATATATAGTCGGTAACAAATGTATCAGACCACTAGCAAAAATTCTTATGTAAAAAAAGTAGAGTTAATATTGTTTTGTTAAATAAATCCTTGTCCAATCATGTTCTTAGAAGCTTCCCAAATTTTATGACTTTTTAGGTATAATTTACGTATAAACTTCTTAAAAATGTGTACATTTATTTGCATCTTATCTGACAAAATCATTGACATAAATATGTAAATTCAACAAGATGACGAACAAAAATCAGATAAAATTTAAAGCTTTCTTTTTAATAGGATATATGTACTTATAATTTTTATTTAATTATATTGATGCAACCTAAATCGGAAGAATGAGTAAATTATTTTGAAAACATCATAAAATATCAACAATAAGTGATTCAACAGTATATGTGAGAATAACTTTCCATTCTTTGCATTTTTTTTTTTAAATATATATATGTAATATTGAATTATTAATAACGAATTATTTAACGCAGTAAAAGCCAAGCAACAGATACGAGATTACTGAAACCACATAGACCAATACAAAAATAAATTTCAAGAAGGAGAAGCTCAGAAAGGTGAAAAAAAATTCACCAGGGAAACCTTTTTTACCCTTGAGCCCCAATATTGAAAAATGTTTCTAAAATTTGAAAATCTAATTGAAAACTTACCGTAATTTAAAAAAAAATAAAAAATAAAAAAAATTAGTAATAAAGTACAAAATTCCAATAGGCAAAATTGAAAAAATATACACAAAAACTAAAAACAAATGATTTTCTATATCAGCTTATATAAAAAGATCTTCTATTCAAGTAATTATTGAATTTCAAACAATTAGAATTTATCTAAACAACTTTAAAGTCTGATTTAATGTTCATTCTCTTTTAAGGGGACTTACGAAGGGGAAAATCTATGCGATTAAAAATATCCAGATAGTTAATATAAAATGTACAAAGCTATATATGTATAATATTTTTAAAATAATATTATTTTACAGTTCCTCAAACATTACTTAAAAGCCTTTGCAAAATTTTAAACTTAAAACTAATTTTCTGGGTTTCCAAATTTTTTGGAATAATTAGATAATTATAATTCTCTTGCGAATTTGTATTCATCCAATCGTCCTAAAAATTTGTATCAAGTATTTTCCCCAAAACTGGGCATTCTTCTTGAAATCACCAAAATATGACCTTTATTGTGAACCCTCAAATTTAATCGCACGGCAAAAATTCACAAAGAAATAAAATTTATTTATTTAGTTAGTTATTTTATAACAGATGCAGAAATTAAGATTTAAAAATAAATAAATAAATAAATAAAAAAGGCATAGTAAAAAATTTGGCTCTTAAAATTAATTAGAGTTTGCATGGAACATTTTGAAATTGGACATTATTTAGTACTTCTGCATTAAAGAGTTATTTTTCCTTCTCTAAAATTACATTTTATCCCTAGGAACACGCTATATGCATAAAAACGACAGAGTTCATTGCAGTATTTCATTTGACAAGCGACAAAATGTAAAAGAAAAATAATTAATGTCCACGTCCTTGTCTCCTTAAAATAACGTGATTATTGTCATAGCTTAAAAGGATAAGTAAAGATACTTGGTGGGCAAGGGTACCTGAAATGTACTAGATGCATTTATCAAAGAACGCTGTATTTCTTATCATAGATTTACTTCAAAAGACGTAACTAAAAATATTATTTTAGAACTTTCTGAAAACCGGATAAATTCATTATGAAAATTGTTTTCTAGAAAATTAAAAGACTCCATTTACCTCGTTGACAATTTTCTTATAATGCGTTAATAATGAAGTAGCAAGTTTGAAAATCCATCATTAATTGACTTTCACGAACTGCAAACTTTCACGTTTTTAGAAACATTCTAGAACATTTTCAAGATGGAACCAGTAAGTCTCTTTTGTCATTATTAATTTCTTCATTATTCAACAGAAGAAAGTATTGGATACGTAAAAATTTTCGAACTCGGATTTTTGATGCATTTACACGTTTTGAGAGCTGTAGATTTGACCATATTTAGAAATTATCTGTGTGTGTGTGTGTGTGTGTGACAGAATTTTGTGGCAACTGTATCTCAGGTACTATTGCCCAGATTTTCATACAATTTGGTATGTAGTTACACATTGACATAAATTAGTGCCTTTCAACTTTTGGTAAAACTTGTCCAACAGTGTGCGTTGACATCCTGCGTTTTCTAAATTTTTAACATGGTGGTATAGGACAAAATAAATGTGCATGAGGAGAATTATTTTTTAATAATCATTATAAAATTTAAAATAATTATTTGTAATAGAGATATTGTTTGTAATAGAACTGGGGGGGGGGATGTATATGTAGGAGCCTCACCTCCTCCCATGGGGGAAAAGTCACCCTCGAGGGGTGTAAATTTTCATGATGGATATCTTTCAAAAGAGCTCGCCAATACCTTTAAAATGATAGGTTGAACCATCGAACTGCGATAATGTAAAATAAAGTTATCATTTTTTTTTCATTTTTAACATTTTTTTAATGAAATATTGAGAATAAAATTGACTTTTTTTGTATATTTAGTGTTATACAACTTCTCTTATATGGAAATCGTCTGCATTATCATGGTGGATATATTTTTAAATAATAATTTTAATAAATTATTTTTACTGAGTGAATTTGTATAGGAAAATATAGAAGAAAGTCATGTGACGGGCACAACATACTAGTTTTAAATCGTATTGATTCAGTAGCTTTTAACATGAGCATGTTAAGATATTCAAAATGTTCCTTCATAATTACTTATACCTATTTTATCTTTTTCTTATAAATGATGGTATACATAAAAAAAGGAAGAAAAAAAAGACTACTTCTTACTATAGAAGAAAATTTATAACGGAGTCGGTATGTATCGGGCATTAATTTGTAAATGATTGGTTGGTTAGTTGGTTGGTTTTTAATGCCGCACTAGTGCTGCACTATGAGCAATTGCAGATTTGCCAACTTTTATAATTTATTTCGGAGCAACCCCGTCTTCTTTTCGCGCAAAAATTATTGTAAATATTTTTCTTCAATATACGACAACGAAGAAATTAGAAGAAAATAATTCTTCAAGATTTCTGGTGTGAAAAAAATGTGGGGCTAACAATGCTTCGTAATAAGTTAGAAAAGTTGGTAACTCTGGGTAACTGGAGAAGGTCATGGGCACACCACTAAGGATGGTCCGGGAGACACGCCATTTCCCACTCCCCTAAATAAATTGAGGGATTGAAATCTTGAATGTTTCTTCCTATGTAGAAAGTTACGAAATAATTTTAATTATTAATACACTTAGTTTTCTTTTTTTGTTACTAATTATAATTGCTAATAAGCCTCCCCCCCCCTTTTTTTTTTTTTTTTTTTTTTTTTTTTTTTGTAATCTTTACCTAGATTCTGTTTTTTTTTTTGTTTTTTTTCTTTCTATTAAATATTGGATCTAGTTAAAATTTATAATACTTTGAACAGAAATGCACTGCAAGTTCCTTTTCCTAAATAGATGGCAGCACTATTTTAATAATTTTAATTGTTTTTTTGATTTTGCAAATGGTAAGTTTTGATTATGAATCTGGTTGCTTTTTTCCAAATAGTTTTGACGGTAAACTCAAACTATAGCAAAACAGATATCTTTATTTATTTTAATACTAGCAAGCATTTTAATACTATAATTAATGAATTTTTAAAATTGCATTAATTTTTATCATGTGAAAAAATAAAAATCTGATCGGGAAAAAATCTCACCGGGTCCCCAATATTTTCGGCAGCGTAGACGCGTGCACGCGCAGCGTGCACGAATGCATATATATGTGCGCTGCGCGCGCGTATTCCTTCACCAACCTTATGATTTCACAAAATTCCATGTTATTACTCATAAACTTTTACTCTTAAAGAAAGGAATTTAAAAAAAAAAAAATTCATTTCTGCTCGGGTAAAAACTCACACCGGGTCCCCTCTGCCTTCGGCAGCGTAGACCCGTGCGCGCGCAATGCGAATACGCATTCGTGCTATCGCGCACGAAAACATACATGTATACGCGCACTGTGTGCGCGTATTCCTTTACCACGCTTCTTGCCCTTCCTAATAATTTTGTATTTTCGAAAATATCTTCATTCGATTTGTAATCCCCATAAACCTATATACACCAATTTTAAACAGTGTAACTATATTTCTAAATTTTGCCCACTCCTTTCCCCTCTTCTTGTTCCCTAATAATTTTACACTTTCGGAAATACCCTCATTCGACTTGTAGGCCCCATGAACCTATATAAACAAATTTTGAACAATCTAACTCAATTTCTAATTTTTTTGCCCCCCCCCTGCCCTCTTCTTGCCCCCTAATAATTTTACACTTTCGAAACTATCCTCATTCGACTCGTAGACCCCCCAAAACCTATATATATCAATTTTTAACGATCTAACTCAATTTCTAATTTTTTGCCCCCTTCCTACCCCCTAATAATTTTGCAGTTTCGAAAATATTCTCATTCGACTCGTAGACCCCCAAAACCTACATATAGCAACTTTGAACGGTCTATGGCAATTTCTAATTTTTTGAAATCCTTGCCCCCTTCTCGCCCCCCTAATAATTTTACACTTTCAAAAACATCCTCATACGACTCGTAGAACCTCAAAACCTGTATATACCAATTCTGAACGGTCTAACTCATTTTATAATTTTCCCCCCTGCCCCCTTTTTACTCCCCTAATAATTTTACAATTTTGAAAATATCCTCATTCGACTCGTAGGTTCTCAAAACCTATGCATACCAATTTTGAACGGTCTAACTCAATTTCTAATTTTTTGCCCCCCCCCTGCCCACTTCTGGTCCCACCTAATTATTTTACACTTTCGAAAATATCGTAATTCGACTCGTAGGTCCCAAAACCTATCTATACCAATTTTGAACGGTCTAACTAAATTTCTAATTTATTGCCCCCTGCCCATTTTCTTGTGCCACCTAATAATTTTACACTTTCGAAAATATCCTATTTTGACTCGTACGCGCCAAAAACATATATATACCAATTTTGAACGTTCTAACTCAATTTCTAATATTTGCCCCCTTGCCCCCCCCCCCTTCCGCCTCATTAATAATTTTGCACTTTCGAAAATTTTCCTCATTCGACTTGTAGGCTACCAAAACATGTATGTACCAATTTTGAGCGGTCTAACTCAATTTCTAATTTTTTGCCCCCTTCGCCCCCTTCTCCCTAATAATTTTACGCTTTCGAAAGTATCTTCATTCGACTTGTAGGCCCCATAAAGATATTTATACAAATTTTGAACGGTCTATCTCAATTTCTAATTTTTTGCCACACCCCCCCTCCTACCCTAACGGCATCTCAACCCTAATCTTATCCATATGAAATCCTTAGGATGTCCTATGGATGGAAAGACGTTCATGGACATCCTATAGACATCTTCAGGATGTATTATGGACAAGCGTGCCGTTAGAGTTGCTTCCCTTCTCGCCCCCACCCCCAATCCCCATAAACCTATATATACCGAATTTGAACGGTCTAACGCAATTTCTAATTTTTTGCCCCCCTTTTCTTTTGGACTCAGGATACCTTAAAACATGTAAATCAGAGGAAATATCGATATCGAATTTTTGGACCGAATACAGTACCTCCATTACCTACGATAGTCGGGTAATAGAAGTAAAAAAAAAAGTATTTTTTTTAGTACCTTTAAATGTATTTCATTGCTACGGAAACTCCTATCGTCTTTCGAGAGACAGATTACGTGTTAGAATAAAATTTAACTTGAAAAAAAAAAAAAAAAAAAAAAAAAATCGCAAATTTTTTGTTTATTATCCAAAATGGAGGAAATTTGAACTGCAAGTTGATCTTGTGATGTATAGGCTGTATAGTAAGTTTTGTGTTCGAGAGAGAGAATTTGAAGAATTTTGAAATTTGCAATTTTCAATCGCACTCCAAAAACATGTGATCTTAATTAGTTCCAAATGTTTCTTTCTGCTCCAGATGGTGGAGACTATTGTCTGCTTTCGTTTAGATTCAAGTGATTTGTTGCCACCTAAAATTCATACTTTAAAAAATCTAATTGCCGTGTTGAAATTCTGTTTGCACTTCTGGATTCAGAAAAATCGTCCCTTTCGATTGGTATCGAATTTGTTGCGATTGGATCGATATTTCTAATTTATTTAGTCATTTAACGTTCCTTAAACGCATATTAAGCTCAAAATTGACATAGGTCGACGTTTTAGTTAATATCTCCGGAACTAATTAATATTTCTAAATTCTGTTTTCAGGAACCCCTTGGGAAGGCTCCTGAGCATCTGAATGTCAATTTTTGTACTTCTGAGTTCAATAGATGCTGAACATGTAGAAGAACTGGCAGACAGATAGACGGAGAGAGAGACGGACATACAGACAGTTATACAGACAGACAGACAAACCTTTCTTTTTATTATTTTAGATGATTTGTTGCCATCTAAAATTCATACTTTAGTTAATTTTAAAAAATCTAATTGTCGTGTTTAAATTCTGTTTGCACTCCTGGATTCAGAAAAATCGCCCCTTTCATTTGGTACCAAATTTGTAGCAATCGGATCGATATTTCTAATTTATTTAGACATTTGACGTTCCTTAAACACATCTTAAGAGTCCCCCATTAGTCAGATACCTTCTTTATTCCTTCCCCATGTAATCCAATGGAATTTTTGTTGCATTGGATTTTCCAGATATCTCGCTCAAAAATAAAGTTTTTCGAATTCTGTTTTTTGAATTCCATTCTTTGAGCATGCCACTTTTTTTTTTTTCTTAGTAAGCAATCTGAAAAAATAAAATAAAATAAAATAAAAAAAATAAATATTTTATTTCATTAAGCAAACTTAAGGATATAATTTTCAATCTCAAAAAGAAATATTTAAATTGTATTTTTAAAAAATTGCTTAGTAAAAAAAGAAAAAAAAAAAATGGCATTTTTAAAGAGTGAAATTCAAAAAACAGAATTCGAAAAACTTTATTTTCGAAAGAGATATCAGAAAAATACAAAGCAACAAAAATCCCATTGGATTACATAGGCAAGGAGAAAGGAAGGTATCTGACTACTGGAGACTCTTAAGCTCAAAATTGACTGGTTTATTAATTGACATAGATAGACGTTTTAATTAATATCTCCGTAACTAATTAAAATTTTTTAATTCTGTTTTCAGAAGCCCCTCGGAAAGGCTCATGAGCATCCGTATGTCAATTTTTGTACTTCTGAGTTTAATAGGGGCTGAACGTATAGAAGAACAGACAGACAGACAGAAAAACCTTTCCTCTTATTATTATAGACTAGCAGGCTACGCCCGCTTCGCTGGTCACTATTTTGAAATGAATCACAATAATTAGTGAATTCTCAAAATTGCATTAATTTTTATCATGTGATAAAAAAAAAGAGAAAAAAAAAATCTGATCGGTTAAAATGTCGCACCGGGTCCCCACTGCCTTCGGCAGCGATGACCAGTGCGCTGTGCGCACGTATTCCTTCACCATCCTTATGACTTCTCAAAATTCCATGTTATTACTCATAAACTTTCATTCTTAAGAAAAGGAATTAAAAAATATATCATTTAGCATCGGGTTAAATTTCACACCGGGACCCCACTGCCTTCGGAAGCGCAGACCCATGCGAACTGCGCGCGCACGTGTGAGGATATACGTGCGCTGTACACACATATTCCTTCTCAACTCAAACTTGTATTATTAAAAAAATAAAATTTAAAAAAAATCTTTTATCATCGGGTAAAATCTCGCATCGGGTCCCAAGCCCATGCGCGCTGCGCGCACACGCGTTAAGATATACGTGCGGTGCGCGCACATATTCCTTCTGAAATCAAACTTTTATTCTTAAGAAAAGAAAATTTGCGCGCTGCGCGCTTCTATTCCTTTCCCGCCCTTCCAGCCCCTCCTAATTAACTTACATATACCAATTTTGAAAGGTCTGACTCAATTAGCCGAGATGCAAAAGAAAACCTGATCAGGACACCTTAAAATTGTAAATCAGGTAAAATTACGAATTCCACTTTCGATAATATAAAAGAACTTTAAAATATCTCTCGAATGATGTATTAGAAATAATTTAATCATAACTAGAATTTGAAATATTGAAATTTTAAAATATTACAGCGCCATCTGGCGGTAGAAATTTCTGTAATCTACTGTTCGATTCCAAATCAACAAAGCTTTCAAATGATGCATTACTTATGAAATTATTTTAATTAGTAGCTGAGATACAAAATAAAACCTAATCAGGACACCTCAAAACATGTAAATCGGGTGAAATCTCGAATTCCACTTTCGATAATATAAAAGTACTTTAAAATATCTTTTGAATGATGTATTAAAGACAATTTAATCATAATTAGAATTTGAAATATTGGAATTTTAAAATATTACAGCGCCATCTGGCGGTAGAAATCTCTGTAATCTACTGTTCGATTCCAAATCAACAAAGCTTTCAAATGATGTATTACTTATGAAATTATTTTAATTAGTAGCTGAGATACAAAAGATAACCGATTCAGGAGACCTCAAAACGTGTAAATCAGGTGAAATCTCGAATTCCACTTTCAATAATATAAAAGAACTTTAAAATATCTTTCGAATGATGCATTAAAAATAATTTAATCATAATTAGAAATTGAAATATTGAAATTTTAAAATATTACAGCGCCATTTGGCGGTAGAAATTTCTGTAAGCTACTGTTCGATTCCAACTCTTTCAAATGGTGTATTTCTTTTGAAATTATTTTAATTAGTAATTGAAATACAAAAGAAAACCCATTCAGGACATCTCAAAACGTGTAAATCAGCTGAAATCTCGAATTCCACTTTCGATAATATAAATTGGTAAAATAATATGTTTCTTCTCATGGAAAGCCTTCGCTGACGATGACGCGAGTTTCATAATTTTTGTTCACCTAAAAGTGCTCCACGCGCCTAAAGAAGTTTTCACTTAAAATGGAAAACCTTCGCTGACGATGACGCGAGTTTCATGATTTTTGTTCACCCAAAAGTGCTGAAGAAGTTTTCACTTAAAAAAAAAAAAAAAAAATTGTTTTGTTTTTAGAGCGTAAACTGACTACATCTAAATTCTGCAGTTCAGAGGGCCTATTTAAGAATGCTATGGAAGCTCCTATCGTCTATTGAAACATAGATTACGTGTTAGAATAAAATTTAATTTGCAATTAAAATGTAACTGCTTTGTTTATTAACCCAAATTGATGAAATTTGAACTGCGTGTTGGTTTTGTGCTGCATAAGTTATATATTAAGTGTTGTGTGCGAAAAAAAAAAAAAAAAAATTGAAGCACTTTGAAATTTGAAATTTTTAACTCCAGTTCAAGATCATGTAACATTAATGCCTTCCACATGTTTTGTTTCCGTTCGAGACAGCAGTTAAAATCGTCTGCTGATAGAATGCCTCTTTTTAAGCAATAAGCCGTGGATTTTTGGTAATTTTTCGATCGACATGGGTTAATTAACATCTCCGAAACTAATTAAAATTTTTAAATTCTGTTTTCAGGAGCCCCTCGGGAAGGCTCATGAGCATCCGTATGTCAATTTTTGTACTTTTGCGTTCAATAGGGGATGAACGTATAGAAGAACTGACAGAAAGACAGACAGATAGACAGACAGACAGATAGACAGACAGACAGACAAACCTTTTCTTTTATTATTTTAGAAACTAATTAAAATTTTTAAATTCTGTTTTCAGGAGCCCCTCGGAAAGGCTCCTGAGCATCCGCATGTCAATTTTTGTACTTCTGCGTTCAATAGGGGATGAACATATAGAAGAACAGACAGACAGACAGACGGACAAACAAACCTCTTCTTTTATTATTATAGCTGTAAATAGTAAGGATAGCAGTTTTAAAGGAAAAATAATAAGTCTATCAATAAAGACTACAATAGACACTATATTGAATAAGAAGAAAATATGTTTTAATGTTTTTCAATAATATTTAAATTTGAAATTATTCTAATTCACACTTTTGCGTTATTCCATAATGCACAACATGCCTTATTTTTACTTTTATTATTATTTTTATTTTTTTAATAACAGATATTGTCTCTAAAATTGCTGTACTGACAAAATATGATATAAGACATAGTAAAATTTAAAGTCAAAATTCCGCATAATGCGCCAATTTCTTTCTAAAAGATACTTGCCATAATAAAAAATTAAAACACTTTTATTTTTTAGTACATTGTACACGAATAAAAATACCTACTTCAGAAATGTGTCTTAAAGTTGAAAGTTTAAATTTAAGTTTTAGCAAATACTATATTTTAGAGTAAAAACAAAATAACATGTCATTTTTCCATTAGCATAGAATCAAGTTCTTGAATTTAACTGTAATAATTTTCCTAAATTCAATATTTTTTTTTTTTTTTTTTTAAGTTTGTTACGTTTTATATTAAAGAAAAAGTATCAACAATTCGCTCTGTTACTGTTTTCTCCAAGTACATCTCTCTCTGAGTGTATCTCCAATATCAACGACAGGATAAAAACACCATGATTACAAAATATAAACAGAAACTGTTCTTAATTATATAGCTCCTTTCTTAAAAAAAAAAAAAAAAAATGTTTGTAGCACTTTGAAATATAAATTTATTTGAAAAGATTTTAAGCATTATGTAAGTCGGTTTACTTAACTTTTCTAATGTGCCTTATTTTAAGAATTAAAAAAAAGTACTTAGGGTAGGTGCTGCAGTGATTGGCATGCTCCAGTAATTGACATCTATCCCGAAATAATTAATAAAACTTTTTATATCAAACACTGGAGCATAGGGTGCCAATAACTGGTAAAATGAATAACTAGCAGTATCAAACACTGGAGCATAGGGGGCCAATTACTGATAAAATGAAAAACTGGCAGTGTCAATTACTAGAACATTGAGTGGGTGTCAAATAAAAATTCATAAAAAAATAACAATAATTGTTATCAAATGTAAATATTTTAACATATATGTGGTTCTGGATGTCTTTCATACCATATGTACTAACTTAAGATTTTTAAAAATATTTACTGATGACTAGAACATTAAAAACATCAGAAATTGCTCTAAAAGTGACAATCACTGGTCCACTTATCCTATCTCTTTAACATGCAGTAATTAATTCCCATAATCTAACAAAATGCAAAATAATGAAATTTTCGAATTGTGGATTGAATCGAAGGCAAAAGTTCAGTTCATACTAATTTATTACTACACTGATGGAAAAAAAAAATCCCAACGCCAGGAAGGAGCTGTGCTAGATAAACTAAATTTGGTAGGCGTGTTTATACATCTGAAAGATGACGTCGATTCAAATTTCGAGCTACGCGCATAAGTGTGGCGCTAGTTGCGACACTATGAACATGCAAATGAGGTTTGCTTTAAATAAGCTCTGTAGGGTTCGTGATCGTTATTTACAGTTGAGTCTTGACGTAGTGGGTTAATGTTAGTCAAGGATGCCTCTAAGAAGACGAAGAAGCCATTATCAAGAGCTCACTGAGTTTGAACGAGGTCGTGTAGTAGGGCTACGAGAAGGTGGGTTTTCTTTCCGCGATATTGCAGAAAGACTTGGCAGGAATGTATCCACTGTGCATGAGTGTTGGCAGCAGTGGTCAAGGGAAGGTACTGCCTCAAGAAGACCGGGTTCCGGGCGGCCACGTGGCACTACTGAGAGGGAAAACCGCCGTGTTCGGCGTATGGCTGTGGCTAATCGTACTCCGTCTGCAGCTGAAATTCGAGCTGCAGTTGGCACCACAGTGACACAACGAACTGTTACAAATCGGTTACTTCAAGGACAGCTCCGAGCCAGACGCCCTGTAGCGTGCATTCCACTGACTCCAAACCACTGCCGTTTGCGACGTGAGTGGTGTCAAGCTAGAGCTCATTGGAGGACGGAGTGGAGATCTGTTGTGTTTTCTGATGAAAGCCGGTTCTGCCTTGGTCGCAGTGATAGCCATGTGTTGGTTAGAAGAAGGCCAGGTGAACGCCTGCTAGCGACCTGTCTGCGACCTAGACACACAGGGCCTACTCCTGGAGTTATGGTTTGGGGAGCAATTTCGTATGACAGCAGGAGCACTCTCGTGGTTATCCCACGCACCCTGACTGCAAATTTGTACGTCAGTCTAGTGATACAACCTGTTGTGCTGCCATTCATGAACAGCATTCAAGGGGGTGTTTTCCAACAGGATAAAGGTCGCCCTCATACCGCTGTTGTAACCCAACATGCTCTACAGAGTGTCGACATGTTGCCTTGGCCTGCTAGATCACCAGTTCTGTCTCCAATCGAGCACGTATGGGACATCATTGGACGACAACTCCAGCGTCATCCACAACCAGCATTAACCGTCCCTGCATTGACCGCCCAAGTGCAACAGGCATGGAACTCCATCCCACAAACTGATATCCGACACCTGTACGACACAATGCATGCACGTTTGCATGCTTGCATTCAAAATTCTGGCGGTTACACCGGTTACTAATGTACCAACATTTCACATTTGAAATGGCTCTTCTCGCCAATGGCTCTACCTGTGATCTTGAAACTTTAATCAATTAAATATGTTACCTAGACAAATGTATTGCTGAAATTTCATTACTGTACAATAATTTTTTCTTGGTGTTGGGATTTTTTTTTCCATCAGTGTACAAGCAAAATAAAATATTTTAAAATATAACTGTTGCATTCTTTCATACTCTAAGAGTCTAATTTAATGCTGAACTGTTTTTTGTGTAAAAGCAAAACATAATATATAAGAATTATGCTTATGCATAATACTTATACACTTCGCTTTCCCAGTTAATGTATATTATTTTTAAAAAATAAAATTACTCAAATTTTGAATTTTTAAAATTATTATTTTACTCTAAAAATGCATTTGATTATATTTACAAAACTTTTAAAACTACTTCACAAAAATAATTTATTTCGGGAAATTTCTGAGCAAATTATAAAATAAATCATTTAAAGTGAATAAAATTAATAGATTAATTATTGAATGTCTTCAATTCAGTTAGAAAATTATACAACTACTCTACACATAACAACAAGAATAAATTTATTCCATTATTCCCCTTCTTGAAAATTTCCCTACGTCTGGGAAACCATGTGGATTGCACTCTATTTATTTCCAAGCTCTCATGCATGCGAATCGTCAGCGGAAGTTGGGATCAAAAATTTTCAGAGCTTACTGTAGACACTAGTATTTATTTACCTTTACGCTTTAGGTGACATTGGAAAGATATGAATGGAGAAGCTAAGGTTGTGTTCTAGAATGTATTCGATTATTATTTATTCCCCAGTGTAACATTTTCTTGGTGAAAGTACTTTGATTTCTTTTTAAAACTTTCAGAAAAATTACTTTATACTAAGCAGAAAACTTAATTAAACCGATTTTCCAATAATATGTTTGTAATAATATATAAATGACTATATGAACATTTAATAAAAACCTTCAAATGTAAAATAACTCACAGAAAAATTCTCTGAAGTAAATTGCTCTTTCTGAAAAACAACTTGAACAATGTAAAAAAAGCAATATTTCCCCTAATGTAAAATATTAAAAATTTTAGTGTTTGAAAAAAGATCAGCTAAATATAAAAATTAACTAATATTTATGAAAAATTAGTTTAAAAACATCATATCATAGAAAAGTCACACAGAAAAAATTCTATAAAATAAATACATTTTTCTAAAAAAAAAAAAAAAAAAAAAAAAAAAAAAAAGTAAATAGATAATTAAATAATAATAATAATAAGTTGAACAAAAATCCAACAATAGAAAAAAGTTGAATTTTATTAAAAGATTTACTGTTTGAAAAAAGTGTTCAGGCAAATAAATAAAATATATATATGTATATATATACATATATATATATATATATATATATATATATATATATATATATATATATATATGTGTGTGTGTATGTATGTATATATATATATATGTAAGATTTTTAAAAATTTGTTTAAGAAAAAAATCCAATTATAGAAAACTTACAGAATTAATTTCCATGAAATAAATTCATCTTTCCGAAAAATAACTTGAACAACAACAAAAAAAAAAAGTTACAGAAAAAATTCAACCAATGTAAAATGTTGAAAAATTTAGTGTTTGAAAAAAGTTCAGCTAAATATAAAAGTTATCTAAGAACTTTCCAGACGATTACAGATCTGTAAAGCAAGTATCAACTTCAATTTAACCAGAGAACACAGTTTAAATAAATGCTGACATCATCAAATTTAACGTGTAAACTGTACCATACTATGATAGTGTGATTCGATGTTCTCTCACCACCATTTTATTTAAATTTTAAATCATTCTAACTACTAAATTTCTTTAAACCACAATGTGTTATGCAATACCCAGATTCCAAATTAAAATTAAAAGTTTTGTGCTATACAGCACGCTGGCACTGTGTGTAGCCGCTCTGATATGATTATTTTATGCATATGCAAAATAATTTGTACACATTATCTTCTATGGCAGTCTCTGTCTTCAATTTACGCATTTTAAACTTTTATTATTTCATTGTTCCTGGACAGAGACTCCCATAAGAAAATAAACAAACTTGATAAATAATAATAAAAACTAGTATGCTGTGGCCACCACAAGATTTTCTTCTATATTTTCCTATACAAATTCACTCAGTTACAATATTAATATATCTATATCTATATATATATATATATATAAATCTAAATAGAATGAAAAAGAAAAACATCAACATATGTAACTGAAGAGGAGCGAAAGAAAAAATGGAGACAAAAGTATCTAAATGGCAGGGGGGAGTTGTGACCACCCCACTCCGGTTAAACATGTTTTACGACCGGTCAACACTCCCGGATACCTGATACTTTGTCAAAACATAGAATAAACTTACATGAAAATGGTAAAAAAAGGAATAAATCTCAAATAAAAACCTTTAAAACAATTTATAAGAAAAACCAAATCACAATTTAAAACGACAAACAAGAAAATTCATGAAGCAATATGCCACCCATTCAACAATATTCAAACTTAGAAACAAACAGTTAATGAAAGTTACAGTTAGTGAAAGGAAGAAACCTTAAAATCGAATTGATAAACGATTCAAAAAACGTGATTTACAAGTAATATAATCTAATTGGTAATATTGTTTAAGAATATTTAACAGAAAATAAAGAGGATAATTATTATCTATGGCAATTTGTATAAAATTAACTACAAAAGAGTCACTGTCATAACTATAAGTAAAAATTCGACTGCATCGAATAAGTTGGTTAATTATAATATTTCTGAATATATTTTTATGTAAACAAGAAGACCAAGGCGAAATTCGGTTAATTTTAAATTTAAAAGCATCACGTTTATCATAGATTTTAATTACTATTGTTTCATTATTAATACAAATATTAAGGTCTAAGAAATCAACACTATAATCATTGTTAGGTTCAGTTTCAATTAAATTTAAATTATTGGGGTAAAAATTAAAATTTAGTTTAAATTCTTCTTGTTCATATCCTATTAGAATATCATCTACATATCTTATATAAAAAATTTCATTTAAAACATGAGTACCAAATTCATAATGATGTAAATAGATATCTGCAAGGGCAGAGGAACATCCTCCCCCCATAGGAATACCGTAAATTTGTTGGTAATATCCAATCCCATTATATAAAATGTTTTCATTTAAGACGATAGTCAAAAGGGCTTTAAATTTTGGAAATGTAATGAATTCTTGTAAATCATATTGTTCAAAGTAATTTAATAAAACCTGAAATAAAATCTGAATGTCTATAGTATTAAATAAATCAGCAAAATCAAAACTTACAACTTTTTTAACAGTGCTATTTGAAATTAATTTAACAACATTATAACTATTTTTAACAAAAAAACAGCCATCGATCCTAAATTTGTCAATTAGTTTATTTAAAATTTTTAACAGTTTGTCGTTAGCTAGAGTAAGATATGTATTACATGCTATTGTGACAGGACGAAACTTGATAGGGTTTTTATGTAATTTGGGAATGAGAGCTAAGTAGGGAAATTTAAAATTCTTGATTGTAAGACCAGTTTTTTTATATAAAGCAGTAATTCGATTTTTAATTTCACGTTCACTGACATTTAAAGGTTTATATAAATTGATGTCATTATAAGACTGAATTAATAAATCGTAATAGTATTTTTTACAAGTAAAAGCATAATTAGATGCAACTTTATCTAAATAGGAAATTACATAATTATTTTGTAGATCATTAATAGCACATTTTAATAAACGCATATTTAAATGTTGGCATGTATATTGATGTGGATAATAACTAAGAAAATGCAATATAAATTTATCTTTCCATTCATCAAATGAA
Source organism: Salticus scenicus (assembly GCA_963930645.1). Lineage (NCBI taxonomy): Eukaryota > Metazoa > Arthropoda > Arachnida > Araneae > Salticidae > Salticus > Salticus scenicus. Next base: position 160,647,531 of record OZ005661.1, read on the forward strand.
CATAATGGTAAACTATATTTTACAGCCATTTTATATATGAAACAGTCCAGATTAGTTGTAATAGAAGTTTTAATATTTCGGTTTTTTTTCAATTTTAAAATTTGTGCCCAATTTCATAAATTTTTTTAAAGTAGAATTCTTTACAATATCTAAATTACCAGTTACAATATGATTATGATTATTGTCAAAACCTATAGAATCCGAAATTACTAGCTTTTTTAAACCTGTTGCATCAAGGAACCCCATACACAAAAAACTGTCTTAAGTATTCAATGTCATGGAAGTGGTGTGTTGCCTAGTCAATCTTCTGTTCATTCAACTCCTATTAACTTAAATACATCTAGTAATAACACTCTATTTTACGAAAGTTTCTACCCTAAAATGTGTAACTTTAAATATAAACTTTGTAATAATTTACGTTGTAAATTATGTCCCGTTTCAGATCCAACACAAATCGATAATTCACATAAAAATAAGATTTTTTGTAAAACTTTCAATTGTATATATAAACTTACTTGTAAACAATGTAATTTTAGTTATATAGGACAAACTAAAAACACTCTTAACATTAGAATCAATTTACACCGAAGTCAAATTAATCATGTCAATACTAAAAATTCCCCCCTTCTCTAGAAATTAAACACTTTTCAGATCACGGTATTGAAAACATGGTAGTTAGAATAATAGACATTGTCAGTAATGAAAATACTCGTAAATGGTGGGAGAGTTTTCATATGCATCAATTTAAAACTTTATTTCCATTTGGGTTAAATACTCAAGTTTTTGACAAAACTATTTCCATTTCATCTATTATAAACAACAATAATAATCCATTACTTAATGATTCTACATCTCTGAATGATCAAACCAAAGTTAAACGACATCGCAGGGGTGGTCGTAGAAATAAATGTTCTTTAGATTTTACAAAAACCACTTTAACAAACTTAGTTAACAAGTTAAAACAATTTCAATTGATAAAAACAAATTGGATTAAAAACTTCGTTTATAGTATAAGAATTAAACTTATTAAACATATGTGGCATTACTGCCAAGATGTTATTCAAACCAATACAGACTTGAGTAATACAGTTTATGCTATAGTATTAGAACACCTTAAGGTTAGAGCTATTCAATACAATATCGATTTAAAATATAATGACAATCAAATTACTTATTCTAAAGAATTCTGTATCTTTAATTTTTACAATAAATCTTTTAATTATATTCCATTTGCAAACATTTTTAGAAATATTAAAAAATCTTTTCCGTTAAATAATATAAATAAGTGCAGCTTTTAAATATGAAACCCCTCTTGGTAGATCAATTTTTAACTATAATGAAATCTCACGCAATTTAAATTGTAATTCTCCACTGCAATGTTGTTGTAAACCGAATTCTATAGGTTTTGACAATAATCATAATCATATTGTAACTGGTAATTTAGATATTGTAAAGAATTCTACTTTAAAAAAATTTATGAAATTGGGCACAAATTTTAAAATTGAAAAAAACCGAAATATTAAAACTTCTATTACAACTAATCTGGACTGTTTCATATATAAAATGGCTGTAAAATATAGTTTACGATTATGTTCATTTGATGAATGGAAAGATAAATTTATATTGCATTTTCTTAGTTATTATCCACATCAATATACATGCCAACATTTAAATATGCGTTTATTAAAATGTGCTATTAATGATCTACAAAATAATTATGTAATTTCCTATTTAGATAAAGTTGCATCTAATTATGCTTTTACTTGTAAAAAATACTATTACGATTTATTAATTCAGTCTTATAATGACATCAATTTATATAAACCTTTAAATGTCAGTGAATGTGAAATTAAAAATCGAATTACTGCTTTATATAAAAAAAACTGGTCTTACAATCAAGAATTTTAAATTTCCCTACTTAGCTCTCATTCCCAAATTACATAAAAACCCTATCAAGTTTCGTCCTGTCACAATAGCATGTAATACATATCTTACTCTAGCTAACGACAAACTGTTAAAAATTTTAAATAAACTAATTGACAAATTTAGGATCGATGGCTGTTTTTTTGTTAAAAATAGTTATAATGTTGTTAAATTAATTTCAAATAGCACTGTTAAAAAAGTTGTAAGTTTTGATTTTGCTGATTTATTTAATACTATAGACATTCAGATTTTATTTCAGGTTTTATTAAATTACTTTGAACAATATGATTTACAAGAATTCATTACATTTCCAAAATTTAAAGCCCTTTTGACTATCGTCTTAAATGAAAACATTTTATATAATGGGATTGGATATTACCAACAAATTTACGGTATTCCTATGGGGGGAGGATGTTCCTCTGCCCTTGCAGATATCTATTTACATCATTATGAATTTGGTACTCATGTTTTAAATGAAATTTTGTATATAAGATATGTAGATGATATTCTAATAGGATATGAACAAGAAGAATTTAAACTAAATTTTAATTTTTACCCCAATAATTTAAATTTAATTGAAACTGAACCTAACAATGATTATAGTGTTGATTTCTTAGACCTTAATATTTGTATTAATAATGAAACAATAGTAATTAAAATCTATGATAAACGTGATGCTTTTAAATTTAAAATTAACCGAATTTCGCCTTGGTCTTCTTGTTTACATAAAAATATATTCAGAAATATTATAATTAACCAACTTATTCGATGCAGTCGAATTTTTACTTATAGTTATGACAGTGACTCTTTTGTAGTTAATTTTATACAAATTGCCATAGATAATAATTATCCTCTTTATTTTCTGTTAAATATTCTTAAACAATATTACCAATTAGATTATATTACTTGTAAATCACGTTTTTTGAATCGTTTATCAATTCGATTTTAAGGTTTCTTCCTTTCACTAACTGTAACTTTCATTAACTGTTTGTTTCTAAGTTTGAATATTGTTGAATGGGTGGCATATTGCTTCATGAATTTTCTTGTTTGTCGTTTTAAATTGTGATTTGGTTTTTCTTATAAATTGTTTTAAAGGTTTTTATTTGAGATTTATTCCTTTTTTTACCATTTTCATGTAAGTTTATTCTATGTTTTGACAAAGTATCAGGTATCCGGGAGTGTTGACCGGTCGTGAAACATGTTTAACCGGAGTGGGGTGGTCACAACTCCCCCCTGCCATTTAGATACTTTTGTCTCCATTTTTTCTTTCGCTCCTCTTCAGTTACATATGTTGATGTTTTTCTTTTTCATTCTATTTAGATTTATATTGTACATTAGCAAGGAGCAGCATTGCGCTCATCTAATGTTACTTTTTTGTATTTAAAATTAAAGTTTTCAAAATTCCTACATTTGTACAATATATATATATATATATATATATATATATACGATTTTTTTTTTCGTTTAAAGTAAAAAAAAAAAAAAATCGATAACTTTGTTTTAAATTATCACATATTTATAGTTCAACCATTCGTTTTAAAGGTATTGACGAGTCCTTTCGAAAGATGCCCAACTTGAAAATTTACCCCCCCCCCCTTACTGGGGAAAGCGATGCCCCCATATGTACAACTTTTTTTTCCAAATTAACTGCTACTATTATCAATAATTCATATTAATTTTACAATCACAGGTTAAGAATAACTCTCATTATGTACATTTATACGAAATTTTGTCCTATACTGCCATGTTAAAGATTTATAAAAGAATACGGTCACAGTGCCATCTGTTGAGCGATTGATCCCCAAAACTAATCATCAGCAGTTTATGTCAGGGGCCAACTAAATACCAAGTTTGGCTAAATTTCGTTAAATAAATAAATAAATAAATATATATATATAGATATATATATACGATTTTTTTTTCTAAGTTTTTTTTTTTTTTTTTTTTTTTTTGTTAAAAGTAAAAAAAAAAAAAAAAAAAAAAAAATCGATATCTTTGTTTTAAATTATCACAGATTTATAGTTCAACCATTCGTTTTAAAGGTACTGACGCGACCTTTCGAAAGATACCCATCTTGAAAATTTACTCCCCTCGCGGGGGGACTTCCCACCCAGGAGGGTGGGGGGGTGGCGAGGCTCCTACACATACAAAAAATTTTTACAAGTTGACTATCTCTATTCTAAATATTTCTTGTAAATTTCATAATGATTACTAAAAAATAATTCTTTTTATGCACATTTATACAAAATTTTGTCCTATATCACCATGTTAAAAATTTAGAAAAATCGGGATGGCAACGCAACCTGTAAGACAAATTTTACCAAAAGTTGATAGGCACTAATTTATGTCAAGGTGCAACTGCATACCAATTTGTATGAAATTCTGTGCAGTAGTCACAAACTTTTGTCACACATACACAGACAGACAGACAGACATTTTCTAAAAATGGTCAAATCGTGTTCTACAGCTCTCAAAACGTGTAAATCCATCAAAAACCCGAGGACGAAAATTTTTACGAATCCAATACTTTCTTCTATTGAATATAGAAGAAAGTAAAAATATATAAAATAGGACAATTTCCTCCCCCAAAATAAATTAATAATAATAATAATAATAATAATAATAATAATAATAATAAAAACTAATGTAGCCTGTGATGAGTAATGATAAATTAAACCTTTCCAACAATAACTTTTTCTCAAACATTATGACTTAAAAAATTATGTTACTCATAATTTATTTTTTCTTTAGCAAAATAGTTCCTGTGAAACTTCCTTGCCTCCTCACCAAAGGCTACTAAATTGCCCAGAGAAAATTTAAAACAAATAAATTAAACCAATATCTGCTGTGAGGTGCTTTCTGTTATCAAAACAAAACTTTTCTACCCAAATGGGTATTTTAAATCGACATCAATTTAGGGTCAATCCATTAGAAATCACCCAGGCCATGTTGCTTAACATTTTTACTTTCTTCTATATGTAATATAGAGAAAGTATTGGATTCGCGAAAATTTTCGAAGTCCACTTTTTGATGGATTTACATGTTTTGGGATGTGGAGAACACGAATTAATATTTTTTAGAAAATGTCTGTCTGTCTGTCTGTCTGTATCATTTTTTTGTGGACGCTGTATCACACGAACCAATGAATGAAATTTAAACAAACTTGGTATTTAGTTGCACCCTGACATAAACTGGTGCTGATTAGATTTTGGGATCATTCGCTCAATAGGTGGCGTTGTGATCGCATTTTATGCAAATTTTTAACATGGCAGCATAGGACAAAATTCCGTATAAATGGGCATAAAGAGAGTTATTTTACACTTGTGATTGTAAAATTAATATGAATTATTGATAATAGTAGTAGTTAGCTAGGAAAAAAAATTTGTGCATGTGGGGGCATCGGTTCCCCCCCCTGGGGGGGAAGTACCCCCGGGGAAGTAAATTTTCAAGATGGGTATCTTTCGAAAGGTCTCGTTGATAATAGTAATAGTTAACTGGGAAAAAATTTTTGTTCATGTGGGGCATCGGTTCCCACCCCACCGGGGGGGGAAGTACCCACCGGGGGGGGGAGCAATGTTTCAAGATGGGTATCTTTCGAAAGGTCTCGTCAATACCTTTAAAACGAATGGTTGAACTATAAATCTGTGATAATTTAAAACAAAGTTATCGATTTTTTTTACTTTTAACAAAAAAAAACTTAGAAAAAAATCGCATTTTTTTTTTTTTTTTTTTTTTTTTTTTTTTAACGAAATTTAACCAAACTTGGTATTTAGTTGGTCCCCGACATAATCAGGTGCTGATTATGTTTGGGGATCAATAGTTCAACAGGTGGCGCTGTGATCTCATGTTTTCTAAATTTTTAACATCCCAGACAACACAAATTCGTCTAGATTAAGTCAAAATACGTAATCTGGATATATAGACATGTCCATATTACAGCCAGATTCAGTCTATATTTCATCAGATTTTGTAGATATTATGTAGAAATGTCTTCACCTGTTACGTCTTATGTACGTCTTTTAGCTGAAAAAAATAACGTAAAATAGATGTATAGTGAACATAATATAGACATGTCCATATTACAGCCAGATTCAGTCTATATTTCATCAGATTTTGTAGATATTATGTTGAAATGTCCCCACCTTTTACGTAATAAGTACGTCTTTTAGCTTAACAAAATAACGTAAAATGGGCATACGTGAACATAATATAGACATGTCCACTTTCGTTCATATTAAGTCTAAAAATTACCCATGTTAGTTCATTTCAGAAAATTTTGGAGTGGAAGGCTGATTTTTTTTTTTTTTTTTTTTTAAATACCAACTATGTGAAAAATACCAGAGCCGGAAATCGAACCCGGGCCTTCCAAAAAGATGATGGCACGGGTTCGATTCCCGGCTCTGGTATTTTTCACATAGTTGGTATTAAAAAAAAAAATCAACCTTCCACTCCAAAATTTTCTGAAATGAACTTTCATGGTTGATGAATAAATTTCTAAATTAAATTACCCATGTTATTTTTAGATTTATTTAACACGTTCACGCCGGCGCATTCTTCTCAAAAGTATCTGAGCACTAGCCAATAATTCCGATATCAAAACAGTATACTTAAAACTGTTTTGTTCAATAAATCCTAGTCGAATCATGTTCTTAGACTGACTAAGATCATGACTCGACAAGGATTTATTTAACAAAGCAGTATTAAGTGTACTATTTTTGGACAAAGATTATTGCTAGTGCTCGGATACTTTTTCTGCGACCCACCGGTGTACCACGCCGGCGTGAACGTGTTAAACAAAGATGCTGGCAGAATGAAATCCTTAGAGAGTGTTTTTTTTTTTTTTTTTTTTTATAACCTAATACTTGGTGTCTCTGTCATTCTAAGCAAAATCTACATAATGAGCTTTCTGTGGAATATACAGAAAAAGTCCAAAAAATTATTTTAAAGCTTTAAACTTATATATATATATATATAATTTAATAATTAAAAAGCTTTAAAATATTATTTTTAAAGTTATCTTGATTGAGACAAAAGGAGAGAGGAAAAAAAAAAAAATCGCACTCACTATCTTTTTTTATAAACCTAATATTAGTGTCGCATATTAGTTTAAGAAAAATCTACATAATGGGCTTTCTGTGAAATCCACAGATATTTTAAAGCTGTAAACTATTATATATATATATAATTTAATAATTAAAAAGCTTTAAAATATTATTTTTTTAAGTTATCTTAAGTATGGCATAAGGAGAGGGAAAAAAACTTCCCATGCGATTTATTTTTCCGCACAAAATATTTTATATTTTTAAATTTCATTCATTTCCAGCACCCATGTATGCAAGTCATTTTTTATGAAATCTAGCTAGGATTCAAACTTAGTTCCTTTGGCCCAATGAACTATTATTCCACTAAGAGTTATGTCCTCATTCAATATTTCACTTGCCTAAGTTTCATCTTTTCTTTATGTGAAGATACAGAATTACAAGTGATCTTTTTTAAAAAATATAATCACATTGTGATGGAAAGGAAAAGTTTAAGGTTTCACTCCTTTGCGACTTCCCATCTGTAATCAGAATTACCAAATCCCATGTAAGTCTATGGTGAAATTTGTTTATTTATTGTTTACCTATTTGAAATTTTGAAATTTTGTTTTCACATTCAGAAAATTTACAACTGTTATATTCGTACTCGTTCTCAAAAATTGATTTTTAAAACTTTAAAAAGGAGTACTAATTTAATGGAATTTAGAAGTAATATTTAGGTAATGTGCAATTCTATAAACAATTTCACCCATAGGATAACAGGAGCTTTGGGTGACCTTGACGATTTGTGATGTATCCCCATGAGTCATAACTTTGTTTATATACTTTACGCATGTTTAAAATAAAGGCCAAACAAATTTTTACAAGAATGAAAAATAAACAGAAGAAGTTGCGCTGACTTGTGTGCCCCAGGCTTTACTCACTTTTTATCCTTGTTCAGCAAAAATCGGCATAACAGTTACACATGAAATTATTCATTACTTAATTTTTAATAATGAAGTTAAACATTTCCTCCAAAAAACCTCATTCTTTAGAAGTATGGTGAACATATGCTAAGGCATGTTTTTTTTTTTTTTTTTTTTTTAAGAACTCTGGTTTGAGCACTGGCCAGATCATTTTTGCAAAAATTAATGTGTCTTTTCATTTAAAAATATTTTTAATAAAATTACACTTTTTAATATTCTTTTAGCAAAGTGCCATTTAAATAAATATTTTTTTTTATTTTCTATATTTTACATGTTCCACAGTTTTTTCATGGGAAAATGCAAAATGCTTGCTAATTTATATGTATTAACCCTTTGCACTCGAAGACTTTTTCGCTTCGGCGAACCAACAGCACAAAGCAATTTTTCTCTTATATGCTGAATTACTTATCATTAACATAAATGATTTCACACACAATTTATTAAAACTTCTTACCTCTTGAATGCAAAGGGTTAATTCATATTCCATTTAAGAGTTTTCTGCATACACAGGGTGTCCCAAAAAGATTGAAACGCGGTTTAATTCTTTACCTGTTAGAGATGAGAGGGTAATGTAAATTGCAAAAGTGTATTTAATAAGATAGGAAATAAAACTACGCTAGAAAAATATCTTCCTCTTAATTTTCAAAAAATTACATTTTTTACATTTTTATACGACCCCTCTAGACAAATTTTGTCAATTAGAAAGTTTTTATTTTCGATGCAACAACATCACTACAAAAACCTGCATTCCCGTATCTTTAAAACTGAATGAATTATACTTAAATAAAAACTGAGGGACCATATATCAAAATAAAAATATAAATTTGTGACATATTATAAAAAGATAAAATGTATCATAGCATTTGCATTGAAACAATTCTTGAGTATGTTGGATTGATTCACGATCAAGTCACGTAATACATTTTATTTTATTTTTTATATCATGTAACAAATTTACTTTTCTATTTTGATATATGGTCCCTCAGTTTTCAATTAAGTATAATTCATTCAGTTTTAAAGATACAAGAATGCGGTTTTTTGCAGTGATGTTGTTGCATTGAAAATAAAAACTTTCTAATTGACAAAATTTGTCTAGAGGGTTCGTAGAAAAATTTTAAAAAGTAATTTTTTTAAAATTAACAGGAAGACATTTTTACAAGCATAGTTGTATTTCCAATCGTTTTTTGTATACTTTTGCAATTTACATTTCCCTCTGATCTCTAACAGATAAACAAACCATGTTTCAATCTTTTTGGGACACCCTGTATATTTAATCTGTGTGAATAAATAAACAACAATATTTTACTGGGGGAAAAAAATCATCATTTAACCTTCTATTTTCATCCCACAATGTACCTGAAAATTTTTTTGCACTCTGTAAACCAATCATAAGTAATAGTTTACATTCTGTAGGAAACATGCTTTTGTGGATCTAAACAATGTTACTTTCATTCTGTTGTGCAGCATGGAAATATATTAAAATATGCTTTAAACAACATTGTATTCAAATTTTTTTCAGAGTCCCTACATTAATCTTTCATTTTCCATGTACAAATATATAAATAAAATATTTTTATTTATTATTTATTTATTTTTATTTTATTTTATTTATTTATTTATTTTTTTTTTTTTTTTTGAGACATTAATTCTCCCTTGATACATGGAAAAAGCAAACTTAAAGCAGTAAAATAATTTCTTGAATTTCATAAATAAATCCAAATAAAATATTTTAATTAAATTTGTTTGAATTAACCTGGCAAGAAAAATCATTGTTTTATAAAGTATCTTGAAATTAAATAGAACTATACCTTTTTGTATATAGTATTTTGTATAGTGTATGTAATTATTCGAACACTCTATTACATTTTTCTGTTTTATTATTTAACGACATTTCTTATTTTAATTTATCTAAGCAACCGTTAATTACATGTTTTAAAAGTACAGCGGAGTCACTCCAGATTTTTCCTTTTTTAATAAACATGTACTTATTCAAAATCAGAAAGTGAATAATAGTGCATCACCGCATGAATAAGTTTTGTATATTTTGTATAAAGTCTTTTGTATGTATTGTTGCCTTTATCTTACTTTTAAATTTATACCAAGAGTTTTACTGAGTGATACTCATAAATAAATCCTATGTGATACTCATAAAGTGAGAGTGATACTCATTTCTTATAGTATTTTGTATAGTGTATATAATTATTCGAACACTCTATTACATTTTTACTTTCTTCTATCTTCAATAGAAGAAAGTATTGGATTCGTAAAAATTTTCGATTTCGGGTTTTTGATGGATTTACACGTTTTGAGAGGTGTAGAACACGATTTTACCATTTTTAGAAAATGTCTGTCTGTCTGTCTGTCTGTCTGTCTGTCTGTCTGTCTGTGTGTGTGTGTGTGACAAAATTTTGTGGCAACTGTATCTCTGGAACTACTGCACAGAATTTCATACAAATTGGTATGTAGTTGCACCTTGACATAAATTAGTGCCTATCAACTTTTGGTAAAAATCGTCTTACAGGTTGCGTTGCCATCCCGCTTTTTCTAAATTTTCAACAGGGTGATAAAGGCAAAAATTTTCAAGATGGGTATCTTTCGAAAGGTCTCGTCAGTACCTTTAAAACGAATGGTTGAACTATAAATCTGTGATAATTTAAAACAAAGTTATCGATTTTTTTACTTTTTACGAAAAAAAAACTTAGAAAAAAAATCTTTTTTTTTTTTTTCTCCCCTTAATTTTATCAAACTCCCACGGTTTCCGTGTTCTGACAAACTTAAACTAATTTTTGCTTTTTTCCCCTAATTTTGTCAAAGTTCCACGGTTTCCGTGTTTTGACAAACTTTAACATATTTTTGCATTTTTCCCCTAATTTTGTCAAAGTTCCACGGTTTCCGTGTTTTGACAAACTTTGACAAAATTTTGGGTAAAATGTGAAAATTATTCTAAATTTGTCAAAACACGGAAACCGTGGGAGTTTGATAGAATTAAGGGGAGAGGGAAAAAAAAAGTGGGACTTTGACAAAATTTTGGGTAAAATGTGAAAATTTGTGTAAGTCCCACTTTTTTTTTTTCCTCTCCCCTTAATTCTATCAAACTCCCACGGTTTCCGTGTTCTGACAAACTTAAACTAATTTTTGCTTTTTTCCCCTAATTTTGTCAAAGTCCCACAGTTTCCGTGTTTTGACAAACTTAGAATAATTTTCATATTTTACCCAAAATTTTGTCAAGTCCCACTTTTTTTTTTTTTTTTTTTTAATTATTGTTGCTGAGTGAATTTGTATAGGAAAAGATAGAAGAAAGTCATGTGGTGGCCACAACATACTAGTTCTGTTTTATTATTTAACGACATTTCTTATTTTAATTTATCTAAGCAACCGTTAATTACATGTTTTAAAAGTACAGCGGAGTCACTCCAGATTTTTCCTTTTTTAATAAACATGTACTTATTCAAAATCAGAAAGTGAATAATAGTGCATCACCGCATGAATAAGTTTTGTATATTTTGTATAAAGTCTTTTGTATGTATTGTTGCCTTTATCTTACTTTTAAATTTATACCAAGAGTTTTAACATTCTGTTTATTGCATATCTCATTTCTTATAGAATGAAGATAAGTGCATGAATTTAAGCTCATTCTTGCATTCATCCTTACATAGCATATCAATTTATTTTATTGTAGTAAAAGCCAAGCAAATGATTTTACTTCTTATTACCAACCAAAATTTTAATTATCATTTCATTACCAGTTATTGCATTTTCAAGTATAAAAGACTGCCATTTAACAGCCACAATAATTTCTTGAAAATGTTTTGTAAATAAATCAACAGTTAAATGAATAAACTCTTTTTCAGTATATCGAAGTGAGAGAGTTACAGTTTCACAGAAATTATCCACCGATATATATATATGTTTATTTATTTATAAATTACAATCCATACAGTCAGCAGCAAAATTACTGAAGCACTAGTAATAATTCCTATTTAAAAGATGAGTACTTAATACTCTTTTTAAGTAAATATTTGTCGAGTCATAATCTTAGTCTTATGCTGCTTATAAAAAAGTAAGTTGATGATGAAAATTAACGATCAAACTAAAAAATAAATAAAAAATGTGGATGTATGCTTCAATAATTTTGCTGCTGACTGTAACAGGGCCACTTGAAATCAAGCTACCACTTGAAAATTTATTATCTAGATAATTTTTGAAACACAGAATCAATTTGAACCAAAGTTGGACAGTAAACTTACAGTCGGCAGCAAAATTATTAAAGCACTAGCAATAATTCATAAGAAAAAAAAAGTACACTTAATACTGCTTTGTTAAACAAATCCTTGCGAGTCATTTTCTTAATCACTAAGAACATGACTCGACAAGGATTTATTTAACAAAGCAGTATTGGGTGTACTTTAAGACTTCTACCTGAAAATTTTTCATCACAACAATTTTGGAAATACTGAGCTGTTTTACACAAAAGTTGGACAGTGAATTTATTTTGGATTAATAAAGTGAGTAACTTGCTCTGCCATTTTATTTCCAGGTGAAGGCTACTTAAAATCAGGCTGTTAGTTGAAAATTTGTTATGACAATAACCAAAGTTGCACCGAATATTTGATATTCGACAGGTGACGCTGAATATCTTGATATTTGACAGACTGAATAGTCGTGTTAAATTTTAAATTAAAATATTGAAATTAGTAAAAATATTTTAAGTATTCGGAAGAATACAGAATGTTCTGTATTCGTTATTCAGCAAAAATCACTATTCGGTGTAACTAACTTTTGAAAGAGTAGTTTTGAAATATTGAATTTATTCGAATCAAAGTCGAACAGTAAACTTATCTGACAAACATCGTGAATTAGTTTAATCAGCAACTTGCTCCTGCTATTTTGTTTCCATGTGGCGATTCTCTTGAAAATTTGTCAGTATAATAACTTTTGAAAAACATTCGAGCTTCATTAATAAATAGTACCATAGAACTAATGTTTTGAAATAATAAGTACAAAACTTTGGATAAACATCATAAAATGCAAGAAACTCGAGAGTCTCTTTCATTTTATGGATTTTATCCAAATTTTTGTATTTATTACAATCGAACCTCGCCTCATTAACATGAACACACTTAACGTGAATTACTTGTAACATGAAATGTTTGGGGGACCTCTTTATTTCTGTATGAAATTTTTCTCTTTACATAAATCTAAAAATATATAATTTTTACGCAGTTAATGCATAGCTATCATATCCAGGGCTGGTAAGTTTTTGATGCTTGATAGTTTTTGAATGTTTAAAAAGTATGTCAAAAACATTCTGTCAAAACCGTCAAAGACCCATATTTTTACTTATAATTTAATATGTAAAAATGTTGATTTTATAAATAAGATATTTATGTTTATGAATACAGTTAACTCTTTCAAATTTGCAAGACCTTTAATCCATAATTCGCTTTTGGATTAAAAATGAAATTTACTATAGCAAAATCAATAGCAGTTAAATTTTTATTTCATTCTTTTATGGAAAATTACTTCCCTGAACCATATATAACTATGTAATTTTTTATTTATTAATGCAATTGATAAAATTGTTAGTATTACTATGAAGACTAAAACTTAAAAAGAATATTTGATACTTTGCAATCACAGTTAGATGATTATATTATAGCACCTTTCAAAAAATTTCGAAAAATCAAAATAATCTTATTTCAGAACATGAAATTACATTTTTAAATAAGTGTATTTAAAAAAATAACAATTGCTTCAATGTTTAAAATAAATTAAAAAAAAACAAATATTAATTAATTAATAAATAATGTGTAAGTGACAGACTGTGTATTAAAAATAGTGCATGGTTAACATTTTAGAATGCTGACTTATTTTTGAATAAAATCCACATTTTCTATAAATAATAAATCTTAATTGTCAAACTTATTTGCATTACTATGACATTCATTTCTTGGATTAATAAAAACTAGATTTATATCGGCAAAAAATAAATAAATAAAAGCAAAAAATGGCTTATATAATTTGTAAACATTACCATTAGGTCTCAAGATCTATGAAAAAGGCAGATTTGCATTGCAAAAGAACAGGATTTAATTAAAAAAAAAAGTTTAAACCTTTTTTTTAAGTATATATCTTTATTACACATATTTGTAAATTAAAATTCCCACTTTGAATAATAGTTAATGCTCTAAAACTAAATTTTATTTGTCTAAAAATAATTAAAACTAATAATAATAAGAGCTAAGATTTTTCAGGATTTCTTTGTACATTTTTATTTTTTCTTTTCTTTTTTGTATTAAAGTATACTGCAAGTAATAAAGCTTGTGCTTTGTAAAATTTAAATTTGTACTTTCTGATATGAAGTTTTGTAACATAATCTAATTAAAATATGATTTTATATATCCATTTTATAAAAAACAACCAGTTTTTTTTTTTTCTTCTTCTAATAGGTGAACAATAAAGCATTTATTTCTTTCTATAATATGAAAATTTTGCCATCTGAAATCTTTTATTTTGTGCTTAATGTTTATTTTTTGCATAACACTTTTTTTTTTTTTTTGTCATATTAACCTTAAACTATTTTGCAATATGTATAATTATAAAAATTTTAAGTTTTCTTTCCATTATCGATAATGGAAAGAAAAAAAAGAAAAAGATAGCTAGATACAATTGCAGGGGGAATTGTGATACTATTTAAAAAAAACCTGAGAATTATTGCAGGATTGTTTCAGCAATGTTAAAATAATTCTAAAAAAAAAAAAAAAAAAAAAAAAAAAAAAAAGAGGTCTAAACTTAAATTTTCTATAATTATACATATTGCAAGTTCTGTAATAAGTTAAAATATAAAGAAATTCATATTTAAACGCGACACAGTCAGTTTGATAAAATTTATCAATGCATTAGGCTAAAATTTACCATGCATATGGGAATGTAAATAGGATTTTTTAGTTAACTGTTATACTATATAAGAATATAATTTTCTAGACTGACAACTTTTAAAAGAGTTAAATTACTTACAAAATGTTTGATGCATTTTTACATTTCCTACACTTATTACAAGTATACACAGCGGGGTAAAAAATAAAATAAAAACAAGCATTTGTCAAACAAATATATGTGTAAATACAGTTTATAACTTATTAATAAAGGAAAAACAAAACCATTAGAATAATAACTTAATAACGATCAAATCAGAAATAAATATGTTTTTATTATTCAATGCATTTGAAAATAATCTCCTTTTTAATTTAATCTAAGAATAAAGGCTTAACAAGAATAATATTATGGTGTTTATTTAAAGTTTTGTACTTATTATTTCAAAGTGTAACATTAATACAAATATTGAAAAAAGATATTAATACAGCAAAAGTAACTTGCTATTTTGTCACAAAGTATATATATGTTTTCAATTAGTTTTTCATAGACTCCAATGAAATTAAAAAAAAAAAAAAATTCAGAAGATTAGTAAGAATTACAAAAACAACGCAACACAAACACAGACGTAAAAGCGATACAAACGTAAATATAGGCGCAGAAGCAGCTAGTGAAAGTTGAGAGAGCAGCAGTCTGAACAATAAATGAGATAAAAGAAATACAGTTAATTTCATTTCAATAGCAAAATTTTGTGGAACATAAAATTTTCTTATATTTGATTACAACATCCGCATTAATAAAATCCGCATTAATACAGGTGCAGTTTTAGCTCCAGTATTTACGTAAACTGGATTAGTTCAATTTTCATTCAATTTATGTGCCTAATCTGACGTCCATATTTTGTACGTTTTCGGTAGATACGTCTATGTCCGAAATTTCACATATTGTGAACATACTGGAGCTGGAGATCTACGTTCAAAACTCGTCTATAGACGTAACTCGGACGCGATAGATGAAATATGAACATAATATGAACGTATGTGTTATGTGGGATGGCAGCATAGGACAAAAATTCGTATAAATGTGCATAATTAGAGTTGTTTTAAACTTGTGATTGTAAAATTAATATGAATTATTGATAAAAGTAGTATGTAACTAGGAAAAAAATTTTCTACATGGGGGGCATCGCTTCCTCACCCTAGGGGGGAAATACCCCCCCAGGAGTGGTAATTTTCACAATGGGTATCTTTCGAAAGATCAGGTTGATAATAATAGTAGTTAACTAGGAAAAAATTTTTGTGCATGTGGGGGCATCGGTTCCCCCCCCGGGGGGGCAAAGTTTCAAGATGGGTATCTTTCGAAAGATCTCGTCAATACCTTTAAAACGAATGGTTGAACGATAAATCTGTGATAATTTAAACCAAAGCTATCGATTTTTTTTAGTTTTAACAAAACAAAACTTAGAAAAAAAATCGCATTTTTTTTTTTTTTTTTTTTTTAACGAAATTTAACCAAACTTGGTATTTAGTTGGTCCCCGACATAAACTGGTGCTGATTATGTTTGGGGATCAATAGCTCAACAGGTGGCGCTGTGATAGCATTTTATCTAAATTTTTAACATGGCAGCATAGGACAAAAATTCGTATAAATGTGCATAATTATAGTTGTTTTAAACTTATGATTGTAAAATTAATATGAATTATCGATATTAGTAGTATGTAACTAGGAAAAAAATTTTATGCATGGGGGGCATCGCTTCCCCCCCTGGGGGGGGGAAGTACCCCCCCGGGGGGCATAAATTTTCAAGATGTTTATCTTTCGAAAGGTCTCGTCAATACCTTTAAAACGAATGGTTGAACTATAAATCTGTGATAATTTAAAACAAAGTTATCGATTTTTTTTACTTTTAACAAAAAAAAAAAAAAAAAAAAAAAAACTTAGAAAAAAATCGTACTTTTTTTTTTTTTTTTAAATATTGTTACTGATTGAATATGTATAGGTAAATATAGAAGAAAGTCTTATGGTGGCCACAACATACTAGTTTTACTAGTTTTTCGCCTTTATTAGGTGAGTTCAAAACTGTCGAAAAAAAAAAAAATTTAGGCTCATACTTTTTTTTTGACGCCCATTTTGAATTTGCATCGTAACTGTTTTTAGGACAAAAACAAGGTTTGCATAAAAGTATCTAACTCTGTTAATTTTATAGATATCAAGACAAAATAAAAACTAAAATTATCAGAATGATCCCCTAGATGTCTTGTATACCCAGCAAAACCACAGATGACGGCCAACACGAGGCCAAGTGCTGGTTGCCAACAGTAGCTGCAGCTGGCCCGTCGGTGGCAAATGTTACGGTGCCGCAGGGAATATGTTACGCCGGCCGTCAGTAGGCCGTATTCAATCGATCCACTGTTGGCAGCCTGCAGTAAGTTAAAAATAAGTTAGTGGGCCAGTGAATGGATCGCTGCTGGCAGCTAGCAGTATGACGAAAATAGGTAATGGGCCACTGTTGGTAACCGACATTAGGTTGGAAATTGTTAGTGGGCCAGTGTTGGACTAACTGGTGGCAAACATAATTTTTCTATGTTATTGCTGGCAGCCTGCAGTGGGCCAGCTGTGGCAAACATAAAAAATTATATTACTGCCGGCAGTTTTCATTGGTCCTTTATATTTTCCCATTAAAGGCCCGCTTCACTCACCGTCGCCGGAAGCCGAAGCCAATGTTTTACTATGGGAAATTTTCTTTGCAAATAACTTATTAACTAATACATATTTTTTAATTCTGTTTTCATATTCTGAAAATTCCTAACTGTTAAATTGACGGACCTTTTTTAAAAAATTATTTTATATATATATATATATATATACATATTTTTTTTTTTTTTTTTTTTTTTTTTTTTTGAAGCTGCAAAATATGAATTTTCAATATGTGAAATTTTTCATTTTGCAAATTCAAAATAAAATATTAAAAATTAAAAAAATACATTTTTAAAAAAAGTCCATCAATTTAACAGTTGGGAATTTTCTGAATGTGAAAACAGAAGTTATTTGTAAAGAAAATTTCCCATAGAATAACATTGCCTCGGACTTCCGGAGACGGTAAGTGAAGAGGGCCGTTAATAGGCCAGCAGTGATTTAGTTATAGCTAGTATATATATTTTATTGGTGATACCTTTAATTTTATTAATGCTTTTTTCTTTTTCTTTCTTTTTTTTTTTTTTTTTTCCCCTCTCTCTTTTTTCTGATGAAGTAGCAGCCAGTTTTTTCTATGCATCCAATATTTAATTTGATTTTGTACATATTCATTTTTAAATACTATTTACAAGTATTTGATTCATACACTATGGTTGTAAATTCAGGATTTCTAGTGCAGCATATAGGAAATATTCAGTTGATCCATTTTCCTTATCATAAAAGTTTAATTTTTTGTTTTCATTGCAAACATTTCTCTATATTACATTTTTTTGGTATAAAGGAGATTATATATATATATATATATGTATATATATATATATATATATATTTTTTTTTTTAAGTGTTCAAATTTTAATATCTTATACAAATAAATGTAACTTTACATGTGAAAATTATAAAATATTGAAACAAAAATTGTTATAAAGAGAGCATTGCAAAAAACACCATAAACTAAAAAAAATAAATAAATAAATAAAAATAAAAATTGTAGCAATTGTTTCCGGTTGAAATAGCACGAAGACCCTTCATCAGGCGAAAAAAAGTGGGCACGAGTGCAGCAAAAGTAATTTGCTGCAATCGTGCTTTTTGTTAAACTCACGAAGGGATGTGTTATTATTTCAACCTAAAAGAACTGATGCATTTTTTTTTTTTTTTTTTTTTTTTGGGGGGGGGGGGGGCGGCAATGATTATGTTCATTTACAAAGTTTTCTATTTATTACTACAGTACAAAATCTCAAATCCGGAATCGTCCGTACCTTTCCGGATTTCGGACTTTTCCGGATTTTAGGTCACTTTCTGATTTACGGCAATAAAAAAAACGGACATCTCAATTCCGAAAGCCCTTTTAGTTAATAACTAGCTTGCCGCCCGAGGGTGCGATTTCTTAAGAAATTGAAGTATACTCTCAAGTAACATGTACAATACTTTGAATAAACACAATAAAATTTTGCAAACAAACCGCAGGCAGCAACGCTTACGCATTGTTTGCCGCACTCGTGCCTACTTCGTTTGCTTGATGAAGGATCATGTTTTCTTTCCATCCGAAACGATTGTTGCGAGTTCTTACATTTTATGGTGTTTACTCTTATTACTTTTAAACACCAATTCTGTGGTGCTTTTTTATTATAACTCTCAAGTATCCAGAAAATCTTGAATATTTTCTTTTCCCAATTGATAATTTTTTTTCCCTTTTTTTAAAAGAGCAGGCAGATGATAAAGCTTTCTTTTTTTCTCTCTGTGTGTTTATCGTCAAAGTCGCACATTTGAAACCACAGAACTTATCACTGAGAAATGCAATCGGCTATTTAGAATTAATTACACAGCTGTCAAACTTAACCAGGCCGCCACAAAGAACTTTTTCGTGTTGTTGATAGTCCAATGGGATCTTTACCCCTCCCCAACTCTCTTCAATGTCCTTGAATGAATAATTTTTCGACGTGCGATACCGAAAGATGATTTTGCAGTTTTCTACAGATGACGTTATTTGAACTTAATGCGAATATTCAGCATTTGACCTGTGCCAATTTATTTTCATTAGGTTTGGAAAGAAGATTCTGAAAAGGGTAAAAGTAGAAGGGAATACAGTTTCAGCTGAAAGAAAATATATATATATATATATCGTTCGGTTGAGTAAAGAGATAACGGAATTAGGGAGAAAAAGAAAAGTGCATTTGACGTTGTAGTTGTAAATATTTGAGAGTTTTATCCGCCAATTACCCATTTAAAAAATATTTTTAGAATTCCATAAAACTCATATATGTTATACAGGTTTTCGAGATTTACTACATGACGCTTGTCATAAAAAGTTGTACAGGTAACACAAATGGTTTCAGTATAAATATTCATAAAATAAGTTGGATACATTACAGTTTAAAAGAAACTTCTTATCAGCGCATGAAAAAATCGTTATACAACGCTAAAATACAGATCAACATAAATTTTATAGATGCAATAAGAAATGGTTCCGATCAAAAATGATAAAATAAGTAATTGTGGTTCATTTAACAGTGATGCACAAAAATATTCTTATACGTTGCGGGAAATTGAGGGGGAAACTATTTCAGTTTCGTAAAAGTTAAATTATTTTTCAAACTTGCATTTAAAAAATAATATTAAATAAATAAATAAAATAAAACAGTTTGTTATGGCTACCACTTTTTTTTTATTTTCCTATAATAGTTTATAGAAATTACATATTAAAATTATTTATGAAAATTATTTTCTATGATGCAGATAGGCGATTTTCATTTAAAAGAAGTACAATATACTAAATTTCGAAAGAAAATCCATTTTATGGTAATATATGTATAGTAATATATGTATATATAAAGAAATTTTTCGACATTCGGTTTTCGAAGTATTTGCATGTTTTGAGATTCCTGAACACGATTTGACCATTTTTAGAAAGTTTCACTCTGTAAGTGTGTATAAAAAAAAATTGTGGAGGCTGTATCTCACGAACCAATGGACGAAATTTAACCAAATTTGTTATTTAACCAAACTTGATTAAAATCGTTCCCGATTACATTTGTGGATCATTCAAGATCCATAATTTTTATTTTATTAAATCAATTAAAATAATAATAACAATAATAAAATACTAGAAAGTTAGCGACTATCATAATTTACTAAAATGGATCAACTGGATATTTGTTATATAGTTCTAGAAATCATTTTGTTATAACAATGGCTTTAGAGTCAAACATTTTTAAAAAATAGTATTTAAAAAATAATACAAAAACAAATTAATAATTGAATTACTTACTCATATATTCTTTTTACGAGATTTTCAATCTCGCACCCGCACCCGCAGACTACAACAACGAACAAGAACTTCCTATAAAATGGCGGACAGCGAGGGAATTTCAAATCAACAGAAAAGAATCACAGCTCCCTCTATGCATACAAATTGGTTATGGCCTAATAATTTGTGGCCACAACATGAAAAACATGATGTTGGCCGTGTCGTGATAGCCTGCATAAGGCCAACTGTGTTTATGCCACTTCTGGGCCACCGACCATTTTTCTTTATTCTTCCATCACTGCTGGCAGCCACAAACGGCCCGCTGCTGGAGTAATATGGGGCAACCGGTAACTGATGGCAAGTGCAGGATGCCAGCAGTAGGCCATAACGAGCCCAGCAATATAAGTTTTGCTGGGTATGCATAATATTTCCTACGTCGTGAGGAAAGTGAAGAAAAAAATTCACAACTATAGATGGAAAATTAACTTAAAACGGTAATTTTTGTGCTGCAAAACTACTTAAAAAATGAAAAAACTCATCAATATTTTTTTTTTCCTGCGTAGATTTGTTACAGGACTAGGGGAAGCCGGGGTAATAAGAGACGCAGTCAAAAAACCCACCAAAAAATATACTTAGACAACTTTAAAAATATGTAATATTAAGTATCATGTGTATTCTTTACTACAATACACTTTTTGAGAAGTTTATAACACATTTTGAATTATTTTTATACGACGAAAAAAAAAACCTTCACTTTGAGCTTACCCTGAAAGTTCGTGACTTTTTCTAAATTTTTCTTTTTTTTTTTTTTTTTTTTTTGTAGGTAAGATGTTTGGGATTTATTAATGTGTAACCTTTTGACCAAGACTATGACTTTGATGTATAATTTTTTTAAACCTTGAAAGCATTCTTTATTTACATGTTCTAGGCATGTTTCTTATTACCCCATTTTTATTTTTTGTGGGGGTAATAAGAGACTCATGTCTCTTATTACCCCCACTGTTAATTACTGTGCCCCCCCCACCCCCCATTGTAGTTTCTGTTAATTCTGCCTGACTAGTTTACGAAGAGTTTACCAAGTGTTAGACCCAGTCTAAGTTTACCAAGAGAACATTTTTTTTTCACTTTAAATCAAAAAACAGTTTTACTGATTTGGCTAGACCATATTTAGTTGTTATGATTATGTAAATTTATGTTTAGAATGTGTATAAGTTAGTATTTAGTCATTAATACTTCATTACATAATAAATAAGTTCATTTATAATTACTAGAAAAATCTTTTATAACATTTTGTTCGCTTGTATACACTTCAAAGATACGTCTTTTTTGCCTACACTTTAGAAAATGGGTAAAATATTTTTTGCCCATTTTAGAAATTATATTGATGTTTTTGTTTAATCCCTAGGTTATGTTGATTATGTAGAACTATCATTAAGTACAATATTATATTATTTAGGATCTAATATTAAAATAAATGAATTTCACAAACACATTTATGACCTTTAATTTTCGAGAAAACATATTTTTTGGATGGATGTAAATAATAAAAATTAAAAACTATTGGCTGATTCAGAATTGTTTCCAGATGTCTTTTATGATCCCACATGATTTTACACTGTTATATATGGACAGTTACAAGCCTGGTCTCTTATTACCCCACGTGGGGTTATTAGAGACAAGGATTTAATGAAAATTTAAAAAACAAAATTAACAAAAAATTTAAGTTCAAAAATCACCTAAAAAATCAAGAGGAGTCCATTTAATGAAATTAATACGAGACATTTATTTCAAGTTATTTAGATTAATAGTATAGATTTTATTAATATTTTTTGTCTCTTATTACCCCGTTTGTCTCTTATTACCCCGGCTTCCCCTAGTTACTGTAGAAGTTTCCAGCTTGAGAGTTTTATCCTTTTTTTTATATAATTTTTCAAAAATGCCCAAAATTGCATTTTTGCAATATTTAAAGTTGAATATCTCAAAAGGAACTGAGTGAAAAATTATGAAACTAATACAGATAATATCTCTTTATGACATAAACATATGATAAAAATTTGGTGACTGAGACTCAACTGGTTCCAGAGCTATAGAACATCAAAATTGGCCAAAAATTGCATGTTAGGCATACAGAATTTTGACGAAATTTTATGGTAAAAATCAACATTGTAACTTAAAATACAAAATTTTATTCAAATTATTGATGTATTTTATCAGTTAGCATAATAATTTTATAATTTCTTCAAAGTATTGAAGAGTGTTGAAATTCCGTTGCATAGTTTTTTTGATGTGTTATGTGTTCTGCCCGAAACCGTTGTTATTTCGATAGGGGTAATTTTCCTCACAACCTTGTTTACTGGAACCCACAGCATGTCATTTTTAGATATTTGGAAGACAGTCTTTGGGCCATGTGGATGGAAAAATTGAACTAATAGATAATTATTTTGATCGGTCTTGTCTTTGACTATGCTTACCCCACTAAAAAATATCTTGAGATAATCTTAAAAAATTTCGACTTTCTGCAGAAATATTAAAAATATCTGAATAAATTTTTCAGATTTAGATTTATCACCAAAATAACCACAGATTTTTTTACGACGTTTTATAGGCATTATAAAGATTTTGTTTCATCATTAAAAGAACTTCAGATTTTTTTAAGTTTTAACACGAACACTTTTATTATTTTAGGTTAAGCAAAAAGTAAAAATTAAATCTGAAAAATATTTGTAGAACTTTTGTGGGCATTTTGAATCATACAGCTTTTAGTACGTACGCGTGTTTGTGCATGGAGTGTGGTGTGCGTGTGTGAATAATGATAATCCATTTCTTTGCTTTTATTAAAATTTAGATAAATATAAAACAACGACCATACGTTTTACTTCCTGCAATGGAATTCATTCAAGTTTAGAGAATTACAACTCAACTCGAAGATGTGACCAGGTAAAAATAAAAAATGTTTGTTTACTATATTCAGCCGGCGTCACGGAGTAAAAAGACGCCGGCGTGCTAGCACTAGCGGTAGCTAATATGGCGATTCGTTGTTGCTCGATTTCATTTTTTAAAAAATATTTTGTGTTTATGTGTTGTGTAAGTAAATTTCATTTGAAATTCCTATGAAAACCCCTGTATTAGAAGTGTAGTTACAAAGTGTCATTTTTTAAAACTTCCATGAAATTTACTGTGTTATTGCATACGTAATCTTAATGAGGCAAAGAGCAATAATGATTTATACTTCAATTAACCAGCGGTAGCTAAAATGGGATTCGTTGTTGCTCGATTTCATTTTTAAAAAAATATTTTGTGTTTATGTGTTGTGTAAGTAAATTTCATTTGAAATTCCTATGAAAACCCCTGTATTAGAAGTGTATTTACAAAGTGTCATTTTTTAAAACTTCCATGAAATTTACTGTATTATTGCATACGTAATCTTAATGAGGCAAAGAGCAATCATGATTTATACTTCAATTAAACCATTTATGAATATTTTAAACATATTTTTACAAGAAATTTGATCAACATTCAAAATTGTGCAAAACATAAAAATCGTAAAATATCTGTTCACTTTTTTTTTCACAAAATACTGAAAATTCAGCAATAAAACTAAGTTCAGTTGTTTATAAAACTTGTACATGTTATTTTTACTTCAAAAGTGAATAACAAAGTCCATTTTTAACAAAAAGATTTCTTACTAATGGCTTAAATTAATTTCTGGGACGGAGCGAATAAAGACGATGAAAATTAAGTGTTATTTTTTAAAATTTCCATGAAAATCCCTTTGTTATTCTATATTTCATCTGAATAAGGCAAAATAATCATGAATTACACTTCAATTATGCCTATATGAACATTTTTACCATATGCTAACAAATAATTTGCTCAGCATTACAAATTTTTACAAACAGAAAATTTTTCAAGTGTTTGTTTTGCATTTTTTGAAAGTATACTGAAAATTCATGAATAAAACTAAATTTTAGACCTTGAAAATACAGTTATGTACTATTTATTTTAAAATTAAGCATTAGAATTCCTCTTTATCAAAAATATTTCTTAGTAATGGTTAAAAATCAATATTTGTAAACTACCGAATGTTGGCGATGAAAACCAAGTGTTATTTTTTATAAATTTCCAAGGAAATACCAATATTATTGCATATTTTACCTCGATAAGGTAAAACAATAATGATTCATACTTCAAATAGACCTTTTATGAATATTGTAAATAAATTTTTGCAAGAAAATTGCTCAACGTTAAAAATTATGCAAAACATAAATATCATAAAATATCTGTTTACTTTTTTTCACAAAAAACTAAAAATTCATCAATACTGAATTTTAATAGTTTATACAACTTTTATATGTTATTTATTTCAAAAATAAGTAACAAAATCTATTTTTAACTAAAAAAATTCTCACTAATGGCTCAAATCCATTTTTGCAAGCTACCGAATACAGTCGAACCTCGTTAACGTGAACACGCTTAACGTGAATTACTTTTAACGTGAACTGTTTCCACAATCCCTGTCAACAGGAAGATTAGTTTTCGAGTTACTGATAGTATTAACTACTGGTAACATGAAGAGATCTGTTACCACCCTTGAGATTCATGTTAACGAGGTTCGACAATATTGACGATGAAAACGAAGTGTCAGTTTTTAAAATTTCCATGAAAATTACTGTATTATATTGCATACGTAATCTTAATGAGGTAAAGAGCAATCATGATTTATACTTCAATTAAACCATTTATGAATATTTTAAACATATTTTTACAAGAAATTTGATCAACATTCAAAATTGTGCAAAACATAAAAATCGTAAAATATCTGTTCACTTTTTTTTCACAAAATACTGAAAATTCAGCAATAAAACTAAGTTCAGTTGTTTATAAAACTTGTACATGTTATTTTTACTTCAAAAGTGAATAACAAAGTCCATTTTTAACTAAAAGATTTCTTACTAATGGCTTAAATTAATTTCTGGGACGGAGCGAATAAAGACGATGAAAATTAAGTGTTATTTTTTAAAATTTCCATGAAAATCCCTTTGTTATTCTATATTTCATCTGAATAAGGCAAAATAATCATGAATTACACTTCAATTATGCCTATATGAACATTTTTACCATATGTTAACAAATAATTTGCTCAGCATTACAAATTTTTACAAAGAGAAAATTTTTCAAGTGTTTGTTTTGCATTTTTTGAAAGTATACTGAAAATTCATGAATAAAACTAAATTTTAGACCTTGAAAATACAGTTATGTACTATTTATTTCAAAATTGAGCATTAGAATTCCTCTTTATAAAAAATATTTCTTAGTAATGGTTAAAATCAATATTTGTAAACTACCGAATGTTGGCGATGAAAACCAAGTGTTATTTTTTAGAAATTTCCAAGGAAATACCAATATTATTGCATATTTGACCTCGATAAGGTAAAACAATAATGATTCATACTTCAAATAAACCTTTTATGAATATTGTAAATAAATTTTTGCAAGAAAATTGCTCAACGTTCAAAATTATGCAAAACATAAATATCGTAAAATATCTGTTTACTTTTTTTCACAAAAAACTAAAAATTCATTAATAATACTGAAATTCAATAGTTTATACAACTTTTATATGTTATTTATTTCAAAAATGAGTAACAAAATCTACTTTTAACTAAAAAAATTCTCATTAATGGCTCAAATCCCTTTTTGCAAGCTACCGAATATAGTCGAACCTCGTTAACGGGAACACGCTTAACGTGAATTACTTTTCATGTGAACTGTTTCCACAATCCCTGTCAACAGGAAGATTAGTTTTCGAGTTACTGATAGTATGAACTACTGATAACATGAAGCGATCAGTTACCACCCTTGAGATTCACGTTAACGAGGTTCGACTGTATTGTCGATTAAAACGAAGTGTCATTTAAAAAAAATTTCATAAAAATTACTGTATTATTGCATACATAATCTTAATAATGCATGCACTGTGTACGCATATTCCTTCTTAATTCACACTTTTATTATCAAGAAAATAAAATAAAAATCATTTTTCTTCGGGTAAAAACTCGCACCGGGTCGCAACCCATGCACGCTTTACTTGTATGTGTGAAGATATACGTTCGGTGTATGCACATATTCCTTCTGAAATCAAACTTTTATTCTTAAGAAAAGAAAATTTAAAAAATCATTTCTCGTCGGGTAAAAAGTTCTACCGGGTCTCCACTGCCTTCGTCAGCGCAGTTCTTTGCGCGCTGTGTGTGCCTGTTCCTTCTCCACCTTTCCAGCCCCCCTAATTAACCTACATATACCATTTTTGAACGGTCTAACTCAATTAGCTGAGATGCAAAAGAAGACCTAATCAGGAGACCTTCAAACGTGTAAATCAGGTGAAATCTCGAATTCCACTTTCGATAATATAAAAGAACTTTAAAATATCTTTCGAATGATGCATTAAAAATAATTTAATCATAATCATAATTAGAATTTGAAATATTGAAATTTTAAACTATTACAGCTCCATCTTGCGGTAGAAATTTCTGCAATCTGCTGTTCCGTTTCAGATTAACAAATTTTTCAAATGATGTATTACTTATGAAATTATTTTAATTAGTAGCTGAGATACAATATATATATATATATATGTATATATGTGTGTGTGTGTGTGTGAACAGATCTGTCTTATGCAAAATGTCATAATTTAGTAATATATAATTTCTTCTAAACCTTCTCTTTCTGTCTTGAATAAGTATTTAAAATAATCTAAATGAATAAAATATTAAATTTGAAAAGACTTTATACTTTATTTCATTTATAATTATCTTCCATCTGATTTGAATGCAAAACTTTTCTGTAGATCACACTGAAAATAATTTTAAGATTAACTTAAAAAAAACTATAATCTGCAGAATATCTTAAGTTATTTGGCCCACTTCTTAGGCCTATATATTTTGAAAAAAATATGAAGATTATATTCTGTAGATTTTCTTCAGAACATATAGGCTTAAGAAGTGGGCCAAATAACTTAAGATATTCTGCAGATTTTTTTTAAAGAAAATTTTGAGATTATTTTTAGTGGGGTAGCTACCAATGATATTCGTAAATGTATGCAACATAGTCCATATTTGTAAGCAAAGATGTGTTAATTAACATTATCAAAGTTTTGTGCCCATCAAATTTCTTACTTATTGATGTAGTGTAACATCTGATTTGATTATTACTTATAGGAACAAATCTATGATATTCTCTTATTCATGTCACAGGCAAACAAAATTCAAATCTTTTTTATAGTTTAGCTTCAGTTTGTTTAATTTCTTCGGCAAAGACAAAAATTTATTCTATTCTGGTTATTTTTTCGTTTCAGTATTTGAACATGTCTTGTGGAGTAAGACTTCAGTTATTGTAAAGTCTTTGCATGCTGGCTCTAGTTACTTCCCTTTTAGTGGTACACCCCCCCCCCCCCCCCTTTACCATCATATAAGTTTTTCCCATGATATGTAGCTAAAAAATTCCACTCAGCTATCAAGTTAAAATCATTTTTATGTTGGTACAGATTAATAAAGTTTTTCTTATTTTTGTATTGGCTGCTGGCACCACCGCTGAAGTAAATCATCATCTTCACTTCGGGTAAAAAATTCTTCATTTCATTGATGCGATTCTTTTGAAATTCATCAGCTGTAAATGTATGCTGAATAAGATAATAATTTATCATACAAATGCTTTTACAGCAAATTTCATTTAAAATAATAATAATAATAAATGGATGTAATGTAACTCGGCTGTTGGACCAGTGGTAGTTCTGAATTTCATCCTGTCCTGAACGCAAAATGTAAAGTTTTCTGAAAAATCCCCAATGACAAATGTTCACAGTTTTTGAGATTATTTTTAAGTTCTTTGAAATGATTAGACTGAACTGTTGAAATGAAATGGTGAGATTTTAGTTTTACTCTATCTTCGACAAGAAGATTTAGAAATTCATCATTTGGTAGTAATCGGATGATAAATTCTGCTCTGTCAGTTTGCACCCACTGCTTAAAAGCTACTTCCTCTGGTAAATTGCCAATTTCTTTCATTGGAACTTCCAGAAGACATTCGGATCCCGGACATTCTGAACACTTGTCCAGCATGCAACTTTCATTCTCAATGTTACACACAAGTAATTCTATCAGTTCCCTGTAATTTATTTTGAGCTTTGCCCCTTCAATCAAGAGCTTTACGTTCTGGTGGTATTTGCGGACACATACACTATGTGTGATAGATGATCCTGGGAAGACACACCACTTCGGTCGCATAGCACAGAACACTAATCGTCTAATTTTGTAGTTAGGGTATTTCTGTTTGAAAAAGTTAAATAGCTCATTTTAAGTTATTAGAGTTAATATATATATACATATATGTATGTATAGCAATTATAATATACAGGAAAATGGATTTTTATAATTAATTTTCGTGAAATACTGTGTGCGTAACATGCAATTTTGGGCCAATTTTGATGTACTATAACTCTGGAACCAGTTGAGTCTCAGTCACCAAATTTTTATCATATGTTTATATCATAAAGAGATGTTATCTGTATGAATTTCATAATTTTTCACTCAGTCCCTTTTGAGATATTCAACTTCAAATATTGCCAAAATGCAATTTTGGGCATTTTTGAAAAATTATATAAAAAAAAGGATAAAACTCTCAAGCTGGAAACTTCTACAGTAACTAGTCCTGTAACAAATCTATGCAGGAAAAAAAATTATTGATGAGTCTTTTATTTTTTAAGTAGTTTTGAAGCACTAAAATTGCCGTTTTAACTCAATTTTCTATCTATAGTTGTGAATTTTTTTCTTCACTTTCCTCACGACGTAGAAAATATTATGCATGTACAAAACATCTAGGGGGTCATTCTGATAATTTTGGTTTTTATTTTGTCTTGATATCTATAAAATTAACAGAGTTAGATACTTTTATGCAAACCTTGTTTTTGTCCTAAAAACAGTTACGATTCAAATTCAAAATGGCCGTCAAAAAAAATGTATGAGCCTAAAAAAGATTTTCTCGACAGTTTTGAACTCACCTAATAACGGGGAAAAACTGGTAAAAAAATAAGAAAAATAAAAAATGTTGAGCAACAAATTTTATTCTTTTTGGGTGATTTCAAATGGATTGACCCTTTAATTATTTACGTTATCTGAAACCAAAATCTCTACTAAACAAAATTATGAAATCAAAAATTCTCACAGACAGCAGCTCACATCCTATGCCCCCACAAAACGTAATACAAAACAAATTTACTTTTTATACTTATATGATATACACTCTATAACAAAAAAAAAAAAAAAAAAAAAAAAACGACGCACCAAGGAGAAGTTATATGAATGGGGCAAAAATTGGTAGATGTGATGTACATGTGGAGAAAAACAATTGATTACAGTTTCAGAAAGTTTGAATGATTTAATCAAGAGAAAGAGCTTCACAAAGTACACAAGTCAATAACGCGTTGGTCCACTTATGGCCCTTAGGTACGCATCTATTCGGCTTGGTACTAATTGATAGAGTTGGCAGATGTGCTTCTGTGAAGTATCGCGGCTTTTTTATGATGCTCCAAACGCCCTCATTGGAAGAGATATCCGGGGATTGAGCTCAACCCTATTTTACTGAGCCACCTATCAAGGGTCTTTGAAGTTACTGAAGTACCAATTTCACGTAGGATCGATGATAATGATGATTTGGAGCTTTAAGTACCGCTTTGACGATTGACTGGTTCTCACTTTCTGTCCTCTTTTTTGGACGACTGTTTCCTCCCTGACGCTGTGTTCGACCATGGTTCACCCATAATTGTAAATATTATCTAATAGTGGTACCGCTCCTATCCAATTGTAAAAAAAATCGCAGATTAGACCAACCGGCTTCTTTGAGCCCAACTACACACCACAGTCAAATGATGACATCTGCGCTTGTTGTTTGCGCACCTATATGCGAGGCACAGTTACTGTCTTTCTGAGAAGATGGAATAAAATTCTCGAAAAATTTATGACCTGGAGTCAGAATTTCTCATTTTTAATATTCTGCCAGTTGCGCAGCTGAGATGCGCTGCAGCGTCGCCTGCTCATTCGATGGCAGCCAAATTTTAAAATTTTGCATTTTCTATCAATACCTGTATGTGTGTTAATTTTTGTCCATTTTGCATTTGCTCCTTCTTGGTGCGCCGTTTTTTTTTTTTTTTTTTTTTTTTTTTTTTTTTTTGTTATAGTGTATATATATATACATATAAAAACATAAGTTATCTTAAAGAAAATAAAAGTCCATAACTGTTGATATTTAATCTTTTATTCATTTCTAAGCTTACTTGCAGACCACTGTAACCAAACAGGCTTATGATTTATTGAACAGATTTTTGTTAAATTAAATTTAGACACAGTTTATTAATCAATCACTTTGTAAACAACAGAAATCTCCATTAAACAGACACTTAATTTTTTTAATTTATATCAATTTATCTATAATTCAGTTTGTACTTCTTTCAAAGATTAAATTCAAGTAAGCCTACATTAGAGTGACCATATTTTTTTCCTTGAATTTGTGGACAAAGATGGCGGTGTCCTCGAATTTCGAGGACAAAAAAAATAAAAAATAATTAAATCACCTTAAATTGTAAAATTTTAGTAATATTTATGTATAAAGCACCTTATTTCAGCTTATTTATTATACATACAATAAATTACTATAATAAAACATTAATAACTTTATAACCGGCGTCCCCAAATGTGTTGTAATTTTTTGGGGACGAAGGTAGTTTGTCCTCGAAATTCGTGCCTGTCCTCGAAATTCGAGGACATATGGTCAGCCTAGCCTACATATAATAAAATGCAAATAGTCTGTAAAACAAAAATAAAAAGTAAATAAAATTATCTCAGTTTACGTAGGTAGAAATGCTAGGAGGTGAACTGATGGCCCATACCAATTCGTATGATCATCATTATTATAACACTGCTCTGAAAAAAAGAAGAAAAAATTCGAGATCTGATACCATTCTTGCTGATTCTTAGGTAAAATGACCTCCTGAATCCGAATATGACACCTATTTTGCCCAGTCACCCACCGTTTTCTAGATACACCACCTCCTCCCTCAATTTCTTTTCCTGTTCGGTAATTTTATGACCCTGAATTTGATTTGAAGAATGAAAAATAATTAATTTAACGCCTAGAACAAAAATATATAAAGTTTAAAAAATAACAATAATAACAGATTTAAAAAATATAAGATATTTAATGTATAATTTCAGTGGCAAATCCCCCCCCAAAAAACTTTCTCTTGTCGCAAATGTCCATGTTCTAGAATTTTCCAACTCTATAGCAACTCAGAAGATATTTAACGGTTAAAATAATCCTCCCCCCTCCCAAAAATGAAATTTATAGCTGTAAAATCTCCGGAAAATGATAAAAATAGGGGGGACCATTCCTAAAGAACGGTGAATGATGAGGCAAAATGGGTGACATATCCGGATTCAGGAGGTCATTTTACATAAGAATATCGTGAAATGTGTCAGAGGCAATTTTCATACCGAGAAGTGTTATTATTAATTTTTAAAATAAACAAAATTCCATCATTAAGGAAACTTGCTTAAAGTTTTACAAAATTTCTTATTGATTACTGTCTATAAATTCAAATTATTTTAAGGGCATTAGCTTTTTAACTCTGCATTCGATTGAGACCAAATTGTGTAGGCACGTTGTAAGTGATTATCGTAAGATATATATAGATGTATTGTTCTTTTACAGAGCAAGGATATGAAGAAGAATACTAAAACATTAATTTTTATATGTTCGGATTGTCTGAAATTTGTTTTAGTACGTTTAAAACTAAGCAGATTAATAACAAATTAAATTAAATTAAAAACTGTTATAAGTTACATTTCGGCGTTTTGAAACAATCACAAAATGTTTTTTTTTTTTTTTTTTTTCTTTTGGAAAAAACTCGGAACTCGAGGAAAAAAGGATAAAAATCCATAGAAAAAAGTAAGGCACGAGGAGGAAAAAAACTCACAATGTTAAGAGTGTGTGAAATAAAATAAAAAAAAACACTAACACCGGAAAGAATAAAAGGACAGAATTGACTAGAAAAAGTCATCGAAGATGGGAATGGACAGGTACATTTCACCAGCCCGCACACTTTTGAAATTGAAAAAATCAATTATGTCATTCGAAAGTACTCCGTTAGTACCGGTTAGTACCGCACAAATTTTCGTTAGTACCGACACCAATACCAAGTACTGAAGAGAACAAAAATTCGGGCTGGTGAAATGGTAGCCCGCACACTTTTGAAAAGTCAAATTTCAACGATGTCATTCGAAAGTACTCCGTTAGTACCGGTTAGTACCGCAAAAATTTTCGTTAGTACCGGCACAGTACCAAGTACTGTAGAGAACAAAAATTCGGGCTGGTGAAATGGTAGCCCGCACACTTTTGAAAAATCAAATTTCAACGATCTCATTCGAAAGTACTACGTTAATACCGGTTAGTACCGGAAAAATTTTCGTTAGTACCAAAGTATTAATTAACACATATCTTTTTAATTTAGCTATTACTATAGCCATTTTAATTTTGTGCTACCAACTTCAAGCTGACACCACCCGCACAACAAAGTTATATATCACATTCATATATCTAAACATGTAAATCCATTAAAAATCAGATGTCAAAAATGTTCAAGTGTTTAAATACTTTCATCTTTTGTTTATAGACTGAAATGAATTTTCTGCTCATTATTGCTATAAAATAAATAAATAAATAAATAATATGAATTATTTTTTGTCATTTCGATTTTCAAATGGGGAAGAGCTAGCATGTTATTGGCTCTCTTTCACCCTTATTGAAATCATTTATTGCACGAAACTGAACAAATTTAATATCCGAATAATAATAATAATAATAATGATAATAATATATCAATTTATGATTTTGAAATGAGCAGAAGGTATAAGGTATATAAAGAGGTATCCAAATATTTATATCTCATCCAAAAAAAAAAAAAAAAAAAAAAAAAAAAAAAAAAAGCACACTATTTAACAAGAAATAATGACAATTTAAACTGAATTATATTACGGTAAATCGTATTAAAAATTAAATAACAATTTTATTATGCTTATCTAATGATAAAAATTTCTGAAGAAAAATTACTAGAAATTAACTGATTAAAATTGATAGAAAAATTACTACAAATTATTTGAAGTCATGTAAAATTTCAGAACAGTAAGGGGAAATTGAAAAAACTATTTTATAGGTATATTTTTATGGGTAGTATCATTTTTATTAATATAGATGTTATTTAACGAATACATCGTTGAAATTTGATATTTAAAAAGTGTGCGGGCTACCATTTCCCCATCCCGAATTTTTGTACTCTTCAGTACTTGGTACTGGTGTCGGTACTAACGAAAATTTTTGCAGTACTAACCGGTACTAACGGAGTAGTTTCGAATGACATCGTTGAAATTTGATTTTTCAAAAGTGTGCGGGCTACCATTTCACCAGCCTGAATTTTTGTTCTCTTCCATACTTGGTACTCGTGTCTGTACTAACAAAAATTTTTGCGGTACTAACAGGTACTATCGGAGTACTTTCGAATGACATCGTTGAAATTTGATTTTTCAAAAGTGTGCGGGCTACTATTTCACCAGCCCGAATTTTTGTTCTCTTCAGTACTTGGTACTGGTGTCGGTACTAACGAAAATTTTTGCGGTACTAACCGGTACTAACGGAGTACTTTCGAATGACATCGTTGAAATTTGATTTTTCAAAAGTGTGCGGGCTACCATTTCGCCAGCCCGAACTTTTGTTCTCTTCAGTACTTGGTACTGGTGTCGGTACTAACGAAAATTTTTGCGGTACTAACCGGTACTAACGGAGTACTTTCGAATGACATCGTTGAAATTTGATTTTTCAAAAGTGTGCGGGCTACCATTTCACCAGCCCGAATTTTTGTTCTCTTCAGTACTTGGTACTGGTGTCGGTACTAACGAAAATTTTTGCGGTACTAACCGGTACTAACGGAGTACTTTCGAATGACATAATTGATTTTTTCAATTTCAAAAGTGTGCGGGCTGGTGAAATGCACCTGGAATGGACTCTGGTCGAGGCCCTGAATTTATCGTCGAAGTTGAAAGTGAAAGTGGAGGAAAGGGAAGGATTGAGTGAAAGGGAAGGGAGGGATTAAGTGAAAGGGAAGGATTGCTCTCTTACTAAGAATTAATTGCTTTCTAAAGTTGAATTTTTCTCCGAGTATCGTATTGTTGAAATAAAATATAAATCCCATATTTAGCGGCATTTCTCTATATATTAAAAAAAAGTAACTGTCCCTGGCGTCAATTTTCTTTGTCTGCGACAGCAACTTCTCGCGGAGGGCAGGGTTCTCCGCGTCATGAGATATATCAGTGTATTCCGTCTGCTTCAGGGAAGGCATTTCAGCTGCTTAGAAATTTCTACCATTTTTATTAACGAAGTTATTAGCTAAAAACGTCGGGTTCATACAGGTACTCTATTTGCCACCGGAGAAAAAGTTTCTCTTATGACGTTTTTTTCTGTGTCTCTGACGTCACTTTCCTCAGGAAAATTAAAATGTGATCAATATGTAAATGAAAAAAAAATTGAATAATTGACATCTTTGAGATGCTCGAGAGAAGAAAAAAAATTATTTAGAATCCGCGATTGTAATGAAATGTTCGCCCTCTGGTGGGCTAAGGTGAAATTATCACACCACTGCATATCATCATATTATGCAATCGATTTTCCATGATGTAATGGCGGAGAAGGAACAATTATTAATCCACGTGGCTATTATATTTACTAACAACTGCAGTTCAGAGA
Source organism: Salticus scenicus (assembly GCA_963930645.1). Lineage (NCBI taxonomy): Eukaryota > Metazoa > Arthropoda > Arachnida > Araneae > Salticidae > Salticus > Salticus scenicus. Next base: position 160,683,110 of record OZ005661.1, read on the forward strand.
GCGCCATCTATCGATCATTACAAACGCGGATAGCAAAATATTTATAAATAATCCATATTTTTAAAATATTAAGTAAAAATTTAATAAAGATGAAACGAAAATTAGTTTTTATTTTTATTTTATTTTATAAATAAAAATAATTTATTTATAAAAAATTTATTTATATTTTATTTTATATTATTAGTTAAGTTTTTACAATTAGTTTAGTTTATATTATTAGTTTTTATTTTAACGTTAGGCGAAAAAGATTTAGTAATGAATACATGATTATGTTAAACATCTATTAGTATAGAGTTAGAGGTTAAGCGCTGAAATTTTTAAAATGAAATTTACGAGATAAAAATTTATATTAGTTTATATAAAGATTTAGTTTTTTAACTCAAAACATATTTAAAAGGATAGATCTTTACTATCCGCGTTTGTAATGATCGATAGATGGCGCTTTTTCAGTTTTTGTTGTTAGTAAATATTATAGCCACGTGTATTTATTATTGTTTTTTTTGTTATTCTACTTAATATTCGTACTATAATTTCTCCGCAATTACATCATGGAAAATTGATTGCTTTTGGAAAAAAATAATTCAGTTTATTCAAAGTTCGATCGGAAGTAGATTTTCAACTGAAGTTGAGCAAATATTAGCTTCAAATCATCTGATTAATTCTTTACTTCCATTAGCCGAAGCAACTGAAATTTTAAATTTGTTATTTGGAAATAAATGGAAGCTTAATTCTGGATTTCTTGATCCTTTGGAGTTACACTGGAGCACACAGCAGTATGTGTTATCTTTTTTACCGGATTTATTCATTTTTATTCAATAAATATATGTGAAACTAAACATCGGCACGCAATGGCGGCTTAATGAAAGCCGAATTAAAGCATGTTTATTGTAATTTCACCTTAGCCCACCAGAGGGCGAGCATTTCATTACAATCGCGGATGACCAATTTAGCGATTTTTAAAATTTAGAAATGAAGAAGCACGTACGTTTTTCGCCAAGGAATTCATTTACGCAACCACAATAGCCATTTTAACTCTAGCCATGCCTTAAATATAGAGATAAATTATAAAATAGTGCAATAATAATGATAATAATAATAAAATCCGCAACCTATTTTTGTTTTTTAAGCATTGATATAAAACATTGCAGAAAACAGAATTTAATACAACAGGACATTTTTTTTTCTGTCTGTTTTTCCATATAAAGGAATGTAGTAACTGCATTGGTAAAATATTTTAGTTACAGCTAATACACGACCTCACTGGCTGATTTTAAATTTTTTATTTATTTCGACGATGACTTAAATTATCTATCGCAATAATGCATGTTAAGATTTTCGCGAGAAACGTCTAAACTACTTCGGTGCCAAATTTAAAATTTCGCCAAGAGGTTAAACTGTACCATTGCTTTAGCAGATTTTTTTCAATTTTATTTTAAATATTTTTTAACTTAATTCAAGAGGGGAAAAAAACATTTTTTATTTGGTCTAAATGTACAAAATATCTCCAGGTAAAATATTATCCGTTTTTCATTTTGTTCATTATTAGAAAGAAAATGGCTGAAGTAGTTTTTCCTGTACCATTGATGTCTCTATAAATTAAATTAAATTATCCAGTAATCATTATATTTCATTCTACAAGCTCATTTTTTATTTTCTAAATTTAACATTACACAATATATATATAAAAATATCAAGGGGTAATCAGAAGATGTAGCCAACAAATATTCAGAACCATCATCAACACATGTTCAAGAGATATCGCCAACAACTATTAAGATGTCATGATCAATATATATCCAGTAGTAGATATCGCCAACAATAATAATTATTCAGAATCTATCGCCAACAAGTATTTAGTAGCTATCACCAATACTTATTCAGAAAATATTGTCAACAAATATTCAAAAGCCATCCAATTTATGAATGGTGATGGTCTATTTCGAATGCTTCAAACCGGCAATTCGTTTTTACAAAACAATCAAGAATGGATTTTTCACTTATCAGTAGGTTTAGAAAAATGTGATTTTTTTTCCCTCTGATTTAAGCTTAGTATTTGATATATTTTAAGAAATTAAATAGAAAATCATATATTGACAGGCATCTTGGCAAATTCGTAGTGTAATTCAATATGTGGCGACAATGCAAAATCACTATCTGAAAGAAATTGTCCTGTCGTACTACTGCTACTAATGAAATATTTAAAATAATTGCAATAATCACATAAGATATTTATTTTCAACCTGACTAAATCATATTCTAGAAAAAATGCACTTTAAAAAGTTGCATCTTTACTGTTGAAAGCACCATTTTAAACTCTGCTGTACATTGGAAATAAATGCAGAGTATTACACATTGTCCTAAATTAACTAAAATAATTCAATAGAAATATATATATATATATATATATATATATAGGCATTAGAAAAAATAAGTTCATACTATCTTTAATCAAGCAATAACACCCAAAAAGTTCATCGTCAAACAGTGACAAAATTTAACAAGTCGATCATATACTAAAGCTGTAACGCTAAATGGTTTAGATGTTAAGAATTTCTCTCTGTTATAAAAAATTAGTGCTATGGTTGTTTATTTTGTGTGTCTAGCTGTCTAGCATATGTTTTCTGTCAAAATAATGGCAAATTGGTATTAAATTGTCGAACGTTATAACAGTTTTTTTACATATTATAAACGATATAAAATTAAATATTGTGTATTTCAATGCGATACCAAATATGGTGGATTTCTATAATATTGTTCAACTTTTCTCTTGTGTCATGTATTATTAATATTCATATTCAATGAAAGGAAAATTTGCGAATAGTCGTATAGAATCCCGCAGGGATTAATGAGCGAAGCGAGTCAGGGGGAGGCGAAGCTTTCCTCGAGGGTTGGTGAGCAGAGCGAGCAGGGGGCAGAGCCCCCTAGTTCTATAAAAAATAAATAAATAAATAAATATTTTAGAAATAGTAAAATAATTTATTCTTTTTTTTTTTTTTTTACATCGAAAATCTATTAATCTTATGCATTAACAAATAAATATATTTTTAGAAATGTGGTACAAAAGTACCCAGTTTGTATTGAAATAAAATATTTAAATTTTTAGAATGAAATCAAATATATAAATTTTCCCTAACAAATAAAATAAAATAAAATAAAATAATAAAAAACACGTTTCCACATAACAGACATGTATGAATCAAAAATTCCATTTGCAAAGCAAGAAATTAGAAAGAAATGTTTTGCAAATATTTATTTATTGAATTAAAATGATTTATTCCAAATTTTCGTTTTGAAGTATTATTATTTGAAAATAATTTTAAATAAATATCATTTAAAATTGATAATAATTTAAATAATAGTTAATATAATTGCGTTTAAATTTTTTTTTCTTTTTACTTCTTAATAAGTCACTTTCTAATTAATAATAATAATAATAATAAACTAATGAAAAAAAAAATGTCCGGGAAACCGCACCTGATCGGAAAGTAACTAGTCGGGAAAGGGAGCTGCCGTGAAAATGTATCTTTCGAGATAGGAGATCTTTCAGGAAAAAGAGCTGTCGGAAAACCATACCTATACGGAAAATGAGTTGTCGGGAAATCGTACCTATACGGAAAACGAGCTGTTGGAAAAACGTACCTGTCGACAAAACGAATTTATACGGTAACTGAAGGTCGGAAAATGGACCTGATAATAGATATATAAAATACTGACTTCGGACTTTTTGCAAATATCGATAACACATATACCGACAAACAGCTAAAGATAATATTTTAGCTATAAGGGACCTCAAAAATATTTAGTTATATTTAAAACTAAGCTTTAAAAATTTGGCTGAAAAACTATACTTTATCTAATTTATTTGCGTAAGAAAAATTAAAATATGTTATATTTTTTCATATTAAATTATATGAATAATAAGATTACTGTAAAGTTTTTTAAAGCCTTATGATTTTTAAACATGAGTGACAATTTCTAACAAAACGTAGAATACATATTTTTTTTTCTCTAAATATTGATGAATTAAATATTGACAAAATATTCCTATATTAATAAATAATACAGACTACAAATGTAGTAATTTATTTATTTATCATTATTAATTTTTAACCTTACAATACAATTTAAAAATAAACCAAAAATTCTTGTAATATTTCAAAACATTTCTTAAAAATATATATATATATATATATATATATATATTATAAACTAAAACTTTGTTTATACATATAGTAAGATTTATTACTGTTTTATTGGGTGGTATAAAATATAGAATATTTCGATTTTATATAATTGCGAATACAGCTGTTTATTTCCCATATAATCGTATTTTTCCTATTGTTTTAAATTGTAATGAAACACTATGTAACACTCTGCTTTAAGTTTTTTAACTTTCCATTTTCTATCTTGCACATAAAATCTTCAATAGTATTATTATAATGGTGGAGAACGAATTACATATGCATAAAGCCAATTACTTTCCTAACAAAGATCTCAATATATGATCTGACGCTAATTCATTCACTGATATAGAGATGGATCATCTTTATAATTAAGTTTGAATATTTTAGTAAATAGCATGCTATGAGACATTTTAAAACAGACTGATATTTCCGTGTAATGGAACTTATTACGGTCGTTTATTAATATGAACCGTTCACTGCCAAGTCTTTTGACAAAGTGGTTTTCAGTGGCTGGATTTGTTACGTATATGGTTATCAAATCTTGCATTTCCCCGTTTCTGTTGGTGGTATGAAATTTACCAGATCGTCACATAGCGTGTTCATTCATTCTGCTCTTCAATTATGAATTTATGTTAAATATCCTATAGAGTCTTGGAAATAAGAGGGATATTACAGTTAACACATAATCACTTGTCAGTATAAATTATTTCTGTACTGATAAGTATAAAGGATTTAAGTCCAAAAATGTCGATTTTGAGTTAAGTACATAGTCAGACTCAGAAAAAAAATTCTCTATCGATTGGTATAATGGGTTTAAATCCATGTCATTTAGTCTTTGAGAAAATGCATTGGTAAAAAAAGATTCAAGTCAGAAATGTAGCATTAATCATTTGTATAAAATATTTAATTCAATTTTTTCCCTTTATTAAATGAAGGTTGACAATTACTGAATGGTATAAAGGGTATAAATCAACATAATCCCTTTTTCCTAATCGATTCTTCTGATTAGTTTTTAGTTAGTTTAACTTTATTTTTCGTCTCCTGAAAAATCAAGAATATGGACTTAAATCCTTTATACTTATCAGCACAGATATGTCTCTGAAAGACGCAGAAAATAAATTTAGAAATAATTAAATTACAATATCAAAATTCGTAGTTTGACAGCACATGTTTTAATAAATTCAACATTGTATACAATCTTGAATAAAAGAAAATTTCAAAAGAAAATTTCAATAAAATATAATTATTGAACATAAAAAAATAACTTTACTATAATCTACATACACTGAGAAAAAAATATATATATACCGCCTTTATCTAGAATGAATAAATAGTCATTTTCTAAATCTTTAAACTAGAAATATAAATTTTCGAGCTATGTGCATAAGGCACACCAATAAACTGAATAGATGAAATGGTCTAGAATATCTAGTCTACACATTTCTAGATGGTGAAACGATATTCTGAATCTTTTGTATTACGAGAAATTCTTGCTTAATTTTGTAAAATTGGGTTATAAACCAGGATTATAGCTGCTGAAACCCGCCACTTGTATTCTCATTTATTTGGAGATATTTTCAAATAGGTTTGTCCTCGATAGTATAGGCAAACGCTCAAGAATTCTAATAGAGGTCTCTAGAATTCGCTTTCGAAGGGGACTAAAAATTTTTTATAAGAAATTTATAAGGATGACATGGAACTATTTTTTCTAGAGCCACAATATAAATTCTAGATGTCAGTTATAGAATTTTTTCTCAGTGTATTGGTTTGCCTTATACTCATAGCTCGGAAATCTATATTTCTAGTTTAGGTATTTAGAAAAGCACCACCTATTCGTTCTAGATGAAAGCGGTATATATATATATTTTTTTTTTCTCAGTGTAAGTAATTCTCTAACAAGGACTACTTACGATTAAATTTTGTCGAAATGATGCAATACACTTAGAAAAAATTATGCGACTGACATCTAGAATCTAAATCATGGCTCTAGAAAAAATAGTTCCATGTCATCCTTAAAAATTCTAGTCCCCCCTGAAAGCGTGTTCTTAAAACACCAATTAGAATTCTAGAGCGTTTGTCTATATTATCGAGGTCAAACGTATTTAAAAATCTGTACAAATGAATGCGAATACAAGAGGAGAGTTTTAGCAAGTATAATCTTGGTTTATGACTCAATTAACTAGAAAATCAAGCAAGGATTTCTCGCAATACAAATGATTCAGAATATTCAGAATATCGTTTCACCATCTAGAAATGTATAGACTAGAAATTCTCGATCATTTCGTCCAGTGAGCTTTTTGGAGTGTGTTATATGCATAGCTCAGAAAACTATATTTCTAGTTTAGGGATTTAGAAAATGATCACTTATTCGTTCCAGATGCAGGCGGTATATATTTTTTCTCAGTTTACTGAAGTCCAGGTAAAATAAATTTTATATTGTAAACTAAACAAAAAAAAAGAGAAAGAGAAAGAGAGAGAGAGAGAGAGAGAGAGAGAGAGAGAGGGGGGAGGAGAGAGAGAGAGAGAGAGAGAGAGAGAGAGAGAGAATCATTAAATTTAAATTACATTTTATTACTCGAATTCCATTATTTCGATAAATAAATTTTTTTTGGAAAGAAATAGAATCGACTCCAAAAAATAATTAATATTCAAACCACTAAAAATTAACTGAAAATTAACATGAAACAGAATTGTAAATTTCGCTTAAAAATATAAAATAAATTCCTTCTCATGACGACATAAACACTACTATTAATCATAACCTTTGAAGACGGAGTAAAATTTGAAGATTATATGTTTTTTTTTTTTTTTTTTTTTGCAAATTTGGTGTGAGACCGATAACTAAGCTGGCCAATAACTCTCCAACGATCCATTGTCATACATTTTTCTTTTCTTTCCTTTTCCTTTTTCTTTTTTTTTTTTCCTTTTTTTTTATCACTGTATAAATTTGGTAAAATCCACATAGGGAGTTGTACATCATTCGCAATTCAGGATTTATGTTTGTTGGGACGTTGGGAGTTACTAGAGTTTTCATCACGAAGTTTTGCTGATTTTTCGAAATCTTATTTATTTCATTTAAATCTAGGTAGTTTTCTGTTGTGTTTTGTAGGTGCCAAAGTCAGATAGGGACATGTATAATTTAAATTAAATTTAATTTGTGTAATGAATAAAAAGTAAAGATTTTTATTTAATTTTGCGTCGAATTCAAAGGTCAAGATTAACAGTAGTGTTTATGTTGTCTGGCAAAGAAATTTATTTTATTTTTTTATGTGCATATTACAATTCCATTTTATGTCAATTTTTAATTTATTTATAGTAGTTTTAATATTAATTGCTTTTCGGAATCATTTCTACTTTTCCTATTTTTTTTCTTTTCAGTTAATATACGTTTATATTGCGGAACACGGGAAAACGCTCGAAAGCGGCTAAACGCACTTTCTCAGGGAACGGGGTACAGCTAAAAAGAATGGTAAATTTGAGTTTAAGTCACTAAAATATAGGTAGAAATTGCCCCCAATTTTCACAAAAATCGTTACAGGCCATGACCTTTCAGGAAAGAAAAATATCAAAATTTGAGCATATATTAAGAAATTATAGATCAACAAACATCTGTCCCACAGAAACAAAAATTCCAAATACGAAAATGAGAGCATCCGTTGAGGGGTTATGAGCTAGACAAAAAAAAAAAAAAAGATTTAAATTGAGAATTTCTTTTTTTTTTTTTTTTTTTTAATAGTAATATAGAAAAAGTATTAAATTCGTGAAATTTTTCGACCTCCATTTTTTGATGGATTTACACGTTTTGGGATGTCCTGAACACTAATTGATAGTTTTTAGAAAATGTCCCTGTATCTGTGTGTATCACGATTTTTATGGACACTGTATCTCACGAACCAATGAACGAAATTTAACCAAACTTGGTATTTGGTTAGACCCTGACAAAAACTGGTGCTGATTAGTTTTGGGGATCAATTGCTCAGCAGGTGGCGCTGTAATCGCATTTTTTCTAAATTTTTGACATGGTATTATAGGACAAAATTTAATATAAATGTACATAATGAGAGTTCTTTTTTACTTGTGATTGTAAAATTAATATGAATTATTGATAATAGTAGTAGTTAACTAGGAAAAAAATTCTGTGCATGTGGGGGCAACGGTTCCCCTCCGGGGGGGGGGGAGAGGTAAATTTTCAAGATGGGTATCTTTGGAACAGTCTCGTCAATACCTTTAAAATGAATGGTTGAACTATAAATCTGTGATAATTTAAAGCAAAGTTATCATTTTTTTTTTACTTTTAACGAAAAGAAAATGTTTTTTTATTATTTATTTTTTTTTAACGAAATTTAACCAAACTTGGTATTTAGTTGGTCCCTGACATAAACTGGTGCTGATTACATTTGGGGATCAATCGATCAACAGGTGACGCTGTGATAACATTTTTTCTAAATTTTTAATATGGCAGTATAGGACAAAAATTCGTACTAATGTACATAATGAGAGTTATTTTTAAATTGTGATTGTAAAATTAATATGAATTATTGATAATAGTAGTAGTTAACTAGAAAAAAAAATTGTGCATGTGGGGGCATCCCTTCCCCCTTGGGGGGAAGTACCCCCCCCCCCCCAATGTGGTGCGGGGGTATATTTTCAAGGAATTTAGGTAAAAATGGCAACGGAAATAATGGCAACGGAAATAATGGCACCGGAAAAAACGGCAACGGAAATAATGGCAACCGGAAATAATGGTAACCGGAAATAATGGCAACGGAAAAAATGGCAACGGAAAAAATGGCAACGATAAATATACAAAAAAGGGTAACAAAATTAATGAAAATGAAAAAGGATAATTTGAGAATTCTTACTGGCGAATAATATACTAAAAATATCTGAAGAGTAAAATATATTTCATCATTGGTACTGATAGCATTTTTCGCCGTCAGATATAAATGTGTATATATATTTATATATATTTATATTTATATTTTCCTTATTATATATATATATATATATATATATATATATATATATACAAAAGGGCTCTGAATATTTGAATCATTCATTTTCCAACTTTTTTCGGTTTTAAAGAAGAAATTTTAGCCTTTATTAATATATTTATTCACGTATTCAATATTTGTGCGATTTTATATCAATGTTAGTTATTTAAAAAATAAATTAAATTAAATTAATGATTAAATTGAAACAACTAAAGAATTGTGGATGGGTGGAGATTGGAGGCTAATTTTAATTTTTGAGCATGGATAAACAGAAAGGCTTTCTTTGTGTAGACAATGACAGAATTAGGAAGGAAATGTTTTTCTTAGGAGCGTTCTCCAGATTTTTCTTTCATCTGGCAATGTCATTGAGTTACCCTCTGCTTTTGTTCTTTTTTATTCTCACCTCACAGTTCACAATCATAATATATGTAGTGGCCCTTCTCCTTATAGCCCTACTTAAGACTACTATACAACTACTCTTTGAACACTGAATAGATAAGGAAGATTCTAATAGGCCAGAATTTATGATGTTTCCTTCCTTTCAGATACAGAAAACAGAAAACCCACCTTAAATTCTTTACAGATGTTAAAATCTTGCTTTCCTTTCTAGAAGAATCTTGTCGTTCTAGAAGAATCTTGTCGTTGTCACAAAAGTATATTATACAATACGCCTTTTTGAAAGGTTTGACATAAAATATTAAAAAGACATACAATCGAAATTTTAATATGCGATTTTCATTCGTAAAAATTTAGTCTAGACAAGTGAATTTTTACGTAATATTATTACATAAAATAATAATTAAGAATAGTATTTTAAAATTTTTAACGTTTTCAATGGTAGATTTAGTTTTTTATTTAATAGTAGTATTTAATGAAGTATTATGAATTTATAATTTTTTAATATAATAATTAAATTTAATACTCATTATGATTGCTTACCTTAAGTAGAAATAATAATAATAATAATAAGTGATGATTACATTGAAGATAGGCATTAATTACAAAATATCTTTTATAATCATCTGAAGCACTGATTTTCTATGAATAGTAAATTTAGCATCACAAATTAAGTTATTGTATTTTTATTTCTTTTTATATTCAATAGAAAGTATTGGATTCGTAAAAATTTTCAGTTTCTGGTTTTCGATGGGAATTACATGTTTTGAAAGATACAGAAAATGATTTGACCATTTTTAAAAAATATATGTCGGTCTGGGATCCTGGAAAAAAAGGGCACCGGTAATAAGGGCCCTTTTTCACTTCGCAAATTGCAAAATAATAAATATCAAATAATGAATTTCAAATTACATTTTTAGAATTTCATTTGATTTGGTACACCATTCATTTATTTTTTGTATGAGAAAAGGGGAGGTTGAGTAAGCAGAAAGTTGAAAGAAAACAATTGTTTTTATACCACCTTCTTACCGATTTTAATGAAATTTTGTATATTCACGTACAATTTGTGACTATCACAATGAGTGTATTATATACACGGGGGGGAGGGGGGGGGCAGATGGAAATAAAAAATATTCTTTTTAAAAATACCCTATTATAGATTTAAAAAAAAAAAAAAAAAAAAAAAAAAAAAATTACTCACTTGGAGGCCCAGGGCACTCAAGTTCAATGGCCTCTTTTCCTCATGCTTTAATATTACAAAAAACAAAACAAATCGCATATTTTTGATTCACGCGTCTAAAAATTCTCTCCACTTTTCATTTTATCGCTGCGATCCTGAGATTTAGTTAACCTGTAAGAGTTTGGAATGCAGTATCAGTAGTATGCAGTTGTATTTGCGTTTATTGAAAATATTGCGATTTTTTTCAATGAAATGATAGTTTTCTTGAAAGATCATACCACTGATTTATATAACAGTACAGTAACACCTCCATCCATTGACCAAAAACAAAAAACAACGACCACTATAGCAAAATTTGAAAATTTTTCATTTTAAGTATATCTATGTATTTTTAATGTATGATGGAGTTTCTTGGAGGCCCCCTCAGTGTATGGGTCCAGGGCACATGCCCCTAATGCCCTGCCTTAAATCAGGCACTGCCTACAATTTGTGAAACAATAACTGTAAGTTTCAGACATACTTGGAATATGGGGAGTTAAAGAAGGGGGGGGAGGAGGGCAGAGAAAAATAAAATGATTTTTTATATCACCATTTTACCGATTTTAATGATATATTCTATAACTATCACTTACTTTTAATGACGATCACAATGAATGTATTATATACCTGGGGGGGGGGGGGGCAAGGGAGCGCAGATGGAAGTAAAATATATTATTCTTTAAACTACCCTATTATCGATTTAAAAAATATATATATGTATATACAACGTACTGTTTAAGAAAAATTACAGTAAGTATTACACATATCTGAACGGTTCACTAAGGGAGGAGGGGGGGGAGCAGAGTGAAGAAAATGATTATTTTTGTATCACCATGCTACTTATTTATATGAAAATTTGTACTATCAATTACATTTTATTAAAGTTACAATGAAAGTTACCTACAAATGATAAGGGTGGGGGCTGGGGGGGGGGCAGATGAAAATTAAAATAACCTTTTTAAACAACACTTATTATTCATTTCTTTCAATTGACATTTTGTGTAAATATCACTTACTATTAATAAAAATTACAGTGAAGTTACACATGTCTGGAGGGGGGGGGGGCACAGAATAAAAGAAAATGAATATTTATATCACTGTATTTTTCATTAAAAAAAAATTATTATAAATATCACTGAATATTTAGGAAAAATTACGCTGATTGTTATGTATATCTTGAGAGCTAAGGGGAGGGGGTAAAAGAGAAAAATGATTGTATAAGTATCACAATGTTACGGATTTTAATTAAAATTTTAAAAACTATCACCTACATTTAATGAAAATTTTCAAAGAGTGTTACATATATCTAGCGGGAAGGTGGTGCTGAGGAAAAAAAATTTGCTTTAAATCACTTTGTTTACATTTTTAAGAAATTTTGCATAAATATCTCTCATTGTTTATCAAAAATTGAAGAGAAGAGGGTTTCACTACCCGGTGAGAACTAAGGGCGAATATATTTTTGTACCATCTTTGATTTAATGAAATTTCTTAGAAATATTACTTACCGTGTATAAAACATTACAGTGAGGTTAAGTATCAGTTTCTTTCTCTTCCCGAGTTTGTACGCAAAAATTCAATGTATGATGTTTAGCATGAGTTTTACAAGGAGAAATTAAGAAAAGTGCCCTTTTTTCCGGCTCACGGAAAAAAGGGCACTTTTCTTTTTTGTTTCTACGAGGGGAAGGGGGGAGGGATGGGACAGATAAAAAAAAAATTCTGTTTCAGAATAATCATTCACCAATATTTTATATTAACTTTTAATTAATGTCTGATCCGAACATTGAATTGCATTTTTGAGTATTAACTTAGAAACTGAAAGATACTGCGGTACATAGCCCTCTCTAAAAATTTTCATAAACAATAAAGGACATTTAAACAAAATTTCCTATAAATATGAAGCAGTATAATTTAAAAACAATCGCATTTTTTTTTCTCTTCCTCCTTGTCCCCCATCTATAGGTAACACTCACCGTCATTTTTCATTAAAAGTAGGTGATAGTTGTTAATATTTTAATTAAAATTGGTGACACTGTGATATTTATACAAGCCTTTTTCTCCTCTGCCCGTATAACCCCCAAGATATATTTAACAATCAGCGTAAATTTTCCTAAAAATTAAATGATATTTATAATAAATTTTAGTAAAATGCAAAGCACAATGATATAAAACATTATTTGTATATTTATGTCTCCAGCACTCCCCCCCCCCTTTTCACCCAGACATATGTAACACTCACTGTAATTGTTCATTAACAGTAAGCGACATTTGCAGAAAATGTCACACACACACACAAAAAAAAGATAATAAGTGTTGTTTAAATAGATTTTGTTTCTCCTCTGCCCCCCTCCTCCCCACCATCACCACACACATACTCGTCCCCCTTTTTAACTACAAGTAACTTTCATTATAATTTTAATAAAAAGTAAGTGATAATCAAACAAAGTTTTATACAAATATAGCTAGTAATATAAAAACATAGTGCATAAAAAAGTAGCATAGTGATATACTAGCATAGTGATATAAAAACAACAACTCCTTTTTTTTATTCTATCCCCTCCCGAGATCTGTGTAACACTCACTGTAATTTTTCTTAAACAGTAAGTGGTATATACACAAAGATTTATTTAAATCGATACTAGGGTAGTTAAAAAAAAATATTTTTCATTTCCATCTGCACCCCCCCCCCCCCCCCCACAGGTATATAATACACTCATAAAAAGTAAGTGATAGTTATAGAATATATCATTTAAAACGGTAAAATAGTGATATAAAAAGTCATTTTATTTTCCTCTGCCTTCCCCTCTCTCTTTAACCCCCCCCCCACACTCCAAGTATGTCTGACAATTACTGTAATATTTTCACAAATTGTACGTGATTACACAAAGTTTTTTTTTTTTTTTTTTTTTTTTATCGATAATATAGGAAAATATAGAAGAATGTCTTGTGGTGGCTACAACATATTATTTTTTTTTTCATTAATTAATTATTTTATGAAATTGAGAATTTTTTGACAATTTAATTTCTCATATTGGCATGCAGTATGTTTAATCATAATATGCACCGCAGAGTATTAGAATTTATTAATTGCAAGACAGAAACGGCTTAGTCATTATCTATAAACAATTTAATTTTGAATGGAATTAAACCTATAATTTATAATAAAAGTTTGGTTATGTAGCTAAAAAAAATTGATTTTGCACTGAAACTATAAAAACGGAGTTAAACTTTTTTATATCATAAGATTAAACTGAATTAGTAAAATTATAACAAATTAATTAAATGTAATATTTGTTATTAAGATTATTATTTTTATATAATCATTCATTAAAATAACTTTTTATTTTAAAAATAATTTGATGGGGTTAGTTTAGGTGTTAAAGCCGATTGAGAACAGGCGATCATGATTTGGGATCGAACCCGGCACTTCCTGTCTACCAGTTTGGAGAGCAGAACTGCTCGGCATATTAATTAAAAGTCCAAATAATCTTATTCAGCGATTTCAACTAAGTTAATTATATTAAATTGTATTTTTAATAAATAAATTAGTGTTTTTAATTTGAATATTTCATTAAATAATTTTTTTAACTAGCTGTATATATATATATATATATATATATATATATATATAATTGTTCATAGAAACTAAATTTTTAATATTAAAAGCGTTTTAAAACAAATTTTTCTACTGAAAGCAGAAAAAATTGTAGTAATCTCAGCTAATTTAATTATTAAAATTTATAAATTTGATAATTCTTTTAGTTTTTAGATAATTAATTTAGTCATTCTATTAAAATTTTTAAAGTAAAATAATTTTAATTCGAACCTTAACTACCTTTTTCCTCATAATTATTCACAGTAAATAAAATCTTTTAATAATAAAAGTATTTTAAAATAATATTTTCTATTGAAAGCAAAAAAAGTTGTATTAAGGAGTCACACCTAATTTAATTATTAAAATTTACGTTTTTGATAATTCATCTAGTTCTTAGAGAATTAATTTACTCTTTCTTTTAAAGTTTTCTAAATCAAATAATTTTAATTAGATCCTTATTCCTATAATCAATTATAGAAAATATTTTTATGTTTAAGAACATTTTGAATTAATTTTTCATTTTAAGGCTTAAACAACAGTATTAAGCAATTTGAACTAATTTTATTATTAAAAATTTATATTCTTAATAATTGAATTATATTTTATAAATATGTATTATTAAATCATTTTTAATTATTATTTTTTTTTATATGTAATCATATATATATATATATATATATATAATTAAAAATATTTTGATGTTTGTGGTTTAAGCTTTAAAACCTATTGACAACATACGGGTCCTAAGCCTGGGTGAAATGACTTCCATAAGAGTTCTTTCTAAGAAGCCTGTCCTTGATATATGCGATTTTCAGAAAAAAAAAAAAAAAAAAAAAACATGGAAAATTCTGAATGTCTAGGATGACAAACGAGACCTTGGATCGAACCCGCAATTCCAATCTATCAGGGCCCACCAGCGGCAGAGCGGTTCTGCGCTTAAAGCTGGTTGACGTGACGTGCCGGGTTCGATCCTAGGTCCTCATTCGTCGATCTAGCCGTTCGGAGTTTTCCATGGTTTTCTCAGAAACTTGCAAAAATATGGTCTAGGACCCCTTAGAAAGACTTCCACGGAATGTACTCCCCCTCGGGCCAAGGACCTTAGAATAGTCAATCGGCTTTATTCCCAAACACCAACAAAAACACCAGTCTATCAGCTTGGAGAGCAGAACCACTCGGCTACTGAAATAGGCATTTTAATTAAAGTTTTAAAAAATGTATTAATTAATTTCACCTAATTTAATTATAAAAATTTATATTTTTAATAAATAAATTATTGTTTTTTAATTAGAATATTTTAATGAATGATGTGGTTTTTTTAAACTAGCTGTTATTATTATTATTATTATTATTATTATCTTTCAGAGAAAATAAATTGTTTTAATAATATTAAAAGTATTTTAATATAGATTTTACTATTAAAAGCTAAAATAATAATAGTTTCCGAGTTTTTTAATTTTTTTCCTTTTTTTTTTTTTTTTTTTTTTCAGGGAAAAAATATATTTTTATATTAAAAGTATTTAGAAATAGATTTTTCAATTAAAACTCAAATAGTTCTATTGAACAAATTAATTTTATTATTAATCATTTTGATTTTTAGTAAATGCCGTCATTTTGAATTATATTTTTATATTAAATAATGTATATATATTTTCCCTATAATCTGATATAGAAAAAAATATTTTTACATTGAAAGTATTTTAATACAGATTTTGCAGTTAAAAGCTACCACATAATATCAATTTATATAACAAGCAATAACAATGATTAAATCTCAGCAGAAATGTAAAACGTGTTAAAAATATTGGAGAAATGAAAGTACATATAGCTATTTACCCCACCTTTTGCCTACATTTTAAAGCACGTGCGGAATCATTTGTCAATGTTTATCTCAGGGACGCCACGTGCGCCTGCTCTATTCCATAATTTGAAACCAAACAAGTAAATCTTATCTTCAATTTCAAAATATACATGACTGTTGATGATATTGTAGGGATTTTATTAGAAGTCAATTGTATTTAGTAGTTCGAAAACTACTTTTTTTCCGTTCAGCCCACACATCAATCACTCACACACACACATAAAAACAGTTCTCTTTATTTACATAGATAATTGCACCTTTACCCATTTATCAAGTTATTGTTACCAACTTTACCACTGCCTTTTTCCCCCAGTTGCCATTTTTCCGGTTGCCATTTTTTCCGGTTTCCATTATTTCCGTTGCCATTATTTCCGTTGCCGTTATTTCCGGTTGCCATTTTTTCCGTTGCCATTATTTCCGTTGCCATTTTTTCCGTTGCCAATTTTACCGAGCACCATTTTCAAGATAGGTATCTTTCGAAAGGTTTCGTCAATACCTCTAAAACGAAAAGCTGAACTATATATCTGTGATAATTTAAAACAAAGTTATCGTTTTTTTTATTATTTATTTATTTATTTATTATTACGCTTTTTTTTTTTTTTTTTTTTTTTTTTTTTGAGATTAAAATGGACTCTTTTTTGTATATTTAGTGTTATACTACTTCTCTAATATGGAAATCGTCTGCATTATCATGGAAGATAATTTTTTTTAAATAATAATTTTAATGAATTATTTTTACTGAGTGAATTTGTATAGGAAAATATAGAAGTAAGTCATCTGGTGGCCACAACATACTAGATTTTTACTTTCTCTGACCGATAGGGTCGAGAAAGGGTCAAATTTTCGAACGTGAGTTTTTGTTACAATTACTTGTTCTGAGGTCCCCTGAATACGAAAATCATTTTTTTAGCGAATGGTCTGTGTGTCTGTGTGTCTGTTATCAGTATATCTCAAGAACAAATAGTAGCAGAAATTCCAAACTCGGTATTCTAAATGTGTATCATATAGGGATGCTACAGTAAGCTTTTCGTTGAGATGAAGCAAATGATTCGTGTACAGGGACACTCAAAAGTATTCAAATACATTACGTCTACGGGGAAATTGCAGGTAAGTAGAGTTTAACCCATATTGGACCACCGTCCTATTTATAGGACAGTTGAATTAAATGTCAATAATGTAAAAGAAACATTTAAAATCTGCAAAAAACTTGACATAATTTTATAGAAATAGATTAAATTAATTAAATTACTGTGAAAAATGGAATTTGAAAAAAAATATTAATGCTGCAGAATAATAAAGAACTTCTTCTGCTAAATAGTGAGCATGTGCTAGTGAAAAATACAAAGACGATGTCAACTGAAATCATGCAATAAAAAACCTGTTACAATTTGCAACATGTGCAATGTTGGATGTAGAGATTGTTTTTTGGACTTCCATTCGTAAAAATCTTTACAATTTGCAAAATGCTCACTTTTGGACTGTGTAGAGACTGTTTTTTGGACTAACAAACAAAATAAAAAATTTTGTAAAATTATTATAATTTTTTAATTTTTTCTTTTTTATATGTGTAAGTATGTTATACTGACCATGTTTTTAAAAAAATACATTTTTCTAATAATTCGTTTAATGAGTGGTCCAATATGGGTTAACATCTGTAGACTGCAATAAACCAAATGAAACGAATATATATATTTTGTAATAGAGATAGTCAACTGGGAAATAAATTCTGTGTATGTAGGAGCCTCGCCTCCGTCCTCCACTGGGGGGAAGTCCCCCTCGAGGGGAGAAAATTTTCATGATGGGTATCTTTAAAAAGAGCTCGCCAATACCTTTAAAACGAATGGTTGAACATCGATCTGCGATAATTTAAAATAAAGTTATCGATTTTTTTCATTAAATTTTTTTTTAATGTAATATTGAGAATAAATTCAACTTTTTTTATGATATTTAGTGTTATACTACTTCTCTAATATGGAAATCGTCTACATTATCATAAAAGTTAATTTGTTTAAATAATAATTTTAATAAATCATTTTTTAAAAACAGAATTATTTTTTAATAATTGAATTCAATTTTTTTTAAATATGGGTGCATTATTGAAACGGGGGGTATAGGGAGGCGGTAACCCCCTCACAGAAAACTAATTATCCTATAAAACTCTTCCGAAGCCTAATTTGAATTGTTTATCATAGGTTTACATAACAGTACTCGTTATCTTACCTCTTAACCTCCAACCTGCATTTATAGTATTGAATTTCAGGGTAATAGAAAGTCATGTGAGTAACACACCAGATTATTTACTTTCTCTTACCCATAGGGTCGAGAAAGTGTTGTTTTAAGGTCAAATTTTCGAACGTGAGTTTTTGTTATATTTACATGTTCTGAGGTGTTCTGAATGCGAAAATCCTGTTTTTAGCGAATGGTCTGTGTGTCTGCCTGTGTGTCTGTCTGTCTGTGTGGATGTCTGTGTGTCTGTTATCAGCATATCTCAAGAACAAATAGTAGCAGAAATTGCAAATTCGGTATTCTAAATGTGTATCATATGGGGATGCTACAGTAAACTTTTCGTTGAGATGAAGCAAATGGTTCGTGTACAGGGACATTCAAAAGTATTCAAATACATTACGTCTATGGGGGAAATTGCATGTAAGTAAAGTTTAATATCTATAGACTGAACTAAACCAAATGAAACGAATATATATTTTCTGTAATAGAGATACTTAACTGGGAAAAAAATTTTGTGTATGTAGGATCCCCGCCCCCCCCCCCCCCTCCCTGGGGGGGAAGTCCCCCCTCGAGGTGAGTAAAGATTTATGATGGGTATCTTTCAAAAGCGTCCGCCAATACCTTTAAAACGAATGGTTTAACCATCGATTTGCGATAATTTAAAATAAAGTTATCGATTTTTTTCATTTTTAACAATTTTTTTTTCTTTAATTGTAATATTGAGGATGAATTCAATTTTTTTTTTTTTTTTTTTTTTTGGATATTTAGTGTCATACTACTTCTCTAATATGGAAATCGTCTGTATTATCATAAAAGATAATTTTTTTAAAATAATAATTTTAATAAATTATTTTTTAAAAATAGAATTATTTTTTAATAACCGAATTAAATTCTATATAAATGTAGGTGCATAAATGAAACAGGGGGGTTGAGGAGGGTGGTAGACCCCTTCACACAGAACTAATTATCCTATAAAACTCTTCCGAAGCCTAATTTGAATTGTTTAACATAGGTGTACATAACAGTACTCGTTATCTTACCTCTTAATCTCCAACTTGTATTTATAGTATTAAATTTCAGTGTAAGAGAAAGTCGTGTGAGTGACCAAATTATTTTAAGTTGTTTAAAATTTAAAAACACAGTTAAATTTACACGTTTTGGGATGTCCTGAACACAAATTGATAGTTTTTAGAAAAGGTTTGTGTGTATCACGATTTTTATGGACACTGTATCTCACGAACCAATGAACGAAATTTAACCAAACTTGGTATTTGGTTAGACCCTGACAAAAACTGGTGCTGATTAGTTTTGGGGATCAATTGCTCAGCAGGTGGCGCTGTAATCACATTTTTTCTAAATTTTTGACATGGTATTATAGGACAAAATTTAATATAAATGTACATAATGAGAGTTCTTTTTTACTTGTGATTGTAAAATTAATATGAATTATTGATAATGGTAGTAGTTAACTAGGAAAAAAATTTTGTGCATGTGGGGGCATCGCTTCCCCCCCTGGGGTTAAAAATTCTTTAAATCCTAGCTGTAACGTTTAATTCAGGGATTCTAGTAGAGGTCGTTACATAACAGAGTCCAGGTTCAAACTACTCTAAAAGATGGCCGATAAAGTAATACAGACTAAGTTTCACCGTATAATATAATTTTACTTTGGAGAGACTTCATAGAGCATTTCAACATTTTTTGTAGTATTAGTACAGTCGGTCAAAAAGAAACGAAACACCCCCACCTATCTCATTACCTAATTATCGCAGAAACATGCAGTAGGCACCAATCCTGAGGAATTTATGTCTACTTTTATTGTATGTAGGAAAAAATGACATTGGGGGTCGTCTACATATTAAAAAGGGGTCCAGCTTTGAAAATTCGAATGTTAACCCACTAATTTGACGACAGAAAACGATTCTAGAGCATCAAAATAGCCTAGATATAAATTTCACGAAGATACCAACATTCGTTCCTGAGATATTTAAGGTTTTTCTTTAAGGGGTTATCCCCAAGTTTATTTTTTTTTCATTTAGGTCAGATTCAATGAATTTATTATAGCTCTCTTCTATTATTCAATGCGTTTCATTCATTTACAAATCTCTAAATACATCAAAAGGAATATAATTTCAATGAGCATATTAATGTGGCAATTTCGAACTATAAAAAATGTTCTGTCCAAAAAGGTTAACACAGGAGGGTCTGATAACACCTGTGTGTGTGAAGGGGAGGGGCACCGGGATTCAAAATTGATGTTTTATTATCGCATTTTCAGAAGCTTTTTATTGAAATTAGATTTCTGTTATGCTTTTTTCCCCCTAGGAATCAGACTATAAACCAACGCGTCTCTAGTTTATTGAAGTGTGTGCACAGGAAGGCGGAAAAAATCGCACTGGAAAAAATCGCACCGGAAAAAATCGCACTTGGAAAAAATCGCACCGGAAAAAATCGCACAGGAAAAAATCGCACTCGGAAATAATCGCACTGGGAAAAAATCGCACCGGAAAAAATCGCACTGGAAAAAGTCGCACAGAATAATAAAACTATATCACAGAACGTATTTCTGAACAGCCATGTAACATATGTATATACATATAAATAGAGGGAGAGTATTTTATGAAACAGTAATTTTTTTTTCTTTTATTTGAGGTCTGTAATCTTGCAAACTCTCATTTTGACTGTGCGCATGTAAAAATGGCTGGGGTTAGAATAGTAATCGTGGGGATGGGGGGGGGGAGGAGAAATGGTGCCAGAAAGAATGGCTATTGTAAAAATGAAATTTAGGTAAATATAGCAACGGAAAAAATGGTAACAAGAAAAAATGGCAACAATAAATATATAAAAAAGTGTAACAAAATAAAGTAAAACGAAAAAGGATAATTTGAGAATTCTTACTAGCGAATTATATGCTAAAATATATCAAGAGTAAAATATATTTCATCTTTGGTACTGATAACATTTTTCGCCGTCAGATATAAATGTGTATAGATATATATATGTATTTTCCTAAGGGGCTCTGTATATTAGAATCATTCATTTTCCAACATTTTTCGGTCTTTAAGAAGAAATTTTAGCCTTTATTAATATATTTATTTACGTATTCAATATTTGTGCGATTTTATATCAATGTTAGTTATTAAAAAAAAAAAAAAAAAAAAAAAAGAAGAAGAAGAAGAAAATAAAATAAGTAAATAAAATTTTTAAAAATTAATGGTTAAATAAAAAAAAATAAACTAGTATGTTGTGGCCACCACATGACTTTCTTCTATCTTTTCCTATACAAATTCACTCAGCAACAATAATAATAATAATAATAATAATAATAAAAAAGTGGGACTTTCGGGGAGGAGAAATGGTGCCAGAAAGAATGGCTATTGTAAAAATGAAATTTAGGTAAATATAGCAACGGAAAAAATGGTAACAAGAAAAAATGGCAACAATAAATATATAAAAAAGTGTAACAAAATAAAGTAAAACGAAAAAGGATAATTTGAGAATTCTTACTAGCGAATTATATGCTAAAATATATCAAGAGTAAAATATATTTCATCTTTGGTACTGATAACATTTTTCGCCGTCAGATATAAATGTGTATAGATATATATATGTATTTTCCTAAGGGGCTCTGTATATTAGAATCATTCATTTTCCAACATTTTTCGGTCTTTAAGAAGAAATTTTAGCCTTTATTAATATATTTATTCACGTATTCAATATTTGTGCGATTTTATATCAATGTTAGTTATTAAAAAAAAAAAAAAAAAAAAAAAAAAAGAAGAAGAATAAAATAAAATAAGTAAATAAAATTTTTAAAAATTAATGGTTAAATAAAAAAAAATAAACTAGTATGTTGTGGCCACCACATGACTTTCTTCTATCTTTTCCTATACAAATTCACTCAACAACAACAATAATAATAATAATAAAAAAAAAAAAAAAAAAGTGGGACTTTAACAAATTTTCACATTTTACCCAAAATTTAGTCAAAGTCCCACTTTTTTTTTTTCCTCTCCCCTTAATTCTATCAAACACCCACGGTTTCCGTGTTCTGACAAACTTTTCTCCCCAATTTTGTCAAAGTCCCACGGTTTCCGTGTTTTGACAAATTTAGAATAATTTTCACATTTTACCGAAAATTTTGTCACTGTTTGTCAAAACACGGAAACCGTGGAGCTTTGA
Source organism: Salticus scenicus (assembly GCA_963930645.1). NCBI lineage: Eukaryota > Metazoa > Arthropoda > Arachnida > Araneae > Salticidae > Salticus > Salticus scenicus. The sequence continues at coordinate 160,705,758 of OZ005661.1, forward strand.
CAAAATTAGGGGGAAAATGCAAAAATATGTTAAAGTTTGTCAAGACACGGAAACCGTAGGACTTTGACAAAATTAGGGGAAAAAAGCAAAAATTAGTTTAAGTTTGTCAGAACACGGAAACCGTGGGAGTGATAAAATTAAGGGGAGAGAAAAAAAAAAAAAAGATTTTTTTTCTAAGTTTTTTTTTCGTAAAAAGTAAAAAAAAATCGATAACTTTGTTTTAAATTATCACAGATTTATAGTTCAACCATTCGTTTTAAAGGTACTGACGAGACCTTTCGAAAGATACCCATCTTGAAAATTTTTGCCTTTATCACCCTGTTGAAAATTTAGAAAAAGCGGGATGGCAACGCAACCTGTAAGACGATTTTTACCAAAAGTTGATAGGCACTAATTTATGTCAAGGTGCAACTACATACCAATTTGTATGAAATTCTGTGCAGTAGTTCCAGAGATACAGTTGCCACAAAATTTTGTCACACACACACACACAGACAGACAGATAGACAGACAGACAGACAGACAGACATTTTCTAAAAATGGTAAAATCGTGTTCTACATCTCTCAAAACGTGTAAATTCATCAAAAACCCGAAATCGAAAATTTTTACGAATCCAATACTTTCTTCTATTGAAGATAGAAGAAAGTAATAAAGAGCTGAAGGTGGGTGCAGATTGGAGGCTAATTTTACTTTTGAGCATGGATAAACAGAAAAGCTTTTTTTGTGTAGACAATGAGGAAATTAGCAAGGAAATGTTTTTCCTAGAAGCGTTCTCCAGTTTTTTCTTTCATCAGGTAATGTCATTGAGTTACCCTCTCCTATTCCAACCTCTGCTTTTGTATTCTCACCTCACAGGTGGTCCTTCTCTTTATAGCCCTACCCTTTGAACATTCAATAAATAAGGGAAATTTTAAGGGCCAGAATTTGTGATATTTCCTTCTTTTCAGATACAGAAAACTCCCTTTACCAAGGTTTGACATAAAATATTAAAAAGATATACATACAATCGAAATTTTAATACACAATTTTGATTCGTGCAAATTTAGTCTAGACAAGTGATTTTTTATGTAATATTATTACATAAAATAATAATTAAGAATAATATTTTAAATTTTTTAACGTTTTCAAAGGTAAATTCAGTTTGTTATTTAATAGTAGTGTTTAATGAACTGTTATGAATTTATATTTTTATAATATAATAAAAAATTTTTAATACATATTATGATTGCTTAAGTTAAGTACAATAATAATAATAAGAATCTGGTGTGTCACTCACACGACTTTCTCTTACCCTGAAATTTAATACTATAAATACAGGTTGCAGATTAAAAGGTAAGATAACTAGTACTGTTATGTAAACCTGTGTTAAACAATACAAATTAGGCTTCGGAAGAGTTTTATATGATAATTAGTTCAGTGTGAGGGGGGGGGGGCTACCGCACCCCTCAACCACCTGTTTCATTAATGCACCTACATTTATATAGAATTGAATTCGGTTATTAAAAAATAATTCTGTTTTTAAAAAAATATTTATTAAAATTATTATTTAAAAAAATTATCTTTTATGATAATGCAGGCGATTTCCATATTAGAGAAGTAGAATAACACTAAAATCTATAGCTTTATTTTAAATTATCGCACATCGATGGTTCAACCATTCGTTTCAAAGGTATTGGCGAGCCCTTTTGAAAGATACCCATCATGAAAATTTACTCCCCTCGAGGGGGGACTTTTTCCGCCCCCCCCCCCAGGGGGGAGGTGCGGCTTCCACATACACAAAATTTATTTCCCAGTTGACTATCTCTATTACAGAAAATATATATTCGTTTCATTTGGTTTAGTGCAGTCTATAGATGTTAAACTCTAATTACCTATTTCTCTCATAGACGTAATGTATTTGAATACTTTTGAGTGTCCCTGTACACGAACCATTTGCTTCATCTCAACAAAAAGCTTACTGTAGCACCCTATATGATACACATTTAGAATACCGAGTTTGGAATTCCTGCTACTATATGTTCTTGAGATATGCTGATAACAGACACACAGACATCCACACAAACCATTCGCTAAAAACATAATTTTCGTATTCAGGGGACCTTAAAACATGTAGAAATAACAAAACCTCACGTTCAAAAATTTGACCCTAAAACAATTCTTTTTCGAGCCTATGGGTAAGAGAAAGTAATAAGTGATGTTAATATTGAAGATGGGCATTAATTACAAAATATCTTTTATAATCAATTCTGTAATCTACTGTTCGATTCCAAATCAACAAAGCTTTCTAATAATGTAATATTTACTAAATTATTGTAATTAGTAGCTGAGATACAAAAGAAAACCGATTCAGGACACCTCAAAACGTGTAAATGAGGTGAAATCTCGAATTCCACTTTCGATAAGGTTAAAGAACTTTAAAATATCTTTCGAATGATGTATTAAAAATAATTTAATCAGAATTAGAATTTGAAATATTGAAATTTTAAAATATTACAGCGCCATCCGGCGGTAGAAATTTCTGTAAGTTACTGTTCGATTCCAACTCAACAAAGCTTTCAAATGATGTATTACTTATGAAATTATTTTAATTAGTAGCTGAGATACAAAAGAAAACCCATTCAAGACACCTCAATACGTGTAAATCAGCTGAAATCTCGAATTACACTTTCGATTCTCATGGAAAGCCCTCGCTGACGATGATGCGAGTTTCATGATTTTTGTTCACCCAAAAGTGCTCAACGCGCCTAATGAAGTTTTCACTTCAAATGGAAAACTTTTGCTGACGATGACGCGAGTTTCATGATTTTTGTTCACCCAAAAGTGCTCAACGCGCCTAAAAGTTTTCACTTCAAAAAATAATATATATATATGTATGTCTTACACATTTTTTTTTTTTTTTTTTTACAAATTGTACATGATTATACAAAGTTTTTTTTTTCCTTAAATCGATAATGGGGTAGTTTAAAGAAGAATATATTTTATTTCCATCTACTCCCCCCTAGGTGTATAGTACACTCATTGTGATCTTTATAAAAAGTAAGTGATTGTTATAGAATACATCATTAAATTCGGTAAAATAGTGATATAAAACATCATCTTATTTTCCTCTGCTCCCCCCTCTTTAATCCCCCACCCCCAAGTATGTCTGACACTTACTGTAATTTTTTCACAAATTGTACGTGATTATAAAATGTTTCATTAAAATCGGTAAGAAGATGATATAAAAAACAATTGTTTTCTTTCAACCTGCACTTAGTCCCCCGACCCCCCTTTTCCAATGAATGTTGCGCCAAATCAATTGAAAGTCATTCTTTAAATTCCTTATTTGATATTTTTTATTTTGCGATTCGTGAATTGGAAGAATGCCCTTCTTCCGGTGTCCTTTTTTTTAATTTTTTTTTTCGGGATCCCCATATCTCTGATTGGTATTCAAACATTTACTATTTTCTTAAATTTTATTTCTTGAAAGTTGTTAAATTATCATATATATCCACTGTTCCGGATCTATAGGGACAGAGAATGCAATTTAATAACACCCCCGCCTTTTTTCTTTTTTTTCTGTAACCTCGTTTATAAGATTAAATAGAATTTAAAATTTATTGCCTAAGACCCATATGAATCTTAAGATGAGTTTTGCTTTCTGGGGAGAGAGGCATGTGTGTACGCAAACATGAATGTTTTTCTGTGCGATTTTTTTCGGTGCGATTTTTTCCGCGTGCGATTTTTTCCGGTGCGATTTTTTCCTGGTGCGATTTTTTCCGGTGCGATTTTTTCCAGTGCGATTTCTTCCGGTGCGATTTTTTCCAGTGCGATTTCTTCCGGTGCGATTTTTTCCGTGCGATTTTTTCCGGTGCGATTTTTTCCGGGATTGTGCACAGAAGTTGGGTTTACTCGAAAATGATTATAGGGATTTTGATGAAAGTTTGGGGTTAAGTGTTTTCGGGATATTAGACTTACCACCATCTTCAGAAAAATTTGCGTTGGCTGTTAACCCCTTATCGGCCAATGGCAATAAATGAAATAAATTGGGTTTATTCGGAAACTGATATAAGGATTTTGATGAAAGTTTTGCGTTAAGTGCTTTTGAGTATGCTTAAACAAATGGAATTATTCCCATCGTCATAAAAATTCGTTGTCGCTGTTAACCCTTTAAAGGACATATACAACGGATGTCAGAAATCAGCTTTACACGGATATGGACTAAGCGATTTTTATGATAATTCGATGTTAGGGCTTTTTCATGAGAAAAAAACAACTGGATTTTTTCTTCAGATAAATTAGCGTTTATAGTTAACCCTTTAGCGGCCAATTTCAACACATAGCAGAATTTGGGTTTACTCGAAAATCATTATAGCGATTTTGATGAAAGTTTTGGGTTAAGTTTTTTCGGAATATTAGACTTACCACCATCCTCAGAAAAATTTGCGTTGGCTGTTAACCCCTTATCGGCCAATGGCAACAAATGAAATATATGGGGTTTATTTGGAAACTGATGTAAGGATTTTTATGAGAGTTTTGCATTAAGCGCTTTCGGGGATGATTAGACGAAAAAATTATCCTCATTGTCATAAATATTCCTTGTCATTGTTAATCCTTTAAAGGCCAAATGCAACGTATGTCAGAAATTGTCTTTATACGGAAATGGAAAAAACGATTTTTGTGAAAGGTTGCAGTTAGGGCTTTTTGATGAGAAAAGACGATTGGAACTCTTCTTCAGACAAATTAGCGTTCACAGTTAAACCTTTACTGACAAACTGCAACATATGGCAGAAATTGAGTTTACCTGGAATTTGATATAGCGATTTTGATGAATATTTCGGAATAAGTTTTTCGGGGACTGCTAAAACGAATGGTCTTCCCTCATCTTCAGAAAAAAAAATAATAACGTTCTCAACAAACCCTTTATCGACCAATTGCAACATATGACAAAAATTGGGTCTACTTGTAAATAGGTATAAGGTTTATGATGAAAATTTGAGGTTGCATAATTAATTGGAATTATTTTATTCTTCAGAAAATTTCTTGTTCTCTGTTAAACCTTTAAAGACCTATTGCGACGTTTGCCAGAAATACGGTTTACACAGAAATAGACATAGCGAATATCATAAAAGCTTGGAGATAGGACTTTTTGATGAGAAAAGGCTTTTGGAAATATCCTCATCTTTAGAAAAAAATCGCATTCGTTGTTAACTCTTTATCGACACATTACAGCATACGGTAGAAATTGAGTTTATTCGGAAATGGGCAAAGCGATTTTTATGAAAGTTTGGAGTTTCGACTTTTTGATGAGAAAAAATGATTGGACTTATCCTTATCTTCAGAAAAAATCGCGTTCTCAATTAACATTTTATCGGCCAGTTGCAAATTACAGCAAAAGGCAGTAGGGACCTGAAACAGTTGACTAAAAGTATTAAATAAATGTGTTGTCACCGTGTTCTGAGCTATTCTGAAAGTTTCAAATGTGTAGTCGGGAAGTTAGTTAAAAATCGATTGCATGCTTTGTACTGATAACGCTGTCGAAGGCAGCAGGAACCAGAAACAGTTAACTAAAAGTATTTAAAAAAAGCATTTTCGTCGTGTTCGGAACTGTTCTGTAAGTTTCAAATGTCTAGCTTGTCAGTAAGTTAGTTAAATAAATTTTCTGTCTCATTTTCTGTCAAATTTTCTGTCTAAATTTTCTGAATCATATAAACGCTGTCGAAGGCAGTAGGGACATGAAACAATTGACTAAAAGTGATAAAAAAATTTATTGTCACCGTGTTCTGAGCTATCCTGAAAGTTTCAAATGTCTAGCTAGTCGGAAAGTTAGTTAAAAATCGATTGCAAGATTTGTACTGGACAAAAAAACAAACAAGAATCGAAGTTAATAAAAATAATTACAAGATAAAAAGAACTTTTATATATAATGTTTTTAAATTTTCTGTTGAATCATATAAACGCTACCGAAGGCAGCGGGAACCCGGAGCAATTGGAAAAAAGTATTAAAAAAATTCCTTGCTATCGTGTTTTGAGCAATTATAAAAGTTTCAAATGGCTATCTAGCCGGGAAGTTAGTTAAAATTTGATTGCAAGCTTTGTACTGGTAACGCTGCCGAAGGCAGCAGGAACCCGAAACAGTTGGCTAAAAGTATTTAAAAAATGTATTTTCACCGTGTTCTGAACTATTGTGAAAGTTTCAAATGTCGAGCTAGTCAGGAAGTTAGTTAAATAAATTTTCTGTTGAATCATATAAACGCTGCCGAAGGCAGTAGTGACCTGAAGCAGTTGACTAAAAGTATTAAAAAATGTATTGTCACCGTGTTTTGAGCTAGCCTGAAAGTTTCAAATATGTAGCTAGCCGTAAAGTTAGTCAAAAATCGATCGGAAGCTTTGTACTGGTAACGCTCCCGAAGGCAGCAGGAACCCTAAACATTTGGAACCCTAATTAGGAACCCTAAACAGTTTGTGTATTAAAAAATGCATTTTCATCGTGTTCTGAACTTGTCTGAAAGTTTCAAATGTTTAGCTAGTCGGGAAGTTAGTTAAATAAATTTTCTGTCGAATCATATGAGCGCTGCCGAATAAGGCAAGGGGACCTGAAATAAAATGACTAAAATTATTAGAAAAATGTATTGTCACCGTGTTGTGAGCTGTACTGAAAATTTCAAATATCTAGCTAGTCGGGTAGTTAGTTAAAAATTGATTGCAATATTTGTACTGGACAAAAAAACATACAAACAAACAAGAATCGAAGTTAATAAAAACAGGGTAATATGGTAAAATATTACAGGGAGTTCAAGTATTTTCTCCCCTTGCTTAATTTTGCGCTATTGCACTTCATATAATTTTAAACCGATAATCGTAATGATATATAATTATTTGTCGTGTTCCTGTAAAAATCTATAAAGGCTATCTTTACCAAAATGTATACAATTCGTGCGACGGTAATGTATAACATGTGCATAAATTTTCAGTTTAATAGAATAAGGTGTTTAGATACTATCGCATTTTAAAACGTTTGGGCCCATACACTATAATGACAATTTTTCTTTCTGTCCTTGTAAAAAGGAAAAAGAAACTATACATGCTAGATTTATCAAAATCTATACACTTTGTGCGAGGGTGATAATTAACATGTATAAAAGTTTTTTAAGTCAAACGAATAAGGCGTTTAAATGCTATCGCATTTTATTTTATTTGGATCTATAGACAATAATGATAAAGAATTTTTTGTTGTATCCCTGTGAATGCTAGATACATCAAAATCTATACACTTTGTGCGACGGACATTTATAACACGCGTATTAGCGCAAAAGAAAATGGTGCATAGACGCTATCGCAGTTTGAAAAACTTGGCCCAATAGGCTATAACGATAAAGAATATTTCTCTTTTGTGCCTGTAAAAAGTACTTTTAAGTACAAGATTCACCAAAATCAACAGTGATCGTGCTATGGTGACATACAATATACTTAGTGTATTTCAACTTATTTGAACAGAGGATTTAGGCGCTATCGTAGTCACTCACACACATACAACCATTCATAATCGAAAACTAGTAAAAATGAATTCAGTGTAATTCAAAAGTATAGAAATCCCCTAATCTCAAAAGTCGGATTTTTTGTCACGATTACAATACTTCCTTTACATACGTATGTTCGGAAAGTAAAAATCTGATCTCTCAACTATGAAGTTCTGTCCAACTCAAAGAAATAATTTATTCTGGATTAGTATTATATTATTTTAATTGGTTAATTTATATTTCCAACACTATTAATAATAGCGAATATAGAAATTAGAAATCACAATTCTTCTAAAGAAAATTACGAAAATATTATATAATATAGTGAGGAAAGAGATAAAAAAAAATAAACAAATAAATAAAAAATAAATGTTAAACTACATTTTTAAATTGCGTGCAATTCTTCGATGTGCTCTTGTATTTCAATTTACACCTATCTAATAAAATAATACAATTTATTTTAGAATTAAATTCAAATTTATTTCAGCTAAAAAAAAAAAAAAAACATTGTTGAAATAATTAAAAATATATAAAAGTGAATTAAAACTTTTTTTTTCTTAATATCGTCTGCAATAAAATTCAAAATTGATTGTTGTGAATGCTACTTGTAAATACAGTTTTTAATCGTTATATGGCCCCCAAACTTGATCTTCGATCGTTTTCCTGGAATATCTCGAGAACTATTTGGCCCAATGAGCTGCAAATTTGCATACGCGTATTTTAAGGTGCTAGATATCGATATCTGTTAGAAAAATTATAGGTCACAATACATAATTTTTTTAAATATTAATTTAATAATTTTTATTCTATAGATAAAAAATATTAAAATCTTAATGAAACTCATAAATATGTTTGGAAAACCTGATATTAACACCATAAAGAAACCAGGTAACAAAAAATAAAAATGTAGGAGGTATGAATATAAATGTGTAATCAGACTTTAACATTAGAAGCTCGAAAGTTTAGATGTGTATAACTCCTAAACTTACACACCATATGACTTCCAAATTTATATCTGAGGATGAAAATGACTGCAGAATCGATAACCGAAATCAAAGTTATATGTTACCATTGAAAAAATTAAAGTTTGACACAATTTCAATATGGAGACGACCCCTTAAGCAATTTTTTTCCAATTAGCTTAAAAGAGAACAAAATTCCCTGACAAATGATACCTTCGGTGTCTTTCTGCAACAATTTACTGATGAAATAGGTTGGGGTGTTTCGTTTTTTTTTTTTTTTTTTGACCGACTGTACATTTGAGTGACATTTTGGTAGTAACAACTGAGTTTCGAGAATGTAAAGGCTGGAGGTGAGACAGAGGGTTCAAAGGTACGTATTTACTGAACCACGATCTAGGAGCAAAGTGCATGAGCTCTCAATCTGACAGACAACTTCCAACTGCAGAATGACGCCAAGTTTATCGAAACTAGCACCAAATTCATAATCAAACGCATTCCTTTGTCTTTCGAATAAAATAGTATAAATGATTTGAATTTAAAGAGTCATTTATAATGTTAACGTCAAACACTTATGTCAACTTTCATGCCATAAATATCGTCTGCTTCCAAATAGACATAAAGTTTACATCCTCTCATTAAGAATATATAAATTACCCTTTAATGATATTTCAACGGACATTTATTGCTCAATTTAGCTATAATAAAGTAAACTTGTGCAGCTTTAAAGAATCAAGACACACACACTGACCAATTGCCAAAAACTAACTTTGGGCTCAGGAGGCCTTAAAACATGTAAATCAGGCGAAAACTCGCTATCGAATTTTTGGACGGAATACTACACTTCCATTATCTACGCTAGCAGGGTAATGTAAGTAAAAAAGTATTATGAATAATACGTTCTAATCTTTAGTCATTTCTTCTTTCATCTAATACATTTTATTTTAAAAATTAAATATGAAGTTAAACCTTGTATATTTACTAGAAATAAACTCGTAAATGTTTGGTAGAATATATATATATATATATATTAATTATTTAATATTTGAATAGAATTAGTTTATTTTATTGTACTTTTATTTATTTAAGAACATAAATATTCCAAAACTTCTTCCAAAATTCAGGCACTTACACTGTGAAAAAAATGAACGCAGTCCGATGTATTAGTTACATTATTGAAATTAGTTATAATAAAACTTAATTATAACCAAAGACTCCTTTTATTTATTTAGAATTTCAGCAGCGTTTTATAATATATTTTCCTAAATTCTTCTACTTTGTTACAGTATACATATATATATATATATATATATATGTGTGTGTGTGTGTGTGTGTATAATAAATCTTGAAAATTATTAGAAATAAAACTTGATTTTCTATAAAAAACTTGAAACAGAGTATTTATGAACCAATTCGCAAATGCAGCAAAAAGGAAATATAAAACCGAAATAAATTTACAAACTGATAATAAATGTAAAGTAATCCCAAAACACATGCGGGGGCCTTCTTATATATATACATATTTATCTGTATCTATATAGGCTAAAGTCTCCGATCGTGGGCACAGTTTTGATTTTAGCTTATAACTTAGTTGGCTCTTGTTAGGCATGGTAGCAGATGCTCCAAACAGATGACGCAGATATTGACATCATTATCAGATTGTGGATTATCCTATTTTTAGCGCGCGTGACCGACTGTTTGACAGGTGGAGTTGCCTTAATTTTTCCAGGCTTCTTCTGGAGGGACGCAGATGCTGCAAGAAAGTCCATATTTTCGAGCAGAAGATTTCGTATATTTCTATCTACTAAGTAATCCTAAATGGTTTTAACCAGCGCATTAATATCAATTTCTTTTGAATCGTTTGATTTTTTCGGGATTGACATGGCAAAAAATACATAAAAACACAAACAAAATATGTTATGTTGGCATAAACGACCATATTTGGCAATTTGTAAGTCAAACAAATACTTTAAATAAATAATAAAATAATAATAAAAATAAATGAAGTGTGCCCACAACCGTGAATGGCAGAAATTTTTATAATGACAGAAAAAACAATTTTCGGTCCACATTTTGGCTGAATTTGATATTGTACTTATAACAAAATATAATGATTATACTGCATGAATGTATATTAAATTTACATTTTTTAATTAATTTACTTCGATTTATCGCATTCTGAAGATATTCAGTAATTTTTTCTGTTGCTTTTTTTCAGATATTTTTCTCCATGCCTTGCGTTTACTAAGCAAATGCGTCTATTCACTTCGGTGTTAGCACAAAAACTGCATACTGTCACAATACAAGTTTCACAATACACAAACCCTCCATATTTACTTTCTGTTAAAGGATATGGTGGGGTGACCACAACCAAAAAAGGCCCTTAACAGGAGACATGGCCCTATATATAAATATATAAATATTTACAGAACCATAACACAGAAATAGTGACATATTTTGTTTAATATAATTAATTATAATTTATACATTTCTTTGTTGCATAATATTCAAAATTTTTAAATTGAGATAATTAAAAACTTTAAAAGTATAAAAACACATTTTATGGTTAAAATTACCTTTTTACTTTCTCTTAGGGTCGAGAAATTATTGTTTTAGGGTCAAGTTTTTGAACGTGAGTTTTTGTTATATTTACATGTTCTGAGGTCCCCTGAATACGAAAATCATGTTTTTAGCGAATGGTCTCTGTGTGTGTGTGTCTGTCTGTCTGTCTGTTATCAGCATATCTCAAGAACAAATAGTAGCAGAAATTCCAAACTTGGTATTCTAAATGTGTATCATATAGGGGTGCTATACTAAGCTTTTCGTTTAGATGAAGCAAATGGCTCGTGTACAGGGACACTCAAAAGTATTCAAATCTATTACGTCTATGGGGAAAATTGCAGGTAAGTAGAGTTTAACATCTGTAGACTGCATTAAACCAAGTGAAGCGAATATATATTTTTTTGTAATAGATATAGTCAACTGCGAAAAATTTTGTGTATGTAGGAGGCTCGCCTCCCCCCTCCCTGGGAGATAAATTTATTCTCCCCCTTCGAGGGGAGTAAATTTTCATGATGGATATCTTTCAAAAGAGCTCGCCAATGCCTTCAAAACGAATGGTTGAACTATCGATCTGCGATAATTTAAAATAAAGTTATAATTTTTTTTTTTTTTTTTTTTTTCATTTTTTTCATTTTTTTTTTTTTTTTTTTTTTTTTTTTTTCATTTTTAACATTTTTTTTTTTAAATGTAATATTGAGAATAAATTCAACTTTATTTTTGGATATTTAGTGTTATATTACTTCTCTAATATGGAAACCATGTGTGTTATCATGGAAGATAATTTTTTAAAATAATAATTTTAATAAATAATTTTTACTGAGTGAATCTGTATAGGAAAATATAGAAGAAAGTCGTGTGGTGGCCACACCACACTAGTTATTTGTTGTTAGCGGATGTGCTTTACTAATTATATTTTACCATTTCCAGGAAAGCTGTTCGGGAATTGAAGTAAATTCCTCATACAGATATGGTAATTAATGTACGTTTTAATATAAATATTCATCGCTTGTTTTATGTACATTAATAAAACGGGGGGTTGAGGGGGCGGTAGCCCCCCTCACACAGAAATAATTATCATATAAAACTCTTCCTAAGCCTAATTTGAATTGTTTAACATAGTTTTACATAACAGTATTCGTTATCTTACCTCTTAATCTCCCATCTGTATTAAATTTCAGGGTAAGAGAAAGTAGTGTGAGTGACACACCAGATTATTTGTGTCTATAAATCAATTGCATAACAAATTAAAATCTACGATTAAAACATCAGAATAAAATTAAATACTAGATTACGTTTTTCTGTTTTTAACTAAAGTATGTTTTTTATATTTTTAATGTTTTTAATTATTTCCTTTAAAATGTTTTTGAAATGTTTTGTTCATGTTGTTTTGAAATTAAGTAAAGAAAACACTGAAATAAAAAGAAATATATATTAACAAATTTAAGTTCGTGACTTATCCTATTAAATGAAGAAGAAGAAATTTCCGCTCTTTATGATTTAGTTAAATGCGTAATATTAAACACACACTGTTTATGAATACACAAATTTTAATAACAGTACTATATAATGAAGTTTTTTTTTTTTTTTTATTTTTATTTTATTGCTTACTTTTAAATAAAAATTTACATATATCTATATTAACGTGTCACTTAAATAAAAGTTATAAAAAAAAAAAAAATCCGATACGCATACACTCGATTTTTTTTATATTTGACCCTAAACACTTTTTATAGGAATTTTTTTTTCCGATTGAGTGAAAATAATGCCTCGACCGGGAGTTAAACCCCAGATCATTGACTTACAAGGGCAAGGCTCTACCAATTGAGCTATCCAGACCGACAACCGGTCAGCATTACTTACTCAGACAACCTTTAGGCAGGCAGAAACATCTGGTCTATCATGTAGATAGCTCGACAGAAATAAGCCGCAGGTAATGGAAAACACCATTAAACAATGGGAGAAAGAAATACAAGTTTTTATTAAAATCACACAATCAACTGATCTGGGTCAACTGAGTCAATGATCCGAGGTTCGACTCCCGGTCCAGGCATTATTTTCACTCAGTCGGAAAAAAAGAATTTCAATAAATATGATTTTCTTCCAATCAGTTGATTGTGTGATTTTAATAAAAAATTGTACTTTTTATAGGATTTTCCCGTGAATTCAGCATGTGTAAACATGATCCCAGAAAGCTGATATTTTGCTAAAATGTGTTTAGGGTCAAACAGAAAAACATTAGCGGGTATACGTATCGGATTAAAAAAAATATAAAAAGCAAAAACAAAAACAAAATTTCCTTCTCATTTAAGGTATACCCATATATCTGTAGTGATAAGTATAAAGGATTTAAGTCCATATTCTTGATTTTTCAGGAGACGAAAAATAAAGTTAAACTAAAAACTAATCAACAGAATCGATTAGGAAAAAGGGAATATGTTGGTTTATATTCTTTATACCATTCAGTGATTGTCAGTCTTCATTTAATAAAGGGAAAAAATCGAATTAAATATTTTATACTAAAGATTAATGCTAAATTTCTGACTTGAATCTTTTTTTACCAGTGGATTTTTTCAAAGACTAAATGACATGGATTTAAATCCTTTATACCAATCGATAGAGAATTGTTTTCTGAGTCTGACTATGTACTTAACTCAAAATCGACATTTTTGGACTTATATCCTTTATACTTATCAGTACAGATATACACTCCTGCTCATAATTATAAGGACACCCGTTTTTCTATATTAACTAAACACTGAACACTATTATTTAAAGAAATATATTTTTAATTAATTTGAATTTCATTAATAGACTATATTTAAAAAAATTTATCGTTTTTCTATCTTAAAAATTTTTAAATATGGTAAAAAGATTATTTTTCAGGTGTTCACAATTATAAGGACAGCTCGAATTTTAGTAATTTTTTTTTCAGTTATTCTTTAAATTAATATTTTATGGGATCTCTTTTTAGGGCTAAACAGTCAGACAGTCTCTCTGGTATATATATATATATACATTTATTTTTAATATTCAGTTTTAATACCATTTCGTATAGCATATATGATATTCTTAATACATTTAAACTATTTGAAATTGCTTTCCACTTGCATGCACTTTTCTAATATCACAATTTAAGGTTTTTTTCAACTTTTAGGCCATGGGAAAGGCAATAATACAGAAATTTCTTTCTTCAAACTATTTCCTATTGCTCTAAAAGTAGAGCAAAAATGTATGTCTTGTTGAAAAAAATATTATTACCCCCCAAAATCTAACAAAAATCTGATAATTCCACGTTTAAAACTTGAGGATATTCTCTTGATGTTCATAATCGTAGAAAAAATTACTAAATTAATTCTGCCTTCAGTAGAAGCAGCTCCCCAGAGCACCATAGATCCACCTTTAAAATGCCCGATTCATATCTGCCTTAAAAAAATCTGCTCTGTCTTTCGCTATCTTCAGATCGTGCCAGTAACTGTTAAAACCATTTGGTTAATCAAGAATAAAAAGTTTTTCATCCAAAAATGCAACATTTTACCATTTAACCCGTTAGTAGTCGCTATAGAGAGCGCCACCTATTACAAATTGCGCACTTTTTATTTAACTGTCACCAATAATTTTAAGAAGTGATGTGATCGACGTTCCTTCGATTTTATTAGCGTTTTATATATATAAAATGCTACTTCTAAAACTTTTCGGTGGCTATTGAATAAAAAAATCTGGCAACACAGAAGGATTGGCGGCAAATCGACCAACTAGCAACTACTAACGGGTTAATGTTGTCTTTATTCAACTTTAATACAGACATTCTTTCCCCCATTAAATTGATTATTATGGATTTTTTTATTCATTTTAACATACTATTAATTATTTTAAACATGCATAAATGTGGACCCTAACCTTTCGTTAAAAATTACGAGCAAATTCAGCAGCAGTCATTATGAGTAGAATAGTAAGAGGAATTATGAGTCTTCGATCTCTGTAAAACAACTCTGATTTTGCATCAGATCTCTCTCCTATCGAACCAGCAGTTCAACGTTTGATCACATTTCCTTCAGCAATTTTAGATCTTCGAATTTCATTAGAAATTCGGCGGATTGAAATTATCGTTCCACTTAAAAAACACATTTATCATACTTCACAACTTGAACGTTCTTTTTTTCGAGGAATTATCAGTAATGTCCATCCAAGAAAAATTGAAGGCTTATATATGAATTAATCTAGCCCAGTAGTTAACAAATTCGCATGCCAACTGTAATTTTTCCGCTAGTAAGTTAAATAAAACGAAAAAAATCTCGATTGTCCCTATAATTATGAACATCTAAAAACGTGGAGAAAAACGCATTTTGCATGATTTTTTATTAATTTTGTTTCATATAAAAAAAAACTATAGCAGTTTTGGCTTTTAGAATACTAGATATATTAAGTGCACTTAGTATAATCTTGTTCACAATTATTTTCACATTAGTTATTTCAAAATATAAAGTGTCCTTATAAATATGAGAAGGAGTGTATATACAAATATTTATAAATAATACTGAACCTATTATTAGTGTTTAAAACCATCTAAAATGTATTAGATTTTAGGACTTAAATTTTATGTGCCTATAACTTAGTTATATATATATATATATATATATACTGTTTAGATATTTATATGTGTGTGTGTGTGAGTATTTATAATAATTTATGTATTTCAGTAGTATTTTTGTCATAGACATATTTTAGCAATCGGTTTTTTTAAAATGTTTCACGCATACGAATTTAAATTAAATGCTTTTGAATTCTCTTCTAAATTATAACTTATCATATTCCTTTAGTACTGTTTGTTTTAGAATTTTTAGAAAGATTTTTTTTTTAATTTTGACTTTTTATTCTCCATTTAAAATCCTTAAACTGTAGAGTTTCTTAAAAGTTTATTAAATTGCTTCTTCTAATTTTTTGTTTGTAATTGTAAAAGACATTTTTAAATTTATTTAGAGTTTCAATGTTTTTTTTTTTTTTTTTTTTTTTTTTTTTTTTAGCTAGGAAAGTAAATAAGCATTATGTAATTTAAGTAGAAATACACATAATAACTGTATGATTATATATCTTTGAATTTAACTTTTTTTTGTGTGGGGTGGCGGGGGGGGGGAATTCAACTTCTGGATAAATTTAAAAAAATTAATGTTTTAAGGCATAATTTTTATATGTTCGTTCTGCTTTACTGAAGAAATTTTTAAAATTTGATTTTTTCCTTTTTTTTTTCCTTTCTCTCTGTGTGTGTGTGTGTGTGTGTGTGTTATTTATTTTGCTTATTTATTTTTTTTTCTGCTCTAGCATTTACACTTTTCATTTATTTTCTATGGCGATTGTTATGTATAAATACTACGTTATTTGTATATACAATCCGTGTCTATAAACATTCAGAATATAATGTCTGTTTAATATGAATTGAATATAAGTATATTGTTTTCATACTTTTTGGAGTTTAGTTTTATGAGATTTATATTAAATATATATATACACTTTATTTGCTCCCGCTCAGCAAGTTGTACTCCATTTACTTGGAGCGTAAATAACTGACATAAACTGTTCTCCTACCGTTACTATAGTAACCTTCCCCTTTTACCAGTTTGCTCCTCATGGGTGGTAATGAATTTTACTCCCTCGCTCGTTTTTTCAGGCTTTTAAAAATGACGATGATTTCTCTCATTACTTAATTAATGACATCAAAATTTTAACACGTTTAGGGTAAGGTAATAAAGCTTTCGAAAATGTAACAGTCTATAAAATCCGTTATTGTGTAACAGGATAAATAATTTGATTAAAAATCAAAAATTAAAGAAGTATTTATTTGTATTTATATTTTATAGAATTATAAACCATAAATAATTATTGAAGTGAATTACTTTATTTTCTTTCTTTCTTTATTTTTTGCAATAAGTAAAAAAAAAAAAAAAAAAAAAAGGCCAAAAGTAAAGACAAATTAGCTCCTTCAAGTTTATTCTGTTTATTAGATTAAATTAAACAAGAAAAAAATCTTCGCCTTTATTGATTGATTTAAAAAATTAATATCATTGCTATGTCATTTGTAATCCCCAAAACATTAATGATTTTAATGTATGCTAAACTAATTTGTTTAACTGATACTTTTAAGATTATTTTTTTTTTAATTTTAAAATAAATAAATTTGTATAGTCTTATATAATTAGAAAACATAATAATAATAATAATAATAATAATAATAATAATCTCCTTATATTATTAAAATCTGTACGCATCTGTCTGTCTGTCTTTCTGTCTGTCTGTCTGTCTGTCTGTGAGAAATGCCTTGTCATCGCTAAACCTCCGGCGCTAATGGTCGCATCGACTCGAAACCGGTGTCGACAGACGCAGAATTTCTTCATCTCGACATCGCGATAATTCGCTAAGCGATGCGACCCTAATTAGCGGAGGTATTAATTAAAATGTCGACCCATGTCTACTGAAAAATGACCCAGAATTCATGATTAAATGCTTAAAAAGCGACATTTTTACGGAAAAAGTGGAAAATAAATTAGAAATATCAGTCGTATTGTTACAAACAAGATACCATTGGAAAGGGCTTTTTTTTTCTCAATCCGATGGTGTAAACGGCTTATCGATCGGACAATAAGATGTTTTTTAATTAACTAAACTAAAAAAAAATGGTGGCAACAAATCACAAGCACTTTAACTTGGCAGACGATCTTGAACGGAAAGAAAAAACATCTCGTGTTTAATGAGGTCACGTGTTTTTGTACTGCGATTAAAAATTGCAATTTTCTATTTTCTTCAATTTTTCAAAATTCGCACATTTCAATTAGTATACAATCTTAACACCAGAAAACAAACTTGCAGTTAAAATTTCATCGATTTTGGTCAATAAACATTTACATTTTAATTGCAAATTAAATTTTATCTTTACACGCCTGACATTTTATCTGTCGAAAGAGAATGCAGGTTTCAAAACGACACAAATACACTTAAGGTAAAAATAATTCTTTTTCTATTTACTTCCATTAACCGACTACCGTAGATAATGGAATTCGAAATTTCACCTGACTTACACGTTTTGAGGTGTCATGGCGCTGTAATAATTTAAAATTTCAATATTTAAAATTCTAATTAAGTTTAATTATTTTTTTTTAATATGTCATTCGATACACATTTTAAAGTATGGTTACATTATCGAAAGGGGAATTCGTGATTTCACCCGATTTACACGTTTTGAGGTCTCCTGATTAGGTTTTCTTTTGCATCGCAATAGTGGAATTCGAGATTTCAGCTTATTTACACGTTTTGAGGTCTCCTGAATGGGTTTTCTTTTGTATCTCAGCTACTAATTAAAGTGTCGAAAGTGGAATTAGAGATTTCACCTGATTTACACGTTTTGAGGTCTCCTGAATGGGTTTTATTTTGTATCTCAGCTGCTAATTAAAATAATTTCATAAGTAATACATCATTTGAATGCTTTGTTAATTTGGAATTGAATAGTAGATTAGAGAAATTCCATATTTCGACATTTCTCCTGATTTAAACGTTTTGAGGTGTCCTGAATGGGTTTCTCTTTTGTCTCAGTTACTAATTAAAAAAATTTCATAAGTAATGCATCATTGAAAGCTTTGTTGAGTTGGAATCGAACAGTAGATTACTGAAATTTCTACCGCCAGATGGCGCTGTAACATTTTTAAATTACAATATTTCTATTTCTAATCATGATTATTTTTTTTTAATGCGTCATTCGATACACATTTTAAAGTACTTTTACATTATCGAAAATGAATTCAAGATTTCACCAGATTTACACGTTTTGAGGTCTCCTGAATCAGTTTTATTTTGTATCTCAACTACTAATTAAAATAATTTCATAAGTAATACATCATTAGAAAGCTTTGTTGATTTGCGATCGAACAGTGGAATCCAGAAATTTCTACCGCCAGATGGCGCTGTAATGTTTTCAAATTTCAATATTTCAATTTCTAATCATGATTAAATTATTTTTAATACGTCATTCGAAACATATTTTAAAGTTCTTTTATATTATCGAAAGTTTTCAGCAGATTTACACGTTTTGAGGCGTCCTGATTAGGTGTTCTTTTGCATCTCAGCTAATTGAGTAATACCGTTCAAAATTGGTATACGTAGGTTTATTAGAAGGGGCTGAAAGGGTGGGGATGAAATAGGCGTGCACCGCACGCGTATCCCCTAACTTGTGCGTGCGCAGCGCACGGGACTGCGCTGCCGAAGGCAGTGGGGACCCGGCCCGACTTTTTAACCGATGAGAAATAATTTTTTTAATTTTCTTTTCTTAAGAATAAAAATTTGATTCGAGAAGGAATACATGCGCGCAGCGCGCATGGGTCTGCGCTGCCGAAGGCAGTGGGGACCCGGTGTAATTTTTTACCCGATCAGAAATGATTTTTTTTAGGGGGCACGAAGTGTCAGGGAAGGAATGCGGGCGTGCAGCGCGTGTATTCTTTAACTTGTGCGCGCGCAGCGCGCACGGGACTGCGCTGCCGAATGCAGTGGGGACTGTTGTAAAATTTGTACCCTTTCCGTGTTGATTCTCAAATTTAAATTTAAATTCATTCACTACTTAAATATAATTTAAATGATTTACTTTATAATCTTTAAAGTTTAAATTATTAATTAAATGAATTATAGCGTTCAGTGCTATTATCTTTTTGATACTGCCATTGAGTTAAAGATATATTAAAAATAAAAATAAAAAGCTTAATGATAATTACTTTTAGTTAAAAGTTATATTCCTTATTAGTATAATTATGTTTAAGTCATTTGAAATAATTTTAATTTACTTACCTCATATTTAAAAGCATGTTTTGTTAAAATTAACTTAAAGAAAATATGTTTAAATCCTTTTACGTATTGTTCATTTCACTACTTAGCAAGGAGATGTTGTAGTTTTCAACTGCAGAGTCTTTTTGCTTAGCCCATAGATGGCAGCAGACTCGCAGCGTCGTGTTGCTATAGTTATGAGAGGCGTGCCCGATTGTGCAGCATCAAGTAGCTGTCACTTTGAATCCGTTCGCGGCTATAAAAGGAGGTAAGGAATATGAAGTCGTGCTCTTAATCTCTTAGTTTCTTAAGCTCTTAAGCTTTTACGTTTTTTCAGTTTAGCTCAAAGTCATGAGCTGGTATTTTAATATAATTATAAAGTGTTTAGTTTTATAATGATTGTAAATTACGTTTTCGTGACTTGATATTTTCGACGATACGTTTAGTGTATCTAGTTATGTCACAGTGTAAAAGTTGTTTTCTATTTAAACTCTACATGGCAGTGTATCTTAAAGGTGTTTAACCTTTCGTCAGCAAGGTATTTTATTCAAGTATTGTTTCAGCTTATTTAATGTTACTCATCGTTTTGTTTCAAGTTTAATAAACTGTTTTAATTAAACTTTTGTCTTCAATGAATGCCACACATATTTATCATTTTTATAGTTTATTAGAGCTCAGCAACTATCGTATATTTCACTGCTAACTCTGCTAACTTAACATATGTGAAAATTGATTTTTTCACATTAAGTGGTTATGGGCGATTTGGCTCGTTGTCAGCTCATAGCATTTAAAATTTTGATAATAGTTTTTATGGCATTCTAGTTGTTTGAAGATAAGAAATTGAAATGGCAGTGAGTTTAACCCCCACGATTGAAAAATTACGGATGAATAATTATATTACGTGGGTCAAGGACATTAAATTTATTTTAATTGAAAGAAACTGCTGGAATATAATATGTAAAAAAGAAAGACTGCCTGTTGAAGATGCTGAGGCTGGAATAACTTCAAAACAAGTGGAAGATTTTAAATCACGTAGTCGAGTTGCATTATCAACAATTTATCTGAATACATCGCCTGAAGTCAGAAGCATTATTGAAAATTGTGATTGTGCTATTGATGCCTTGGAGACTTTGAAGAAGACCTTTATATCAGACTCAAGAGCTCATCATATGGGACTGTTTACAGAGTTCATTAATTGTAGAATGTCTGAGAATGAAACGGTGAATTCTTTTGTAACCCGGTTATCAAGAATACTGGACCAGCTGCGTGAAATTGGCCATGCCATGGAGGATGTATATTGCTGTTTCCAGCTCTTGCAACACTTACCATCCAAGTTTGAATCTGCGGTGCAATATTTGTTGCGTTGGAAGAATGACCAGTTCAAGTTCCAGAGTATTGTGTCCGAGTTAACAGCGGAGGAATCACGTCTACAGCTTCGAGAAGGTGATATTAAGAAAGATGCCAATAACAGTGTTCAGATACAGAGCGTCCAGCACAAAGGTAAAAAACCTTTAACTTGTTTTAAGTGTGGCCGTATTGGTCACTTAAAGAAAAACTGCTTTTTGAATAGTAATGTTAAATTTAAACCTAGAAATTTAAAGTATAACTCCAACGGTCGTGACAAATGCAAATCTCCCCCCTCCTACTGCATAGCTCAAGCTAATTTTAGTAATTTAAGTGATGATGACAGCTTTATGTTTGATACCGCTGCTTCAAATCATTTTCTAAAAAATTTAGATCTTTTTGAGCATTATACTTCTGTTGAGGGAGAGGAGCTTTTTGTCGCGATCGATGGTATTAGTTCTCCTATTACTGCTAAAGGAACTGTTAAGTTGAATTTTGGTAAAAATGTATTGTATTTAAAAGATGTGTTATATTCCCCAAAATTACGGAAAAATTTAATATCGGGTCCTAAATTAGATGTGAACGGTGCCACATACACTGGCGGTAAGGGTCGAGTGTCGGTATTCGGTAAAGATAAAAGACATATTTTTACTACTAAAATTAAAGACGGCGTTTACTATTTATATCCTAATGTTTCTAAAGTTAAAAAGGGGAGTAAGGTGAATGGGGGGCACTCAGAAAATCCTTCAGCTTCTCTTGCAAAAGTTAATGAAATTGGGTATTGGCATGCTCGTTTTCGGCATGTAAGTCCTGATACTATTGTAAATACTAGCAAGAAGAACGGGGTGAGGGGCCTTCCTAAACTTAAGTTTAAGAAATTTTTTTGTGAACCTTGTAGGATTAGTAAACAAAACCGTGTGTCTTTTAAATCATCCGATGTTCATGGCGTTAAATCACCGTTAGAGAAAGTATTTATGGACGTTTGGGGCCCAATTAAGGTAACTGGTAAAAATGGGGAAAGGTTCTTTTTGTCCATAATTGATGGATTTTCTAAAAGGGTTGCTGTTTATCCTTTAAAGGATAAGTCTCAGGTTTTTGGTGTATTCGAGAGACACATTGCACGGGCAGAACGTAGTTTGAATAAAAAATTAAAAGCTATTCGTACGGATAATGGTTCCGAATTTGTAAATGACAACTTCAAATCATTTTGTAGTAAAAATGGAGTTGTTCATGAGTTAACTAACACGTTCACACCTGAGCAAAATGGGTTAAGTGAGCGGTTTAATCAAACTTCTTTAAATTGTGTTAGAGCTATTATCACGGATAGTGGTTTACCTTTTTCTTTTTGGTCCGATGCAATGTTGTATTTCGCGTACACTTGGAACCTTTTAATCCACAGGGGACAAACTAAGACTCCTTTTGAGTTATATACTGGGTTTAAACCATCCGTAAGACACCTTAAGCCGTTTGGGTTAATTTCGTATGTAGGGATCCCAAAACAACATAGAAACCATAAGCTTGAACCTAAGGCTAAAAAGGGAGTACTGATAGGTTATTCACTAAAGACTAAGGGGTATAAAATTTGGTTGGAGGATGAGGATAAAATAGTTGAAACTATAAACGTAACGTTCTCTGATCAGCTATTTAGTAAATGCAGGGGAGCGGTGATGGGCACCTCGCTGGAGGAATTGGACTTACTTCCGGAAAGTCCAGTTGATTGTCAAGCTTCCGATCCTATTGACATTGTTTTCGGAAGTGGGCCCGATGATTCTAGTGACGAGTCCGCCGATGAAACTCCTGTAGATAAATCTTCTCTTAAACCTCTTTCTTCAATTACTTGGAATAGGAAACCCGTACCCAGAAAAATTAGTGACAGAGTTGACATCTTCTATTACCCGGATAACACTAAAACTAGGTTGAGATCGATGAACGATGTCAAACAATATTGTGATAAAAATAATTTAATCTTTGACTCTAATTTTTTTATTTCTCTAGTAGTAATAAGTTCGAGGGGGTAGTTGATCAGCAAAACTCGGATAACCCAACTTTAAGTTTAACTCATAAAAAATCATGACTAGTTATCCCTGTACCTAAAACATGTAATCAGGCCGTTAAATCTTCGGAATGTGTTGAATGGAAAAATGCCATGGATGATGAGATAAATAATATGAAAACCCGTAAAGTTTGGCATCTGGTTAATTTACCGGAGGGGAAAAAAGTTTTGGGAAATAGATGGGTATACGCCGTTAAAAGCTAGGAAACGTTGCCCGCTTTAAAGCGAGGCTCGTGGCCCAGGGCTTTCATCAGATAAAGGGGGACACTTATGACGAGACGTTTTCACCCGTCGTTAATTTCTCAGTAATACGTTTCTTCTTTTCATTATTGGTCTCATGTTATAAATGGCATAACGTTCAATGCGACATAAAATGTGCTTATCTTTATGCACCTTTAAAAGAAGAAATTTATATGTATCAGCCAAAAGGATATGTTGTAAAGGGAGGGGAAAATCTTGTTTGTAAACTAGACAAAGCGTTATACGGCCTTCACCAGAGTGGTCGGCTCTGGTATTATGAGTTAAATAAAGTACAATTAGATTTAGGGTTTAATAAATTTAACTGGTGTAATTGTTCATATTATTTTGAAAATTATATTGTTTTATTAGTTTATGTAGATGATTTAGTTTTGTTTGGTAAAAATCAATTTCAAATAGATAAAATTCTTAATTTATTAAAATGTAAATTTGATATAAAAATTTTAGGTAAAACCAAGAAGTTACTTGGTGTAGAATTTAATTATGAAAATGATTCAGTACAAATTTTTTAGGAATTATATATTAATGAAGTGTATGACAGGTTTAAGTCGTTTAACATCCCTTTCTGTTCGTTACCTATTGTAAAAGGCATTAAGTATTCGAAAAAGGATTGTCCTATTAATCAAAATGAAATTGATGAAATGTCTAGATTTCCATATCGGAATATCTTAGGATGTTTATCTTTCATTGCAAACAGGACACGACCTGATATTGCCTACGCAGTTAATATATTCAGTCAATTTCAAAATTCACCGGGGTTTAATCATTGGAATGGGTTAATTAAATTACTTGGGTATGTTTCGTGTACTCGAGATTTGAAATTAAATTTGAATTGTTTTAATCCATGTTTAACTGCTTTCTCTGACGCTGATTTCGCGATGAATAGAGATGACTTTGTATCAATGGGGGGACAAATTTTATTTTTGGGTAATAGCCCTATTTCTTGGAAAACTTTTAAGCAAAAAAGTGTTTGCCTTTCAACCATGGAAAGCGAATTTGTTTCCATGTGTGATGGAGTTAAAGAATTAATGTGGTTTGATAATATATTGCGAGATTGTATTGATTTTAAATTAATTTCTATTTCATATGAACCACCAATACTTTTTGCTGATAACCAAGCGGCTATTAATTTTACGAGATCTCCTATAGAGAATAACAAATCCAAACATATTAATGTAAAGTTATTTTTCATCCGTGAATGGTTATTTGAGGAACGGTCTGATTTAAAATATGTAAATACTAAAGAAAACTTTGCCGATCCCTTCACAAAGCCCCTTACTAAAAGTGATATGGCTAAATTTGTAAATAAGGTATTTATTAAGTAAATGTATATAGAGTAAATTTAAATTTTTCTAACGTATAATATATATTTAAATTTTTGAAATTGAAAAATGTTTTTTAGAGGGATATGTATGCATTTTCTTGGTGGGATTTTTCTGCGTTTTCCATTGTGTAGTGATGTATATTTCAGTTTAACTTTTGGATGAGAGAAATTCGTAGCGCTACGTGTAATTGGTTATGTGTATGTTATATAAATGTTTCATATATTTGTGAATATCATCGTTTTTTATTTGACAATGGGAAATGGGGGAGAAAGGGTTTCCTTGAAATGCTGTGCATATTTGCTCTGTATTAATATCTTGTTCTTTCTTTTAGTAGATTTGTATAGTATATTGATAATGCTACTGATTTTTTTGAAATTGTGAGTTGGACTCGTGGACTTATCTTATGATTTACAAGATTGACAAACCTTCTAGCTTTGTGTGAAGTATATTCTGTAGAAGACATATGTGAATCTGTTGTCAAGTCACTAAATATTCAAGGAATTTTTTTTATTTCTTTTCTAATAAAGTTTATATTGTAATTGCTGACGTTTGTGTTTGTCGAATCAACACGGTGGGGGGCCTTGTTGTAAAATTTGTACCCTTTCCGTGTTGATTCTCAAATTTAAATTTAAATTCATTCACTACTTAAATATAATTTAAATGATTTACTTTATAATCTTTAAAGTTTAAATTATTAATTAAATGAATTATAGCGTTTAGTGCTATTATCTTTTTGATACTGCCATTGAGTTAAAGATATATTAAAAATAAAAATAAAAAGCTTAATGATAATTACTTTTAGTTAAAAGTTATATTCCTTATTAGTATAATTATGTTTAAGTCATTTGAAATAATTTTAATTTACTTACCTCATATTTAAAAGCATGTTTTGTTAAAATTAACTTAAAGAAAATATGTTTAAATCCTTTTACGGATTGTTCATTTCGCTACTTAGCAAGGAGATGTTGTATTTTTCAACTGCAGAGTCTTTTTGCTTAGCCCATAGATGGCAGCAGACTCGCAGCGTCGTGTTGCTATAGTTATGAGAGGCGTGCCCGATTGTGCAGCATCAAGTAGCTGTCACTTTGAATCCGTTCGCGGCTATAAAAGGAGGTAAGGAATATGAAGTCGTGCTCTTAATCTCTTAGTTTCTTAAGCTCTTAAGCTTTTACGTTTTTTCAGTTTAGCTCAAAGTCATGAGCTGGTATTTTAATATAATTATAAAGTGTTTAGTTTTATAATGATTGTAAATTACGTTTTCGTGACTTGATATTTTCGACGATACGTTTAGTGTATCTAGCACGGAGTAGAAAGAATAGGAGGGGAAAGTCCAATGGTGCCCAGCCTTTGAAAGTGGAAGACGATATTTTTGTAAATATTGAGGGCGCTGTAGTCTACTTTCTCCCGGTTTTCCTTGACAGGAATTTTCGGTTTTCGACTGCTTTTGCTGCAAAATAAACTATTATTATTACTAAAAGATATTTTAATCGACACAATTTTATTGTTTTCTCTTTCAACTTTTTTTTCTTTCTTGCTTATATGTTACGATCTTTTCTTTTCGTTTATTTATTAATATTTTCCCTTTTTTAATATTTTGCCAAATAGTGTATACTTTTCCATAAAAATTCAAAATAAAGTTTTTTTTTTTTTGTGTGTTGGTTTTAAGCATCTGCAACTTTCTTTCATTTTAATTCTTCCTGTATTTAGATTATTATTATTTTAATTCTTGCTGTATTTGACTTAAGGATTTTTTTTTCAAACTCTTATATATATATATATATATATTATATTAATAAATGCTCATACAGTATCGGAATTTTTCGTAATGTGTGAAACTGGATAATAAATCAATAAATATTTTTCAAAATTGTTTAGATTTTCTTTCTTTCATCAAAAATATGTTATCTTAAAATAGATTAAAAATATTTTTTAATTTATGTCTTTTCTTGTAACATTGAAAGCCATGACAATGAAAGAAATAATAATAATAAAACTTGCGACATTTATTTTAAGATCATTTATATCTTTCTCTCACTTATTTTCTTCATAGAATTTGCTAATGATTTTAAGCTCAATGATAAGTTATTATTATTCAAAAGTGCAGATCACTTAGTAATGCATTTAAAAAAAGAAAGAAAGAAAAGGAAAAGAAAGAAAAAAAAAAAAATGGGGAAAAAAATCGTGAATTAAATTCGATTTTAATCAAATAAAATTTTCAGAGATTACATTTTAAAAATTGCAAAAGAAAATTTTTTACGTCGTTTCTCCTTTACTTTTAAATTCTTGCCATACCTGTGGTGGAGAGATTCTGCTATCTCGAAGCTAGTAGACCGAAAGTGCGTTCGTCAAGATCGCGCTCGTCAATTTGGCCGATCGGAGTTTTCCGTGGTTTTCTCTGAAACTCGCACAAATACACAGGCTTGGAGACCTTAACCCTCCGTCGGGCGCACCCTGCCTGAGAGGCCCGTTCTGGTTTTTCTTCTCTAAATATCCTACACATGATTTTTAATTCAAAAACACCCATATGGTGACCTTATTAGGAGTGAATAGAAAGTAATAAACGAAAATTTGATGCATAAGTACGAATTTATTGATTGTAGTACAAGTATTTTAACAATATAAAGTATTTACCTGACCATTTTTAGAAAATGTCTGTCTGTGCGTGTGTGTGTGTGACAAAATTTTGGGGCAACTGTATCTCAGGAACTACTGCACAGAATTTCATACAAATTGGTATGTAGTTGCACCTTGACATAAATTAGTGCCTTTCAACTTTGGGTAAAAATTGTCTTACAGGTTGCGTTGCCATCCAGCTTTTTCTAAATTTTTAGCATGATGATATAGGACAAAATTTTGTATAAATGTGCATAAAGAGAATTATTTTTTAGTAATTATGAAATTTACAAGAATTAATTATAATAGAGATAGTCAACTGGGAAAAAAATGTTGTATGTGTAGGAGCCTCGCCACCCGCTCCCCCCCCCTGGGGAGGAAGTCTCCCCCTCGAGGGGAGTAAATTTTTATGATGGTTATCTTTCAAAAGAGCTAGCCAATACCTTTAAAAAGAATGGTTGAACCATCGATCTGCGATAATTTAAAATAAAGTTATAGATTTTTTTTTTTTTTTATTGTAATAGTGACAGTAAAATTGACTTTTTATGGATATTTAGTGTTATACTACTTCTCTAGTATGGGAATCGTCTGCATTATCATGGAAGATAATTTTTTTAAATAATGATTTTAATAAATTATTTTTACTGAGTGAATTTGTATAAGAAAATACTTCCTTCTATATTCAATCGAAGAAAGTATTGGATTCGTAAAAATTTTAGAACTCGGGTTTTTGATGGAATTACACGTTTTGAGAGCTGTAGAACACGACTTGACCATTTTTAGAAAATGTCTGTCTGTCTGTCTGTGTGTGTGTGACAAAATTTTGTGATAACTGTTTCTCAGAAAATACTGCACAGAATTTCATACAAATTGGTATGTAGTTGCACATTGACATAAATTAGTGCCTATCAACTTTTGGTAAAAATTGCCTTACAGGTTGCGTTGCTATCCCGCTTTTTCTAAATTTTTAGCATGGTGATATAGGACAAAATTTTGTATAAATGTGCATAAAGAGAATTATTTTTTTGTAATCAATATCAAATTTATTACACAATTTTATTTATTAATCATTATTTGAAGAATTATTTATAATAGAGATAGTCAACTGGGAAAAAAATTTTGTATGTGTAGGAGCCTCCCCCCCCCCCTCGAGGGGAGTAAATTTTCATGATGGGTATCTTTCAAAAGAGCTCGTCAATACCTGCAAAACGAATGGTTGAACCATCGATCTGCTATAATTTAAAATAAAATTATCGATTTTTTTCATTTTTACCAAAAATAATTTTTTTTTTTTTTTTTAATTGTAATATTGACAATAAAATTGACTTTTTTTTTTTTTGGATATTTAGTGTTATACTACTTCTATAGTATGGAAATCATCTGCATTATCATGGAAGATAATTTTTTTTAAAATAATAGTTTTAATAAATTATTTTTACTGAGTGAATTTGTATAGGAAAATATAGAATAAAGTCATGTGGTGCCCACAACATACTAGTTTTAAGATAGTTTAGAAAATTAAGTGGTAAAATTGGATATTGGCAGATATCCTGGCATATATATGTGGTGGAACACAAAATCGGCGATAATGCAAAATCGCAGATTTAAAGAAATAGTCCTGCCGTACGAAAAAGCATTTTCTTGTAATTTATTAAACAAAAATAAATTTAATTATATCTATATATAATTTTTTAAAATTTCGTTCAGTAACGTACATTATCAGGATTTTTTCGTTACTATAATCGCAATTTAAAAAAAATGGTATTATACATACCTTTTGGAACACGAGAAATGCCGGGTTCGAACCCAAGTCGCATTAGTCATTTCAATCGTTTGGAATTTTTAATTGTTTTCACCAAATCTTACATGGATATAGGCTAGGCGTTCTTGGTTTCTTAGAAAGATCTCGACAGAGGTTATTCTCCCCACGCCTAGCTCCTTCGTGTAGGCAATCTAGCTTAACCAGCACACCACTCCTCTATATATTTTAAAAATCTTAATAGAATTAATACACAGATACAAAGTTATAATATAAATCAAAATAATTAATATTTAAAACGATAATTAAATCAATTAAATCATGTAGATTGAATTAGACCTGAAGAAATCCACTTTTAACACTCGCCACATGGCGACTTAAAAATTGATAAAATCGCCATTCCCCTCTTCCCAACTTTCATAAGTATGAATTTCCTTAATCGATTATGTGGTTGAGAGGTTCAGCTCTCAAAGGTGGAAAACAGGAAGTGCCGCGTTCATCGCAGGTTGCGCTCATTAGTCAAGCCGTTCAAAGTTTTCTATGGTTTTCCCCGAAAGTAGCGTAAATACGCATTAGTACACCTTAAAAAGATCCCCACAGAAGTCTTCCCTAGTAACCATAGAAAAATACGAATGGTTTCGTCGACTAACGTAACCTGTATTCAAACCTGGCACTTCCCTGTCTACCAGCTCTGAGCGCAGAACCGCTCGGCCACTGTTAATAAGGTGGTGGTGGTGGTGGTGGTGTGAAGGTTAAGGCCAATAGACTGGACGAGGTTCTTAAACCTGGGTGGTGTGCCCTATTAGGGGTGTCTTTTTGAGGGCACTAGCACGTATTTATTCAAGTTTGGGCAAAAACCACGGAAAACTCCGAGCAGCTATACTGACGAGCGCGACCTGGTATCAAGCTCGGCGCTTCACATCTACCAGTTTTGGACGCAGAAACATTCGGCCACTGCTTAATAAGATGGTGGTGTTACTGTGTGAAGGTTAAGGCCAATTGACTACACGAGGGTCCTGGGTCTTGGTGGTGTGCCCTCTGTGGTGGTCTTTCTAAGGTGGTGCCAGTCTGTATTTACGTGTGTTTCGGCGAAAATCACGGAAAACTCTGAGCAGCTAGGTTGACGAGCGCAACCTGGTATCGAACCAGGCACTTCCCGTCTATCAGCTTTGAAGGCCAAACTGTTCGCCCACTGTTTAATAAGGTGGTGGTGGGGGTGGTGATGTAAAAGTTAAGGCTGATTGACTACCCGAGGATCCTAGGGCTGGGTAGTCTGCCCGCCGTTTTGGTCATTCTTAGGAGTCAAAGCCCATATTTACTCGAGTTTTTTGGGGAAAAAAAACACCGAAAACTCTAAACGACTAGGTCACCGAGCGCGACCTGGCAACGAACCCAGCACTTCCCGTCTACCAGATTTTAATGAGAACCTCTCGGCCGATGACGGGGTTTTTAATAAAGATAATTAACGTTTTTAATAAAGATAACTAACTTACCGAGACATATGTAAATTAAAATAGTTTTAAAAATTTTTAACATTAAAAAACTATTGATAATTCAGTCAGATATTTATATATAGCACATTCGTTAAAGATGAATGAGTTTTAAAATAAAAATAATACATAGTTTCATAATATTAATATAATTATCATATAAAAATCATAATATTGAATATATACAGTAAAAGGAGGGAAGAAAGAGAGAAATGAATTTCCCTGTGATTTTTTAAAACGAAAATAAATTTAAATATATCTCCATACAATTTCTAAAATACCTCAAGTCACAGAAACTATCATAATTTTTTTTTATTTATATTTAAATACATATATATTATATTACCTTAAAAAAATTAATAAGTTCGTTAATTGTCTGCATTATAAATAAATCAAAATAATTCTTATTAAATTTAAAAGTTTGAAAAATAAATGGATAAAGTACAACAGATTTTATTTAATTATTTATAAATAATGTTCTTTTCTTTCTTTCTTTATTAATAATTTTCGTCTATTTATTTATTTTTTTCTTTCTTTCCTTAATTTTTAATATTCCTTATTAATGACATTTTTTACTTTGTATCACAGATTATTTGTACAGTACTGAAAAATTTTAAATGTCTTTTATTCTGATTTTAATCAATACGATCTCGTATTTTGTATAACCTCTTACAAAGTAATGAAAAGTCCCACCGTTATAAAAAAAATATATGTTATTAGGAAGACCTTATATAGCATTATTTCTGTTTACTTGATTTTGTTAAAGTTAAAACTTCCCATAAAAAAATTAAATTAAATGCCGTTTTTTGCCATTGAAAATCATTACGGGAGCTTTCGGAAAGGGAGGTCCTCGACTGTGGCGCCATCTGTTGTGGTAAGATAAAAAAAAGCCAGATTTGGAAGCCTCTTTCGCATCCTCTTCTATTAATCCGTGGTATCTAGTTATGTCACAGTGTAAAAGTTGTTTTCTATTTAAACTCTACATGGCAGTGTATCTTAAAGGTGTTTAACCTTTCGTCAGCAAGGTATTTTATTCAAGTATTGTTTCAGCTTATTTAATGTTACTCATCATTTTGTTTCAAGTTTAATAAACTGTTTTAATTAAACTTTTGTCTTCAATGAATGCCACACACATTTATCATTTTTATAGTTTATTAGAGCTGAGCAACTATCGTATATTTCACTGCTAACTCTGCTAACTTAACATATGTGAAAATTGATTTTTTCACATTAGGGACCCGGGCCGACTTTGTACCCCATGAGAAATGATTTTTTTCTTTTCTTTTCTTAAGAATAAAAATTTGATTTGAGATGAAATATTTGCGCGCAGCGCACATATACCTTCACACGTACGCGCGCAGCGCGCATGGGTCTGCGCTGCCGAAGGCAGTGGGGACCCGGTGTGAGTTTTTACCCGATCAGAAATGATTTTTTTGGGGGGGGGGCATGAAGGGTCAGGGAAGGAATACGCGCGCGCAGCGCGTGTATCCCTTAACTTGTGCACGCGCAGCGCGCACGGGATTGCGCTGCCGAAGGCAGTGGGGACCCGGGACGACATTTTACCCGATCAGAAATGATTTTTTTTTTAATTTCTTTTCTTAAGACTAAAAATTACTGTTAGTGATTCATTAATTATAGTGATTCATTTGAAAATACTGACCCGCTAGCGGGCGAAGCTCGCTAGTAATAATAATAAAAACTGTAAAATGTTTCAGACTTAGTGATTTTTTTTTTTTTACTTTCTTTCTTTCTTTCTTTTTTCTTTTCTTTCTTTTTTTTTTTTTTATTATCTGAATTTTATTAGTAAATAATTCATAGAGAAATAGGAAATTTACAAATATTGTTATTTTTGATCAGAAAATCGATAACTGTTGTGCTTTTGTAAATCAGTTAAATTCAAGAACATTGTTGAAGAACTCAGTAAGCACATTTATTTCAAGTTTACCTTACACTGAGAAAGTGAATATACCGCTTCCATCTAAAGCGAATAATTAGTCATTTTCTGAAACCCAAAACTAGAAATATAAAGTTACGAGCTAAGCGCATAAGGTAAACAAATAACCTGAATAGATGAAATGATCAAAAATTTCTAGTTTATATTTTACTAGATGAGAACACAGTATTATGAATATTATTAATACTACGAATCCTCTGTATTGCGAAAAACTCTTTCTTGATTTCCTACAATTGTGTCATAAACAAAGTTTCCAGTCATTAAAATTCGCCTCTTGAGTTCGCTTTTATTTAGAGAGTTTTTTAAATAGGTTTCATCACGATAATATAAGATAACGATTTAGAATTCTAATAGGGTTTTTTAGAACTCGCTAGCAAAAGTAACTAGAATTTATAAGGATGACAGGGAACTATATTTATCAGAGACACAACTTAGTTTCTAAATGTCAGTCACAGAATTTTTTCTCAGTGTAGTTAATTTCTTATAATAATTAAAATGATTACATTTACTTGTAATATATATATATATATATATATATATATATATACATTATACACTCATGTTTGTGAAAATTGCAACACTATGAAAGGATTATGTAAATTGAACCAAACTTACAGGAAATGTAAAATGAGATAAGTCATGCAAATGATTAGAATTACAAAGCGATTGCACATACGTGGAACGAGAACCAACTCCTTATCATTCGCTTGTCCCAGGTATATAATAAAGGACTGTAAAGGCGCGTTGAAATCTGTTTATCGTCCTCTGTCTGCGGTAAACGTTTCTTTGGTGGTCAATATGCCTCGTCAAAAGTGGAGGGTACTATGCCAATAACTAACGGAGTTCGAACGAGGCCGCACCGTTGGTATGCAAGAGGATGGATTTTCGTATCGAGAAATCGCAGCCCGCACGCAGTGTAATGCCACAACAGGGATGCGTGTTTGGAAGAAATGGACAGAGGAGAATCAAACAAGCTGAAAACCTGGCAGTGGGGCACGCAATAGAACAACGGCACGAGACGACAGACACCTCATCCGCATGGCTGTGATGGACCGTACAACATCCTCTCGTGTGTTAGCACAACGTTGAAGCACGATACAGTTGTTTTGTTGTCTAGCTCCACGGTTCTTCGCCGTTTGCTGCCGCATGAACTGTGTGCAAGGGTTCCTCTACGCAGGATTCCCCTCTCGCAGAATCACAAACGCCTCCTACATGAATGTGCTCAGCAACACAGCAAGTGTCGTGCCCAGTGGCAACAAAGTATTTTCTCCGATGAATCTCGCAACAATCTGGAGTACAATAATAGAAGAGTACGTGTCAGACGTTACAGGGGGAACACCTGCTTCCACAGTGTGTAATCCAGCGTCATACTGAACAAACGCCTAGTATCATGGTGTGGGGATCTATTGGGTATAATTGTCGATCCCATCTAGTGCACACTGCGGGCAACCACAATAGTGATAGCTACATAAGGGAAATTTTGGGGCCAGAGGTCCTTCCCATTCTTTGACGCATTCCGGGTGCTGTATTTCAGCAGAATAATACCCGTGCACATGTTTCTCAGACTGCTCAAGCCTTTTTCAGTGCACAACAGGTTTCACTTCTTCCATGGTCTGCTTATTCCTCTTATATGTCGCCCATCGAGCATGTCTGACATTTCATTGGTCGGTTACTCGCTCGTACAACTGGTGGGGCGCATAGTAAGATTGAACTTTTGCGTCAAGTCGCGAAGCCATGCGAAACGCCATTCTTAGGATTACATTCAGAACCTGTATGATTCAATGTCGCGACGTGTACAGGCTCTCATCGCCCCGCGTGGCGGGCACACAAAATACAGATTTCCAACGTTCTTCTTAATTTTTGTCTTGTACATTTAATCGTTTATTTGTACCACTAACAGTAATATGTGGAATAAATTTCATTAATTTCTGACAATTCTTTTATCGTGTTGCAATTTTCACAAACATGAGTATATATATATATATATATATATATCTTACATTTGTGAAAAAATATCAGGTACGTATGAAATTTGGCTTTCAACTTAATGAAAGATAAAATGAAAAGGATGTTCGACATTCACTAAGTGTGTTGTTTCGATGAATCTCATGTCTCAACGAAGTGAGTTAACTGATATAGAAGTTTGGAGATTTATTGATCGGTTGGGGGAGGGGGTGGGGGGTCAAACACAAGCCGACTTAACAGAAGTCATTGGAGTTTCATATATTGTGATTTTCAGATTCTGGAAACGTTTTTAAAGGCTGGAAATGCAGGCCGAAAATCAGGGCAAGGTCGTAGATGCGCAACAACGTTTAATTAAGATTAATATTTAATGTTAATGGCTTAGAGACATCGAAATATGAATGCCAATCTCCTTCAACAACGCATTATCTCGGCTACTGGTACCACAGTTTCGGCTCAAACTGTCCGAACCCAGCTCCACGCTGTAGGTATGTATGCTCGCCGAACAATGGTATTGTGCTGGAGTGAAGGTTACAAACATTCCAAGAGGTCAGGGGTCGTGTGACCAGACAGAACGGAGCCATGAGAAGCCGTCTGAGCGACAGATGCTTTGTGTGAAAAATTTTTATATTTCTATGGAAGCGGTGACAT
The DNA here is from genome assembly GCA_963930645.1 of Salticus scenicus. NCBI lineage: Eukaryota > Metazoa > Arthropoda > Arachnida > Araneae > Salticidae > Salticus > Salticus scenicus. The sequence continues at coordinate 160,740,984 of OZ005661.1, forward strand.
CAATAGTTTCCGATTTCACGCATGGCCTTTTGTTGCTACCGCCATTTCTCAGAGTTTCGGGTAGACCAAGATTGGCCGAAAATGATGTCACGGGTAGAGTGATATCACGATCAGCGAATCAGTGCTTCGTGTGGGGTATTCCCCTCCCCCTCCGAAGGTGTGCTCGGAAGGAAGAGACTCAAAAAAAGGGAGAGAGACTTGGTGCTAAAATTGTGTAGCATGTTTTTGAAGTACACTCGGAGGCGAGCATTTTGTAATAATTTTTAATTTATTTGAATTTCAATTTTTTTGTTAAGTTTTGAATAAAAATAGCAAAAATCATCCCTGGACTCATGCTTGCGTATTCCGTTCTTCGAGGTGTACTCCCAAATCACCACAGCTTTAATTAAAAATATAAATTGGTGGCATATCGGCGGCATGTTGTTTTTAGAAGAAAAAAACATCGAACTCTGTCTTCTATGTGTTTGTGGTGAAAAAGTATAAAGAATGTTTGCTGTGAGCCCGGTGACAACTGGAATCCCTGAGATTTACTGGAGATTATTGATGCCTGTGACAATAGCGTGGAAAGGATTAAAAGGACTTCGCTTCTTCCCTGTGCTGCTGAATTCCCTGGAGATGTCAATCAAGGAGGTTTTTCAGGTATGTTTTCTTTCATTTTCAGATATGCAAAGTGTCAGAGATTGAGTTGTGGGATGATAGTTTTTGTTTATTTATTTATTTTTGTTTTGTAACAATGCATGTAGTTACGAAGCTTTAAGAGTAAGAATTTAGTTTTTATGTGTAAAATTTTAAGCACGGATATCTCGAAGTCAAGTTAAGGCGGTTGAAAAGAGTAATTTCATGACTTAACGGGGCGTTTACTTGAGAGATAAATTTATCGTTAAAGTTCTGTTTATTGTAACGGGGAGCTTGGTAACTTTAAATTGTTGTTTAAAAGTTTCGATAAGATTATAATTCTAAATTATTTTTAAAAGCAACGTAAGGATTGTGGATACTGTAACTGTTTATATAGGAGTATACTGGAAATTAGTTGATTTGCCTACTGGTAAAAATTCTAGGATTTTTTTTTTTCTCTAGTTGTTTATTTTAACTAAATATAGGTACTGTTTATTGTATCTGGGTAAATATTGTAGTTAATGTTTAGAGAAAAGGTGTTTAAAGAATTTCGTAGGTGATAATCAAAGTGTTACTTTTGTCTATATTTTCATGGTATTTGATTTGTTTATTGTTTTTATTATATGTGCATTTTTTTTCAGTAATTAGTGAAATTGTATTTTGTAATTATGGCATTTCTCATTAAGTATACTAAAAATATATTGTTAGAGTTAGCGGATGAATTTGGTGTTTCGGGGCTAACAGATAAAAGCAAAAAACTAGAAATCAAGGAAGCTATTGAAAAGGCGGCTAATTATGATGAAGGGGTTGCGAAGGCGCTAATAGAAGGGATTTTGGAACAAAAAGAAAAAGAAAAAGAAGAGCGCGAATGGGAATTACGAAAAGAAAAAGAAAAAGAAGAGGCCGAACGAAATTTTGAACTGGAGAAACTCAGAATCCAGAGCGCTGCAGAAACTAGTAGCGTAGGGTCCGGGAGTTTAGTTCAAGAGACGGTTTTGAAGAAAATTAATTTAAAGGACATAGCTCCGAAATTTGACCCAAAACAAATGGATATTTCTCTTTTTTTTACGATATTTGAAAGATTAGCACGTAAAGAAAATGTTAGCGAACAGGACTGGATGTCGCAACTTATCCCTTTATTGCCGTGCGACGTCGTACAAATAATTATGAAATTAGACGAGTCAGAGGCTGATAACTTTCAACATGTAAAAAAAGTGTTGATGAATAGATTCAGATTGAGTGCGCGTGCGCTAAGAACGAAATTTGAATCGCACAACAAAAAAAGTGAAGAAATATGGGTTGATTTAGTTCACGATTTGAGAGGGTACCTAGATAACTGGCTTGAGACTTTAGAAATTAAAGATTTAGAGTCATTAAAGGAATTGATGCTCACGGAGCAGTTAAAGAAAAGGGTACCATGCGAAATCAAACAACATTTTGTAGATGTGTGGGAAGAAATCAACAAAGCTTCGGATTTGGCGGAGAAGTGCGACAAGTATGACGCGGTTAGAAAGGAGAATGGGAAAAGAGAATATAAGCCTTTTCAGCGTTTTACGAAGGGTAGAAATTCATTTGGGAAAGACGGTCAGAAATTCGGGTCAGGTAAGCATGATGGTGGGAGTAATCCGAAAGCTGATTCAGCTAAGGGCGACAAAAAAGACTCAGGAAAATTAAAAGGGGATAAAATCGAATCTAAAGATCGTGATTTTGATAGAAATAGTAAAATTGTGTGCTATTTGTGCTCGGAAAGGGGCCATATTCGACCTAACTGCCCACAAAACCCTAATCGCAGAAAAAAATCCGATCAATAACTTAAGTGCGGGCGAAATTTTAGGTGTTGGTTTTGAGCCTTATATAGGTAAATTAGAAATAAATGGACAAGAGCGCGATTTCTTGAGAGATAGTGGCTCAAACATTGACGTGTGCGAAAGGAATATGATTTCTGTTGAGGATTTACTGCCGGAACAGGTATGGATTAAGCAACCGTTTGACGAAACGTGTAGGTGTTTACCTTTGGCGAAAATCGTTTTAAAAGGAGAATTCGGAGAGGTCATTACAAAAGCGGCTGTAAAACCGGCTAATTTGAGTCAGGGAATATATCTTCTAGGCAATAAAACCGCAGAGTTAATTGAGTCCAATAAAAAAATTGTTTATCCAATTAATGCGATAACGCGAAGTCAGAAACGTGAGCAAGAAAGGATTAAGAGTGCGCAGTCCGAAATAAATAATGAAAAGCCAACTCAGAGAAAAATTCAGAATTTTGAGGAGGAACCGGGTTTGATAAGCGAGTCGTTTGAGGAGACTAGTGCAGAAAATAAAGTTGTTCTTCCTGTGTTAAAAGAAACAGACAGGTGTCCATTAATCGGGGTTTCAGCTGAAGAGTTTCAAAAAGAGCAAACTGCGTGTGACACGTTGAAAAATTATTGGGAAAAAGCTAGGAATGAAGCGGGAAAGGAATTTAAGATAAAAAATGAGCGGTTAATTCGAATATCGGATTCTAAGTGTAACCAAAACAGGATGCAGTTATGCGTGCCAAAGAAATTTAGGGCAGCGATTCTAAACCTGTGTCATGATTCTGTTTCAGGGCATTTAGGCTCGTGTAAAACTAAGCAGAGGGTGTTGACTAATTTCTTTTGGCCAAATTGCTATCAGGAAATCGAAGAGTATGTCAAAACTTGTGAAATTTGTCAAAAAGTAGGACAAAAAGGGGATAAGAAGAAAGCTCCGTTGAGATTAGTACCGATTATTTCTGAACCGTTCAGACGTCTGTCGATTGACGCTATAGGTTCGCTTGTAACGAGCAACAAAAATAATCGTTTTGCGATAACGGCTGTTTGCGTCGCTTCAAAATTCCCGGATGCTATTCCTGTGGAAAACCTAACTTCGAGGTCAGTGATCAATGCATTGATGCAAATTTTCGCGAAGACCGGATTTCCTAGAGAGTTAGTCTGCGATCAAGGTGCTTATTTCACGAGTGACTTATCGACAGCGTTTTTTGAGAAGTATGATATCAAAATCAATCATTCTTCGGTCTGTCATCCGCAATCTAATCAGGTGGAAAGAATGCATTCCACTCTTAAGAGGATTCTCAAAGCATTATGTCTCGAAACGAAAAGCGATTGGGAAGAAAATCTGCCTATGGCTCTTTTCGCGTTGAGGACGGTGCCGCATGAGAGCACGGGATTTTCTCCTTCAGAGCTTATTTTTGGGAAGAATTTGAGGATGCCTCATACCATTGTTTACGAAAATTGGATGCAGGAAGAGGAAATGAATCAAAATGTAGTAGAGTATATTTTGGATTTAAATGAGCGCTTAAAAAGATGTCAAGATTTGGCAGGGGAGCGCATGACAGAATGTCAACAAAAAAGAAAATTATGGTACGACCAAAATGCAGTGTCCCGAAAATTTAAGATGGGAGACTCGGTGTTGGTTTTGGCTACTGCAAAACCACATAAAATGGCAGTACAGTGGCTAGGTCCAGGTGTAGTTACGGGGGTAATATCCGATACGAACTATGCGGTAGATCTTCCGGGAAGGAGATGTAAGGACACGATTTTCCACGTGAATTTAATGAAACCTTATCATAAACGCCCAGAGCATGTCAACTTAATTTTGGAAGAGGGTGGCGAGGAAATTGAGGAGGATGCATCTATCCCGTATCCGATTTCGGACCCTAATCATTTCGACTTGACAGACTTAATTAAGGGGAGTAATTTGGGTAATAAGGTTTCGGAAGGGAATTTGGCAACTTTACAAAACGTCCTAGTAAAGCATAAAATGGTGTTTTCTAACGACCCTGGTACGACCCATAAGGTAGAGATGGATATCATTTTGACAGATGATAAGCCGATTCGTGCAAAACCCTATCGCATGTCTCCGCGGCAGTTAGAAATTATGCGGAAGGAGATTTCCAGGCTGTTAGAGTTAGGGGTGATTGAGGTGGGTCAGTCAGATTACGCATCGCCTATGATTCTTGTAGAGAGTCCGGGGAAAGACCCTAGGCCGTGTGTCGATTATAGGGCCCTCAATGCCAAAACCCAAGTGCAATTTTTCCCGTTACCGAATATTGAGGAGGTAGTTGAGGAAGTGAGCACTGCAAAATATATCTCAGTAATGGATCTGACGAAGGGGTATTTCCAAATCCCGTTAACGAAACGTGCGCAAAGGTATGCGGCGTTTGTAACCCCTTTCGGTGAGTTTATTCCAAAAAAAATGATGTTTGGCTTAGTGAATGCTCCATTTTATTTTTGTAAATTAATTAGTGAGGTGCTAGGGGATTTAGTGAGTTTTGTGAGACCATATGTGGATGATCTGGCTGTGTTTTCATCCAGTTGGGAGCTCCATATCCGGCATCTGGACATTGTGTTACAACGTTTGGAGGAGGCAAATCTAAAAGTGAAACCGGCAAAGTGTTTATTCGCCCAGGACCATGTAAAATTTTTAGGGCACGAAGTGGGGTCAGGGAAGAGGTCGCCGAGTGACGCGAAAATCCAAACTATCCAAGAATTTCCCATTCCAAAGACAAAGACGCATGTAAGGTCATTTTTAGGTCTGACCGGATTTTACCATAAATATATAAAGGATTATGCGACAAAAGCTGCGCCTTTGACGGATTTGTTAAAAGGGAAAAATAAGAGGGAAAAAATTGAGTGGAGTCAGGAATGTGATCAGGCATTTAAGGTACTAAAATTAGATCTAACTAAGGGACCGGTACTCTATGCTGCGGATTTTTCAAAAGACTTCATTGTTCAGACTGATGCAAGTCTTGTAGGGGCGGGTGTGGTCCTAGCTCAAAATTTCGGGAATAACGAGGAACACCCAATTGTTTATTTGAGCAAAAAATTCTCCAAGGCGGAGCGTAATTATAGTACCATTGAACGCGAATTAGCGGCAGTCATTTTTGGGGTGAAAAAACTAAATCATTATTTAGATGGACAAAAATTCGTTCTTCAAACCGATCATAACCCTTTAGTTTATCTTAAAAAAATGATGGGCACAAATTCACGTTTGACGAGATGGGCCTTATGTTTACAACAATACAACTTCACAGTCGAGCATAAGAGCGGAAAAAAACATTTGAATGCAGATGCGTTAAGTCGCATGCACGAAGAATAAATAAAAAAAAAAAAAAAATGCCTTGGTTTTAGGTAGTGTTTTTGGACTGTTTGTAAATATTTATTTTTTTTTCTTTCATTTGTATTCCAAAAAAAAAAAAAAAAAAAGTTTGAATGTATTGATTATGAATTATTTTTCTTTCTTTTTCATGAAATTTTATTGTGTAATTGTGAAATTTCAGTGTTTGACTTTTAAAATTTTGTTAGGGGTAGAACCTTTGATAGTCATCACGAAATTGCATGTGAATGTTTAATTGTTTTTTTTTATATAATGTGAAATGAGACCTTGGGATCTAGTAAGTATGCAAGGTGTAAGACTAGAAAATTTATTTTTAAGATGTTTTTAGTTCTATAAAAGTTCAGGGGGTTGTTTCGAAAAAAAATTTTTTTTGGGGGGGGGCTAGCTCAACTCTCTGATGTTGCATGTTTGATGATGAGAGGAGGCACCTGAGTCTTCTGGAGCCCATATTACATCCTGAAGGCCGTAAAATGGTCTTTTAGGAGGGAGGAAGCTGTGCTGGAGTGAAGGTTACAAACATTCCAAGCGGTCAGGGGTCGTGTGACCAGACAGAACGGAGCCATGAGAAGCCGTCTGAGCGACAGATGCTTTGTGTGAAAAAATTTTATATTTCTATGGAAACGGTGACATCAATAGTTTCCGATTTCACGCATGGCCTTTTGTTGCTACCGACATTTCTCAGAGTTTCGGGTAGACCAAGATTGGCCGAAAATGATGTCACGGGTATAGTGATATCACGATCAGCGAATCAGTGCTTCGTGTGGGGTATTCCCCTCCCCCTCCGAAGGTGTGCTCGGAAGGAAGAGACTCAAAAAAAGGGAGAGAGACTTGGTGCTAAAATTGTGTAACATGTTTTTGAAGTACACTCGGAGGCGAGCATTTTGTAATAATTTTTAATTTATTTGAATTTCAATTTTTTTGTTAAGTTTTGAATAAAAATAGCAAAAATCATCCCTGGACTCATGCTTGCGTATTCCGTTCTTCGAGGTGTACTCCCAAATCACCACAGTATGTGTTCCGTTAACAATAAGGCACAATCGCACCCGCTGGGAGTGCACAACAGAGGATGTAAACTGAAAGTTAAGTGAATGGCACAGTATTCTTTTATCTGACGAGTCCCGTATTTCTGTTCATCATAATAATAAGCGTATTTTCATCTGGAGGGAAAGTGGCAAAAGAAGCAATCATGTGTTTGTGCACGGAAGTGTCAGATTTGGTGACAGGGAGGCATCTCGGTCTAGGCTGGCATCTCTGTTTCTGGGAGCCCCGATCTCCACATCATTCGAAATGGAGCTTTGACCGGTCGCTGATAAAGGGATAAGATCCTCTGACCTACAGTTGGCAGCAAAATTATTCGAGCGCTGGCAAAAATTCCTATGTAAAAATGTACACTTAATACTGTTTCGTTAAATAGATCCTTGTCGAGTCATGTTTTTAGACAGTCTAAGAACATGACTCGACAAGGATATATTTAACAAAATAGTATTAAGTGTACTTCTTTTACATAGGAATTATTGCTAGCGCTTGAATAATTTTGTTGCCGACTGTAATTTACTACATATTACGACATTAGGGGAGACTAGGACAGAAGAAATATTTCGAATATGAATTTGTGACGAATAAGTTAACCGTCATTAAAATATTTTTCAGTATATCCAGATAAATCATAATTTGCGTAAGAGTGGAAAATGGAAATTATACAGTTGTTGTGCACCAAGCTTTGTTTTCTTTCATATTTCTACGAATATAAAGCTGTTCTTTATTACCCCGATCGTTATGTAAATAAGTAGTTATAAATAGAATAAATATCAACGACCGTCTACTTTCTTTCCTCATTAAAAAATTTAAGAAATCTAATGTGGACATCACATGATTTCCTTATACAACAATAGAAATATACATATTGTTTTTAAAACATTGACATTTTTGTGTGACTCAAATACACAACTTAGAGTTCAATGGAAACCAATCGAGTATAGATTGGCCAGTTTTGCTCTCTTTGGCAAAAATTAGTGGCGAGAAACAATAAATTTTACCAAAACAATTAAGTTAAAATATTCAGTTAAAATTGATAAAGCGTTTCTAGCTATCCTGAAGCAATATTTGCCGAAGAATTTTATCACTAATCTCGCCAAGCCGCCAAGTTAGTAGCCAGAGTAGATTTTTGGTATTGGCATCGAATTTGGCGACTTGGCGACGGAATTTGGCAAAAATTTATATGTTTAGGTTTGTCAAAGTTTGGAAGATCTAACTTCAATAAGAACAGAGTTCTGGAGTTTTCTGGAAAATTTCATTGGTTTATAACTCAGAACAAAATTCTTGAAAGTTTTATAAATGACTCGCAAGAACTATAAAAAAAAAAAAAAAAGAAGAGTGATTGTTGATGATTGTAGACTAAAATTTGCCTGTATCATTATGAGCTACTTTCTATACGTAGCAAAAGTGGAAAAAAAGTTAAAGTTTTTTCATTTCCACGAAAATGTTCATTGACTTAACCTCAAATTAGGCACTTAAATGTGTCAAAAACTGGCAGTTCTGGATTCACAAAATTTGGAAACTCTAACCTCAATAGAAGTCTAGCTCAGGAAATTTTGTAATTATGCATTGGTTTCTCACCTTGAAAATTCCATAAGCCACTGACAATACTCTCAATGAATTCAAATTCCATTCAGACTTCTAAATATTCGGTTGTTCCTGATTAGCGCAATTTATGCTTTGTTATGTATTTAACAATTTTTATATGATTTCTGTAGCAAAAATGACCATTTTATTGGATTGTTTCAAGAATATTTATTGAGGATTTGTTTTTGAAGCACAAAAAAGATATGTATTCAACTATTTACTGAATAATAATTAAATAAAGTGCATTTATCGACTAGAACCTGCATATTTCTTTAAGAATTACTTTTTACACTCTAATATGTTGACAACTTTTTTATCATTATCATTACAAACTCTATCTACGGGCTGAATATTCATTAAATGAAATGCATTCCTTGATTAGAACCTGCTTCTGTCATTACGAATTAATTTATGCACGCTAAAATGTCAACAACTTTCATAACAATAATATTACGGGCTCTATCTACGATCTGAATATTTATAAATACTGTGCCTTCGTCGACTACAACCTGCTTATGGCTCAAAGAATTACTTTCTATATGTAAAAATGTCGACAACTTTCATAACAATATCATTACGGGCTCTATAAATTGGCTGAAATTTTATTAAATGAAAAGCATTTGTCGACTAAAACCTGCTTATGTCTTTAAGCATAACTTTCTACACGTAAAAATGTCTTTAACTTTCATAGCAATATCATTACTGGCTCTAAACTAGCTTCTTTTCAAAACCTCTATGATGGTGATAAGTCATATACAATTGTCCAAAACTTTTTTATTTTTGGCCATTATCCATATAATTTTTCTAAATATTTCCAAAACGGAAAGTCACAGAAAGGCCAAAAAAGAAGGTACCCACCTAGATGTTATAACAAACCTACATACCAATTTGCAACGTTGTACGTCCAACCGTTTGAATCATTAGTATTGATCGCTTTTCCCAGATGTTCAAAATTTAAAGGTTGGGCGCTAATGACTTTAAAATGTTTATCGTGGCGTGAGAAAGTCCTTCTGAAGCATTCTAAGAGGTTTTAATTAATTTTTAGCTGAGGAGAGGCTTGGCTGGGCTTCGATTATACGAGTATCGAATCAAATTAGTAGATTTTTAACCGTAATGAAGTGGCAACTGCCAGGATTGGATCTTCAGGTTAACGTCAGTGAGTAGGTGTTTACGTGAATGCGTGTACTTTGCTTTTATTCGTGGGGGTGATTTTTCTGTTTTTTGGCAGGTAGAAACGGTAGTTTTGGTGATAATATTCATTCTATCTCCTGCTCTCACTCTCTCTAACCTTTTTCTGAGAGTTGAATCTTTGTTTTGTTCGAATTTGCTGTGGAACAGGTCTCTTCCTTTTTTCATATGGAGGCGTCGTCTAGCGTACTGAGATTTTCTAAGATCTGTGGATGAACAGAAAATGCTTACATTCTCTCTCGTTCCTCTCGGAGCTTTGGGGATGATGCGAACTGGTCATCGATGATGTGGTATTTTCTCTGACACTGATTAGCGAGATTGATTTTCGGGGAGAATTGACGGCCGTCTGTAAGCGAATGGGAAGCGACAAGAATCTACAAGAGCTCGGCTCTCACCGTCATGATATCAGAAACTCAGAACTCCCTGCGATTTCTCGTGATTATTGTTTCGTCTTTATCGCTATGCGTAATATCTGAATTCTGACGCCTTGTTCCTCATTGTACCTAATGTGGGATGACTGTGATTGCCATTTTTTCTTTCTCAACATAAAATGAAATGTGCTTTCAAACGGAAAATAAAAAATTATAAAACATTAAATTTGCTCATGCACATGAAAAAATGAAAATATGAAAATGGAGTAAAAAAAAAAAACAATTTAGATAAAGTTGCACGAGAGTTCCAAAAATTAATGAAATATAAATGAGCGTTAAATAAATAAAATAGTCATTTGCACAATCACGTGATATTGAAAAACAAAGAATCGAATTCAGTAAATAATGTTCTTAAGATCAAAAATATTAATATTCAATATAAATAAAATAAAAGTAATATTGTGCATTTGTAAACAGTGGAATAATTGTATTTGCGAGTTTAATAATTTTTAAGAATACTTTATATGTTTATTTATTTTCACAAGTAAGAATTGATTTTTTTATATTGTAGTGTAACTATTAGATTAACTAATTTAGCAATAAATAGTGGAATGTTTATGGTTTAGGACTTGATATTAATTAAAAATATTTTAAGTTAAATTTAATCGCGTAAAGGTGTTACAACAAGTTAATTTACTTACTAGCATCTGGTCGAAATGGATTTACTCCGTACAATGTTGCACTATTAATGATATAAGTACCAAAAATCAGATTACTTAACATGTTCTCCATCACATTAATGACAAAATCTATATACATAAACGGCTAAGAGATTTCCCTGGACACTGCTCATGTGTGTGTGTGAACGCAAGTTGTCACCAAATTTTCATACTTAAGTTAATTTTAAAAAATTTATTGTCTGATCGATAAGCTGTTTAACCCGACGGATTCAGAAAAATCGTCCCTTTTTTTGGTACACTACTTGTAATGAAATTCTGATTAGATTTTTTAAAATTAATTAAAATATGAAAATAATAACCTGGTAATAGCTTAAAAATTTGATATTTAAATTTTTAATTGTTGCTACAGAAAACTAGTATGTTGTGGCCACCACAAGACTTTCTTCTATATTTTCTTCTATACATATTCAATCAGTAACAATATTTAAAAAAAAAAAAAAACAAAAAAAAAACAAAAAAAAACGATTTTTTTCTATTTTTTTTTTTTTTTTTTTTTTTTTTGTTAAAAGTAATACATATTCAACCAGTAACAATATTTAAAAAAAAAAAAGAAAAAAAATACGATTTTTTTTCTAATTTTTTTTTTTTTTTTTTTTGTTAAAAGTAAAAAAAAATCGATAACTTTGTTTTAAATTATCACAGATTTAAAGTTCAACCATTCGTTTTAAAGGTATTGACGAGATCTTTCGAAAGATACCCATCTTGAAAATTTACCGCCCCCCCCCCCCGTGGGGGAACCGGTGCCCCCACATGCACAAAAATTTTTTCGTAGTTAACTACTACTATTATCAATAATTCATATTAATTTTACAATCACAAGTTTAAAATAACGCTCATTATGTACATTTATACGAAATTTTGTCCTATATTGCCATGTTAAAAATTTAGAAAAAATGCGATCACAGCGCCACCTGTTGAGCTATTGATCCCTAAATGTAATCAGCACCAAATTATGTCGGGGACCAACTAAATACCAAGTTTGGTTAAGTTTCGTTAAAAAAAAAAAAAAAAAAAATGCGATTTTTTTTCTAAGTTTTTTTTTTTTTTTGTTAAAAGTAAAAAAAATCGATAACTTTGTTTTAAATTATCACAGATTTATAGTTCAACCATTCGTTTTAAAGATATTGATGAGACCTTTCGAAAGATATCCATCTTGAAAATTTACTCCCCTCGAGGGGGGACTTCCCCCCCCAGGGGGGATGGCGAGGCTCCTACACGTACAAAAAATTTTTCCCAGTTGACTATCTCTATTATAAATAATTATTGTAAATTTCATAATGATTACTAAAAAATAATTCTCTTTAAGCACATTTATACAAAATTTTGTCCTATATCACCATGTTAAAAATTTAGAAAAAGCGGGATGGCAACGCAACCTGTAAGACAATTTTTACCAAAAGTTGATAGGCACTAATTTATGTCAAGGTGCAACTACATACCAATTTGTATGAAAGTCTGTGTAGTAGTTCCTGAGATACAGTTGCCACAAAATTTTGTCACACACACACACACACACTCAGACAGACAGACAGACAGACATTTTCTAAAAATAGTCAAATCGTATTCTACAGCTCTCAAAACGTGTAAATCCATCAAAAACCCGAGGTCGAAAATTTTTACGAATCCAATACTTTCTCTATATTACATATAGAAGAAAGTAAAAAAAGGTAAGTTTTTTTTTTTTTTTTTTTTTTTTTTTTAGCATAAAATGAAATATGCTTTCAGGCGAAAAAAAAAAAAAAAAAAACATAAAATATTAAACTTGCTGATGCATATGAAAGAAGAAAATTATGAAAATGGAGTTAAAAAAATATATATATTACATCTATTTTAGATTTTTTTTCCCTTTTTTTTAAATAGTATGTTTTTGGCACAGATGAATCGCGCTTGGCATGAAAGGTAATTCAGCATTATATTAAAGAGCATTACTTATTGGTAATCCTGGGTAATTTTTAAAATTTTGATGCTGAAATGGATCGGACATTTTTCGCCAAGGACTCCCCTTTCGCAAAAGCCACTTTAAGCCAAGTAACGCATCAAAAATATAAATAAATTATAAAATATTGAAAATCAGAAACGAAAGAACAGGTAAGGAAAAAGAAAAGAAAGAAACAGAAAAAAAAAAAATCACATAAAGTATGTATTTCTGTCTAAAGTGGCGATAAAATTTCAGAAGTCACCAAGGGGAGCTATATTAAAGGTGTTCCAAGATCAGGTTTTCATTATTTATTTTTCTATATGCCAACTACTGTTAACTAACTCAACTACTATTATAACCCCAAAAATTGTCTCATGCGACAGACGTAACCCATCATAGCAAATTGCAATATTATACACTGCTCAAAACAATTAAAGGATATTGTGGTTTTAGGTGGATTTTGTGGCTGGGAAACTTTTTAGCTGATTGATACATGGTCGACAGACGTAGTAGGTTATATGAGAATAAATTACACATGTCTGGCAGAAAAAAATGCATTTTATTGCGCATTTGTGTACAAAATGAAAAAAACACAATTTGTGCATATGAGAAAAAAAATAAGAAAAGGTGTTTTCTTCAAAGGAAATCATTTTCAGTAGGGGGTATGGTTTCCACGGACGGCTAGCAACGTTGAACACCTTTCAGGCATGGAGTCAATGAGGCTATTAATCACGAGTTGGGGTATTCTGTCCCACTCTTCCAGAAGAGCTCTTTCCAGTTCTTGGAGAGTTTGTGGGGGTGGTTGGCGGCCAGCAACTCGTCTTCCTAGAGCGTCCCAAACGTGCTCTATTGGATTCATGTCTGGAGAACACGCTGGCCCGTATGATTCCTTCCTCGAGAAGGAAATGCTCCACCAGGCTAGCACGATGTGGCCTGCAGTTATCGTCCATTAAAATGAAGTCATCTCCGATTGCTGCAGCGTAAGGGACTACAATAGGTCTGAGGATCTCATCCCTATATCGGCGACCAGTCAGAGGTCCATCTCGAATGATGTAGAGGTCTGTGCGCCCGTCAATGGAGATGCCACCATACACCAACACTCCCCCACCGCCAAATCTGACACTTTCGTGCTTGAACGCAAGATTATTCCTACTGCCACGGTCCCTCCAGATGAAAATACGCCTATTATCAGGCTGAACCGAAAAACGGGACTCGTCAGAAAAAAGAACATTGCTCCATTCATTTCTCCTCCAGTTCACATGCTCTGCTGCCCACTCCCTGCGGTCGCGAAGTGCCTTGATATTAGTCTAACGCATACCATCGGTCGGCGAGCATACAGACCTACACCATGGAGCCGGTTTCGGACAGTTTGTGTTGAAACCGTGGTGCCAGTAGCCGAGCGAAGGTGATGTTGGAGAAGAGTAGCGTTCATATTTCGGTATCTTCGAGCCGTTAACACTAAATAACGATCTTCATTGGGCGTTGTTGCCCGTCTACGACCTTGCTCTGGTCTTCGGCCTGCACTTCCAGTCTCCAAAAAACGGTTTCAGATCCTGGAAATCACACTTTGTGACACTCCAATGGCTTGCGCTACTTCGGCTTGAGTTTGGCCCCCTTCTAACCTACCAACATCTCTTCAAGCTTCTGAATCGGTTAAATGACTTCGCTGAGACATCGTATTCATCGAAACAAAGCAGCCACTGAATGCCGATCATCCTTGTCTTCATTGTCTTTTATTCAATTGAAAGTCAAATTTCATTCGCTGCCGCTGAAGCGACGTTTTTGACGTCGAACTAAAAACTAGCATACTCTATAGTTTGAAAATCAGAAAAATTTGCATTTATGATTCTCTTCTTCCATTTTCGGCAAAAAAAAAAAAAAAAATTCGCTTATATCTTTATTTTATATAAAACTTAAAATATCCTTTAATTGTTTTGAGCAGTGTATTTGGCGCGAAATTGTTGTCATTTTATAGTTGTTCGAATATATCAAATAAATATAGACAATAACTTGAAAAAAAAAAAAAATGTATTATGTAAACCACGTATAGTGTTGTTGATATATAACTGGGATTCAAATATAAAATTGCTACTTAAATTTTTTGCGAAACTGTCCGTTTCTAAAGTGTCATCTAATAAGAACCCAAATGGAAGCCCACTCCTAAACTACTGTAGAGGTCTGCACCGGCCGAAATTTTCAGCCCCGGGCCCGGCCCGGACAAAAAGCGATAAAATAAGGCCCGACACGGTCCGGCCAGATTCAAAATTATGTAAAATTACAAAGAAAAAAAAAAAAAGCCTTTCTATGAAAAAGATTGTTAGTATGTGTTTTGCAGAGGTTTCATATAGCTAACCAATAGAATGTTCTTTAACAAAATTGCTGAATGTTTAGAAGATATGTATATATAAATGGTATTTCATTATTACAGATGTACAGAAGGCACAAAGACAGACAGAAAGTCAAATCGAAAATATTAGCACTCCTCAAACAATATAGGAAGATATTTAAAATGGTTAATAGTACTAAAAATACACTTTCAACCACTTCCTTTTATATACCGTAATGTATCCAAATTTTTCATGTGATCCATTAAACAAAACTTTAATGCTAATCCAACCATATTCAATAGAAAAGATGCTTTTGCACATGCTAAAATTGATGCTACTTTCATCCAGTGCCCCGGAGAAAAGAAAAAGAAGCCTTAGAGGAAAAGTTACAGCGGAAGGATTTTTATAGCCTTCATACCACCTAAACACTACAGACCAATAGAAAAGAAAGTCTTATATACAGTAACGTATCTAATATCTTTTGTTTGTTACATGTACGCAAACTGGTAGTAACATGCATATTATTTTGAATTAGAAACCAATATTACTTTAAATAAAATATATTAATTTCGAGACATGTTTAAAATATTTGCGGAAAATCAGATCGCGAACAGTCAAGCTGATAGACAATTAAATTGTAGTTACAGACACCTTTTAACAAAATAAAATTTTATGTGACATACCAGACTGTAAAATTATGTAAAATAAATGACTGAAAAAGTATTTTATCGTTTTCCTTCTTCGTTGGTTAACGAGGAATTTGGAAAAAGATTCGGGCCGGGCCGGGCTTAAAATTTACTCCAGGCCCGGCCCGGCCCGAGTACACACAAAAAATACTGAGCCCGAGCCCGGCCCGGTCCGAGAGCAAATTGAAAAATTCGGGCCGAACCCGGCCCGTGCAGACCTCTAAGCTACTGTCACAGACAATAGACACAGGCACCTGCGAGTCTGCGAATGAGAGTTCGCTGCCGAAGGCAGCGGGGAACTAAAGTGGGCTTTAGAGTAATTTCATGATTTATTTACTTATTTATTTTATTTAATTTATTTACTTTATTATTATTATTTTTGTTTGTAAAGCTATTTAGAAAAAAGTTTCCTTTAAATATAGTGACCAGCGAAGCGGGCAAAGGCTTCGTTTATTCCCTACCTTCATTGATTTCATAAATTTATAAATGATTTCATTAACAAACTTTGACCTACTTGCACACAAGCAGCAACTGGCCAAGTTTTATACATTTCGAGCTTGATTTAAAAAAAATTCTTCCGTTCACAGGTTCGTTACCGAACCGGAGCTTTTCTGGTAATTTCTGTTAATAGTCCAGTCAATAGGTATGTAAAAAAGGGCTTACCTAGCAAAAGGTGGGGTAGAAGATTTTTCTTTTTTATTTTGTACATATGAGTGTCAATATGAAAAAAACGAGTTATCCAACATGAGCGACCCCGGGAGAATTTTTGTCGGCTGAAAAACCTCGAAAATTTACTACTTTTTTGGCTTTTTTTGAAATATATCTGAAATGGATAATTTTAGCGATATTTTTCTATTATAAAGTTTAAAGAAGATTAAATTTCCTACAATTTTCTTCATTACAACTTTTCTGTAGTACTAATAGCAAGCGTGTTACAGCCTCTTGAAAGTCGGCATTTTTTCTCAAGCTAATAAAATTCAACTTAAAGAAATGGGTTGGTGCATGATTATTTTTTAGAAAATGAAAAAAAAAGGAAGGGACATATTCAGCTTTCTGACCTTAAAAAATGACACCTGCTTCGTAGTAAAGAAGGTATATAACCCCCCCCCCCTTTCACACAAAAAGCTCTCCCTTTCCTCCCTCCTCTTCTCATCCTGTAGTACGCTGCCTCGTATGAACATCTATGTTATTCAGTTCAGTGCGAACGTACTGTTTCAACCTGTGAGCTTTTTCTGTTACAATAAGTGGAGTGTTTGTTTTATTTTCGAAATCAGTTTGAATAAATGTGAAGTAAAGATTCTGAAGGAGAAAGGTATACAAAAAATCTGTAAAAGTGCAATGCAAAGCGTCAAAATGAAGAACATTAGTGTTTTTTGAAGAACCTAAAACAAGTAAGAATTCACATTGCCTGTCACAAACGATACATCAATGAGCGAATGATTGCAGTATATGTACGGCGTCATACAACTGGTAATGGAGCTGGTCCAAACTGTGCGGCTCCATATCTTCCATCAAGAACTGAAGGTTTCAGTTTTAAAGATCAGTGTTTCTTGTGTGGAGAGGGGATACTTGAAGATTTCTTTAAAAAACAGGAACGACTTCCTGAGCATGAAAGAAATTTTATCCACCATGCTATGAAACTGGTGTGAAAGAAACACATGTAAATGGTGCCGAAAATCGTGGGGATGAGAGAAGAAAAAAAGTACTCGAATGCATCGGGAATGTAAAAGGTTTAGTTGCTATAAATGCTGGGTATCACAGCTTTTGTCATCAAAAACTACATTGGAGGCCAAAAAGTGAGATTAAACGAGGATACTACCCTGCAAAGTAACACTGATGAGGCAACGGAATCAATTTACTCCTAACCTTAAAACGACTCGGAGGAGTGCCTGTCGCATAAAGTATTTAATGAATAAAATAGAGGGTGATTTCCGTCCTAGCATCAGAACGGTTACATCACGCCTCTGCAAAAAATATGGTGAAGATGTTTTAATAGCCGAAACTGCCAACAAAAAAGCAGTTTGCTTCCAAAATGTTGGCTATAAAATACTCAGTGAAACTGGTATAGTAATAAGGACTCTGATCCTCAACAGGAAAATGTCATACTAATTTCATCATTTGACGAGGCTGAAGAAGATAAGCTATTCTAAGAGCTTTTATAATTACTACAAGACGGAGAGAAACAATTTGAGGACGACACACCTTCCTTCTACCTCTGATGACTATTGAAATTTAAGAACCCGGACTTTCAAAATAACCACGAAGAAAATAAACATGTATATTATACATTAATGTATGTTTCTTTATTTGTTTCAATGCTAAATGAATCTCCCTATAATTTATATATAAAGTTAAATTTCTACAATTTACTTTTGTAATTATTTGCTATTGTTCTTCAAACAAGTTTGCCTATTTATGAAGTTCATTTAAAATTAAGATTGTATCTTGTTATTATCATCAATATTAATATAGCAGTAATGAATGTTTATTACAACATTATGTATTATATCTAAATATCATTAACGTTTTATAATTTAATAAATAGTAGAATTAAAATATTTATGTATCAATGCATTGAGTTTTTGCTTATTAGCCCCCTAATATTTATTCATTTACATTTATATACAAATATTTTTTATTTTATTTATTTTTCTTTGTATGTGTGTTTGTGTGTATTATGTGTTGCAGTGATAGAATACTATACATTGGCAGTTATTGGAGTCTGACGATGACTACTGTTGTTAGGCCAGAATTGTCAGTGCGTGGCCGGGGGGAGAGAGAGAGTTAGTAAAAAGGGGGAGGGAAAAATTAAAAGGGAGCAGATTTGTTATCTGTCGTCCTTAGTGGAAAAAAAAAAAAGAAAGAAAGAATCTCCAATTTATCACGCGAACATATTTCAAAAATCACGATTATTTTAACAAGGCATATGTTAAGAGAACAATCAAGAATATAAAACAGTATTTCTTACAATATATATTGTAAAAAAATACATCTGGCGTGTATATTTCCGTATTATGTTTTTGATCACCAAATCCAAAAATCTCAAGGACGACAGATATCACAGCTATACCATTAAAAGTTGTTAAGCTTTCTGTAAATAAAGCTTCTAATTCTAATAATTACTGTACATTTATAAGGAGTGATGAGCTTTTTTTACGAAGTTGAGAAATCAGTTTATTTTCAAGAGGCTGTTACGCGCTTGCTATTAATGCTACAAAAAAGGTGTAATGAAGGAAATTGCAGGAAATTTAATCTTCTTTAAACATTACAATAGAAAAATATCGCTAAATTCAGCCATTTCTGAGATATTTTGAAAAAAGCCAAAAAACTAGTAAATTTTCGAGGTTTTTCAGCCGACAAAAATTCTCCCGGGGATGACCATGTTGGATAACTCGTTTTTTGCATATTAGCACTAATATGTACAAATTAAAAATATAAAATCTTCTACCCCACCTTTTGCAAGGTAGAATGTATTTATTAACTGGACTATAAGCATTTAATATGTATTTTATTTTCAGAATATTTTAAAATGTATAATGCTGCCATCTATGTCAATTAATTTCAAATATTACGAAGCATTTAAATTTATTTACTCAAAATATTAACGTAATTTTACCATTTATATAGATACACATATGAATTTGAAATGAAGTAAGCAAAATAAGTTATGTAGATTTCTTATTTTAAGTTACTTTGAATGTTAAAATAGGTAATTTTCATTGCGTACTATGTCAGATATTGTTAGGGTCTTTTTATACATAATAATAAAATAAATAAAGAAAGAAGAATGTTACAAGATCAAATGTTTTATAATAAATACTATATAAAATATTATTAACTGAATGCCCCAGTTAGTCTCAGTAACCTAAATCATGCCATTAACGAAGAAAACAATACAGAATATTGAAAAATTAACATTCTTATTTTAATTTCAGGTTTAGTGCTGCCATCTATATATTTCTTGTGTACATATAAAGTTAATCAGTTTTATTTTCTTAATATTCTTCTTCAAAAAGTGTTTTTGTTATATAATGAAACATATAAATATAT
Organism: Salticus scenicus; assembly: GCA_963930645.1. NCBI lineage: Eukaryota > Metazoa > Arthropoda > Arachnida > Araneae > Salticidae > Salticus > Salticus scenicus. The sequence goes on from OZ005661.1 coordinate 160,760,634, forward strand.
TAAATTAATATAAAGAGAAAAAAATGTGTTTAAAATAAATAATATATGCTAAATAATAAAAAGTGAATAAGAAAAGAATTAATTTTTGCGTGAAACTTTTTACATTTATTTTTAATTCACTGAATTCATCAGCCTGTATAATTCTTAATTTTGAATTTCACAATATTTGATTATTTTGCCTTATGAATTTTTTCGTTTTTTCTACTTTTTCTTACCCGTAGATGGTAGAGAAAGTATTGCTTTGTGGTCAAATTTTCGTATTTATGGTATATTTAAACGATTTCAGTTTTCATGAACCCTAAAATGAAATTTTTGGGCGGCTGATCTCTATACCCCATATGTCAAAATCAAATAGTGACAGGAATTCTAAAATCCGTATTCTAAATGTGCATAATATGAGGATGCAACTGTAGAGATCTAAATATTTAAATTTCTGTGGATGCTATTCTAAAATAGTCTTTGAGATCAAGCAAATGGTAAATTCCCAAAATGAAAAAGTATAATATTCCCAAGAATATTCCCAACACATTGGGGATATACTTGGAAATTGATATCAGTGCATTTCAAGTTTTGCTGTATGCTTTTAGACAAGGAGTATGTTTAACCACATAATGTGTTGTGTACATAATTTATAGACAATATTTTTTAATACATAATAATTTATATGTGTACGCAATTTATAGACTATTTATAATAATATTTTTTCCTATTAAATATAACTGATGAAAGTGCTTTACTTCAGTTTACCATGTCCAGGAAACTATCTCAAAAAATAAAATTAATTGTTCATTACCATGTGAAGATAATGCATTTTAAAATTAAATTTCCAATTTCCAATTTACATTTTTTTTTCACACACACACACACACTCACATATATATATATATATTGTTGCGTACTTGGGGGTTCGTGAGTTGTCCGAGAATGAAAGGCAAAACTTACAAATATTCAGTAATTTATTCAGAGAAAATTCCAGAAATATACAGGTCTATAAATCAAGTATCAGCTTCAATTCAACCAGTAAACACAGCTTAAACAACTGCTATCAATAGCAAATCCACAGTACAAACTGTATAGCAATAACACATAAAGCAAGTATTTTTTAAAGAGGCTCAAAACAGTGCAAGTATTAGCGGAAGCTGGCTGAGAACTGAACTGACCAGCCTTGGCGAAGAAAACAGCCTTTATATACCCCTGTAGAAAAGGGTGGAAATTTCCGTATCTCATCAACCAATGAGATTAGAGCTTCCATATTTGGTATATCCCTAATAAGAATTTTCTCGCCAATGTCGCAAAAAAAAAAAAAAAAAAAAAAAAATCGCCAAGGTGGGAAAAATTTGCCAAATTTGGCGCCAAATCCATTACCTGCTTTATTGGGGCTTTTTGATGCGTTTTTAAGGAAATATAAAGCTATTTCAACGCTAAAACGACTAGAAATACCCAAAATTAGCACTTTATCAACTTATCAAGCCTCTTTGAAAGAATTTATACAAAAATAAACACAATTATTTACAATTTTGTAACAATATGTATATATATATATATGTGTATAATTGAGTGTTTTCTGATCTCCTGAATCCTAAAGTCAAGTTTTGTGCGTTTAATCTCTGTGTATGTTTGTTATAAGCATAATTTAAACACTCGTAATTACTGGCACTGTAAATTCTTTATTTTTAGATACATGTGAGGTGGCTACTTAAATATTTTCATCGATTTTTTTATTTATTTTATTTATTTATTTTTTTTTTTTTTTAGGCGTGCAGTGCGGGTGAAGGTTGAACGAGTATTTTGGAATAAATTCTAAATTTAGAAAAAGTTTTGAATTGTTTTGAAATGTAAGTACTAAATTCAAACTCGAGGATTAGAAGACAGTAGTCTCCCTCACACTTAATTATATGTGAATTAAAACTGTTCTCATCGACCTTAAACTTTTAAACACAATTTATTTAAATTATTTTCGAGAAATTTTACTACGCCTAGTATTATTATATTTCAATTCCTGTGTATGCAAATTTTCATGGCTGTTAGACAGTAATTTAAGCAAGAAAGAAAAACTATGCGGTTCGCGTCGATTATTAACGCATTCCAACAGTACGCACTTGTTGTATCATTTAACCTTCAAAGTTATCTGGAAACGTTATAAGATTGCAGAAATTTTCATTTGTAGCCCTTAATGTGTCTGAATATTTCAGTGCAGCCTCGTAAATCTGTATGCTAAACATATTATATCCTGTACGAAACATAATTTTATAGTAGTTTATAGTTTACCATGTCCAGGAAACTATCTCCTAAATTAAAATTAATTGTTCGTTACCATAGTGAAGATAATGCATTTTAAAATTAAATTTCCATTTTTTTTTTTTTTTTTTTTTTTTTTACACACACACACACATATATGTGTAATGTATAATTGAGAGCATAATTTAAACACTCGTAATTACTGGCACTACAAATTCTTTATTTTCAGGTACATGTGAGGTGGTCACTTGAATATTTTGATCGATTTTTTTTTTTTTTTTTTTTTCATTTTTAAGCGTGCGTTGCGGGTGGAGGTTGATTGAATATTTTGGAATAAATTCTAAATTTAGAAACAGCTTTGAATTCTTTTGAAATGTAAGTACTAAATTTAAACTGGAGGATTAGAAGACAGTAATCTCCCTCACACTGAATTATATGTGAATTAAAACTGTTCTCATCGGCTTTAACCCTTTAAACACAATTTAAAATATTTTCGAGAAATTTTACCACGCTTAGTATTATTATATTTCAATTCATGTGTATTCAAATTTACATGGCTGTTAGACAGTAATTTAAGCAAGAAAGAAAAACTTTGCGGTTCGCGTCGATTATTAACACATTCCAAAAGTACGAACTTGTTGTATCGTTTAACCTTCAAAGTTACTTGGAAACGTTATACCACAATAGACAGAAGGAGTGCAAGGAAGACAGATAGACTAATTGAATATACCATCACTCTTAAACAGTGTTAAAAATTGTTAAAAATGCTTAACACAAACGTAGATAAAATTAAAGAAATTTTTATTTGTAGCCCGTAATGTGTCTGAATAGTTCAGTGTAGCCCCTTAAATCTGAATGCTAAACATATTATATTCTGTACGAAACATTATTTTATAGTATTAACAATAAATGCCATTTTCCTTATGATTTTTGCAGTAGAAAGTTATTTAAATGTATTTATTTCTCAAATAAAACGTAAAATGCCTCATATAAAACTTAATGCATTTACAGAGTTTTGATTGTCCCTGTACAAAAAGCCAGTTGAATAGGGCCTATTAATGCCACTTTTAAAAAAGGATAATTCCACAGGGAAGCTGAATATCATATATCATTGTGAAGAAATTCTGTAAATAATTAGGGACGTAGGAGGCGGGTAGACGGACATTCAAAATGACAGGTATACTAATTAAAATCACGTTGAAATTTAAACATTGTTAGAAAATGTTAAAATGTTTAACAAAATTATAATAAGGATCTTAGATTTTTTTTTAATGCAGTCAATCACAGCACGTATTTCTGTTGCGTTTTCTTTTTCTATTCTTTTGAAGTTTATAGACTGAATACGTAAATCGACGATTAATCTTTTATTATCATATCGGGATTCCAACGCTTCATATGAGGAAGAAAATGTGTCAAATGTTGAAGCAAATTCTTTAACTTCATTTGATAGGCAAGAATTTTAGTAATAAAGTTTCTGCGACTGACTGAGTTTATCATTAGATGTGATTAAATCATCGAATTGATTTTTGAAATTACTAACATGTTCATATTTCCCGGAAAATGTTGGAAGAACAATAGGTGGAATTTTAGTTTTATTTGTAGATTCATTCTCTTTTTTTTATCACCGTCACACTGTTAAAAATTTCAACAGAAAAATCTGTGTCATCTATTATCTTAAGTCTTATGTAAAATTACAGAGAAAAATAAACGGAGATGTTAAAAAAAAATGTTTTATACATTCATGTTAAAGACTAATATTAATTTAATTAATTATTGGTGAGAATATATTTCGAACTTGGAATACTTTTTCTAAAGTAGAAATAGTCATTTAAAATTTTAATTGAAAAGTTAAATAATAAAATTGCGTAAAAATACAGAATAAAGATTGAGAATCTCGATTATCCACTTTTAACTAAGAATTACTCTAAATTTACAGAGACTCTGGATAAATAATTACATTAAATTTACAGAAATTTTTAACAGTGCAGTCGCAGAAATACATATATACAAATACATATATACAAATATATACATATATACAAATACAATAAATACATATATACAAATATAAAATACTTAAATGGAGTTTGGATTTCGACATAATTTTTAATAATTATCCAATAACATTTTAAATATTATGGATTTCTTTATGACGTTAGTTATTATACAGAGTTTTAGATGGTTATATTTCCAGTAAAGTAGTTTGTAATAGTAATTATACAACGCATCTGAGTCAAGTCCTAATGCTATCAGCACTTGTGTCGTACTACATAAGAGAGAGCATATTTTTTCTCCTCTTATAACAAGTGATAAACGACGGGTGACGCGTATCCGTCAACACCCGTCTTCCGCCAAAAAGGGAGGAATTCACAAAATTCCTTCATAGTGTATGTTGGGTACACATAGTTAACACACGCATAAAAAACCCCACATTCTTGAGATAATTTAGAACAGAGTTACTATTGAAAACGTGATTTTTGTCACCCCCCCCCCAATCCCAAAAAGGAGTAGGGGATATTTCAAAAATAACTTTGTAATGCGTGTTGGATACACATAGCACACATACATGACAAAAATTTGCTTTTCGGAGATAATTTTAAATGTAGTTACGCTTGGAAACACGTTTTTGCCCTTTCCACCAAAGGAGAAGGGGGAGATTTTGCAAAATACATTTATTGAGTGTTTTAGCCACACATAATCAATCAATACACCAAAAAATCACCTCTCTGAGATAAATTAGAAAAGTGATAAAATTGGAAACGTGTTACTAACCCCCCCCCCACCCCCTCAACCAAAAAGGGAGAAAGGGAAACATTTCACAAAATCCCTTTATAACTCTTGTTTGATAAACATAGCGCACCGAGATACCAAAAAAAAAAAATCGTCCTGCGATAATTTGGGACAGAGTTATGCTTGGAAAACTGTCCCCCCCCCCCAACCCCCATAGGGAAAAAGAGGGGAATTCTGCAAAACTCCGTTGCAGTTGGTGTTTCATGCAAATAACCAACCCACACACGAAATTTCGTGAATGCAGAGGTCTCTCAAATGTGCCCCGTCTCCTCCCCCTCCCCCGCCCCCACACACAGAAAAAAAATTAAGATATCAAAGCATCCAAAATTAGTTTTTAGAAATATGCTTCAGAAGACGTTAAGCCAATTTCATCTTCTATGATATGTAACTTATTATTATAAAAATCTCATAAAATCAAAAAAAAAAAAAAAAAAAAAATGAAATCAGTCAAAAACTTCAGTGGATTCACAAAATTCCTTTATGGTGTGTGCTGTGTACACTTAATTAACCCACACTTAAAAAAAAACCAAAAGTAAATTTAAAGCAGAGCTACTATTGGCAGCGGGATAGTCTCTGGGCATGCTAGGCATGCGCCGCATACCCGCTAAAAACTATCTAAACTTCAAACAAATTTTGTTTAGAAATAATTAATTATAATTAATCAATAATTAATTAATAATTAATCAATTAATTTTGTTAGTCATTCGCTTCCTGTTATCACTCATTTAATTTAAAAAAAGTATACTGAAAGAAAAAAAAAATCTGTCGCATAATTCCTGAAAAAATCGAAATGCCTACATGGCATCGTTTTTTCTGCGTGGGTCATGCTGTTTTTGTAACGCAGTGGTTAGAGAACCGGCAGCCGGGTCTTTATTATATTCCCGGCAGTTCTGACGCTTGCGCAGTATGACTGTCGAGTGATTTATTATTCATTTGCCGGTAAAATGAACCACACTTATGAACACGTGCTTTTGATAATTCATATTGCCGCTTTAATTCGCATTTAATTATATTGAACATGTTTTATATTTTAACTCTCTCTTGATTTTTCTCGTTAAATATTTTTTTCATTATTCAGTTTTATTTTCTCTTATATTTTTGCTTTATCTGCTACGTTGTCTTTCGTTAAATAAGTTAATATAATTGAGCTAAATAAATCTCTCAAATTGCTGGAGATATTTCTGAAATCTTATATTATTCCACAATGCAAAATAAAAATAAAAAATTAAGAAAACTGATAATGTACATGATTAAAATATACGTGTATAAAATAGAAGGGGAGGGTGGGGGAGATTTTACATTACACAAGAAACATCATTAAATTTATTTTTAAAATTTTTAAATTAGTTAGTATAGTAAAATAAATTTTATTTTTGAACTTTACATGGTTTCTCGAAAGACTACTCTAATATAATATTATGTTCTTATTTTGAAAAATTAAATATATTTTTTAATTTTTAATTTAATCAGTATAGTACAAAAAATTTTAATTTTTCATCTTTTCGTGGTTTCTCTAAAGATTATTCTAATTTGTTATTCTAATTGGATTTTTAAAAACTAAATATATTTTTAAAATCTTTAATGTAATAAATATAGTACAAGAAGTTTAATTTTTAAACTTTGCATGATTTCTCCAAAGATTTTTCTAATACATTATACTTAGATTATTAAAAACTAAATATATTTTTAAAAATTTTAGTTTCATCAGTATAGTACAAAAAATTTTATTTTCAACTTTGCATGATTTCTTGAAAGACTATTTTAACATATTATTATATTTTGATTTTTAATAACTAAATACATTTTTATATTTTAATTAGTACAGTAATAAATAAATAAATAAATAATTTTTCAACTTTGCATGATTTCTTCATACAAGTTTACAATTAAATTTGAATTTTTTAGAAACTAAATATATTTTTTAAACTTTAATTTAATCAATATAGTACAAGAAATTTAATTTTTAAACTTTACATGATTTCTCGAAATATTATTCTAATATTTTATTATATTTTGATTTTTAAAAAATAAATATATTTTTAAAAATAAATAAATAAATAAATAATTTAATCAGTATAGTACAAAAAAGTTGGTTTTTTAACCTTGCATGATTTCTCCGATAATTATCCTAATGTATTTATTATATTTGAATTTTTAGAAACTAAATATATTTAAAAAAAAAAAAAAAAAAAAAAAATTCAATGAGTTAGTACAAGAATTTTAATTTTTCAACTTTGTATGGTTTCTAGAAAGTAATTTCTATTATTATATTGGGATTTTTAAAAACTAAATTATTTTTTAAAAAATAATCTAATTTTTAATTTAATCAGTACAGTATAAGAAAACTTCGAAAGATGGCAGCACCAGCTGTATTGATTGCAAAGTTGACTGGTTGAAAAACAGTTACCGGCGCTATTTATTCGTTTGTTAATTGTTAAAATAACTATTATATATATATATATATATATATATATATATATATATTTGTGTGTGTGTGTGTGTGCGTGTTTTGATGATAGAAAAACAGTTAAAGTTAAAGAAAATAACTTAATTTGAATTTCTCTTCTCACGTTTGAAAAATATATAGTATAAATATCGACATTTACAATCTGGTAGTACAAAAAATCCTTCTTCCCTTTACGTGTTAAAATGCACTGGCAAAATATTGTAAAACACTACATGAGTGTTATTGTGCACGTATGTAAATTTTCATATATAATATAGAAGAGAACTTATTAACTGTAACTTTACATGTTGATAGATAAAATGAATTCGCGCTTAATTTAAAGCAAAAACATTATAAACGAGGGGAAGCGGAATACACAGATATTATATTTGTTTCTAAAAAAGAATTTGTTCTTATTTAGTATAAATATGAAAATAAAAATATTGTACTTTGCAAAGATATATAAGGTAAATGAAGCATTTTTTAATCAATTCATAAAAACGGCGGAGCAATATGGTACCTTGCATTTACTGTCCTACAAGCCTAGTATTCTAGCGTTGTTACTTTTCCTTAAACCAACACCAAAACTATCCCACCCCATCTTCACATATCTGTTGTATTGCTTACAACTGTGATGGAATGCACTTTTTTTTTTTTTTTTTTTTTTTTTTTTTTTTTTTTAAGCAAGTTTTAAAAATGTAGTATAACTTTTCAGAAAATGTATATAGTGTCCATGCGTTAGAAAGCTAATTTTGTTCATCACGACAAAAGGAATGGGGTTGGGGGTGGGTGGCGGAAAGATCGTTTTGATATGAATAACACATATTAAAAAAAACAAAAAACATAATCGTTTTCCATTTTAACTTTCATTCATTCTTGTGAATATGAATATTGATAACATTTGAAAAAGCAACTTATATTCTTCTTATATCGCACATAAATATCTTATTACTATTTTCCAAAAATGGATTCGTAGAATAAAAATATCAATGATATATTTTCTTTTTTTTCTTCTAAAAAATGAAAGAAAGAAAAGAAATTACTCGCCAAAAACAGCAAAAAACTCTTTCGAATTATCACAAAGCATTTACTGGCTTTCAGATAAGTGTAAAGTGACGTATTTCAGGAGAGGTGAGATTTAAATTTTGTTATTTTTCTTTTACAAGACCTATAGCAGCGCCATCTTGAGGCATACAAATTGCCAACGTTCCATTTAAGAACTCCCTTAACAGTATAATATTTTAATTATTTAACAGTTTTATGTAATTTTAATGTAACAGTATGATACTTTAATTTAATGATATTAAAAGTATGATATTTTAAACTATTTATTTTATTTTATTTCATTCACTAAAAAAATGGGCCAGTGATGGAAATGAAAAGAAAATCACATTTTGGTGTTTACTAGATCAGGTATTACTTATTCTGTTCTTCATTTAAGTCAATTCATGATTGATCCTAGTAATAAATAATTGTTAGCAGCAAAGTGTGTGCTGCTGTACTTAAAATCATCAAAAATTTAGTCTATAAAAGGTTTAAGAAAAGCGGCCAAAATTTAATAGGTTTTTCTGGTTCTTCAGAATCTCTTAAAAAAATTCCACTTAAATTATACTTAGCCAAAAATAAATAAATAAATACAATAATATTAATAATTTAAATTATTAACTATTTCTTCCACGAAGATGCAGAATTTTCTTTACTACTAATCAAAATTAAATTCAACACCTCTTTACCTTTAACAGAAAAGTCATTTTTAACGTATTGCTTTTAATGGATTCAGAACTTCTCCCACAGACTCATACTTCAGATGAAAAAAAAAAAAAAAAAAAAAAACAATATTTATCACTTTTCGTAGACTATAGATATAAATTTGCAAACAAAGTTAAAATATACAGCTCAAAAATATAATTTCAATATCATTCTAAATTTTTCCATTTAAATAAAAGAGTAAGTGAATCAAATTTCCAATATGCGTACATGCATTTAGAAAATGATTTCTGTAGTTTAAACTCTTATGAACGTCATCATATAAATTTTATGCATTTTACCAAAGCTTTGCCCTAAATATCCATAGACCATGCCTATGAAAATTTTTCCTATGATATAACATCTGATATGACAATGATACAACATCTATTGTACACTTTTCTCATATGCCAATTTTGCCATACACATACGGTAAAAATATGCCATAGATCTATGAGGTACTTTTTCTATAGGGAGAAACTAATAGGCTATGGAATTTTTCGCTGTGTGTTTGTGGTAGAATTTTGCCGTACAGTTAATGGCAAATGTTTGTCTTAATATAACGATAAACTTTTCCCATAGGAATTTCTCTTTTGCCATACAATAGCAAATTTTCCTTAGAGCCTAATGAGAGTACTTTGCCATACAGTTGTGTCAAAATTTCTCCATAATCTACAGGCTCTTGCCATACGTTTATCGCAAATGTCTAAAATAGTCCTACAGCGTTTCGTCGTAGCACTGTAGTTTCTTACAAATGTACTACAGCACTGAAGATGTTTCTATATATTGTATCCTCCTTGGGAACCTCTTTCTATTTCTACCGAGAGTTGTACTTTTCAAAAAGGAATCTGGCAACTTCGATAAAAACTTTTTCTATTTACATCGACTCGAATACGACTACTTCCATGAACAATATTATCGACTATCAAAATACATCAAAATGTTCTTAAAATTTGTAAATATGTATATATATTAATGTATGGTGCTAAATGTTAATTAAATGTTGATAAAAGTTCATCATTATAGTCATCAATAAGCGGCAACTTGCCACCACAGTCACAACAGTTTTGGCGACGAGGTAAGTTGTTTTATTTTCAATTCAACTTAATATTTTTTATATACAATATAATTATTTATTGAAAGTAGTGATATTTTACATTTTAAATACATAATGGATCCAGAACAATTTCCAAAATTTCTTGATACTGTAAATCGGGGTCAACAAATGCTTATTGAACAGTTGTTGTCAAGAGACAAATCTGAAATGGCTAATGATAGAAGTAATACTAATTCAATAAAGATTCCGGTTGTTAACATTTCCCATATTCGTCCTTTTGAAAGTTTTGACAATAAGAAAGAAAATTTTAAATATTATCGACAACGTTTAGAAAATTATTTAATGATGAAAGATATTTTTCAAGGTAAATCTAAAAGCGCACAAAATTTTATTAAATTCTATAGGAGCTTCAAATTACAATATCTTGGCGGCTCTTATTGCGCCAAAGGCTCCCAATGAATTAGAATATGATGAACTACTTAAAGTGTTAGAAAATCATTTATCACCAAAGAAAAATCCTTTAGTTTCACATTTCTTTTTGTCAACTTATCAAAAATAAGACAGTTCTACTTCCGATTGCGTGGCAGAATTACGGCGTGATATTTATGAATGCGAGTTTGTTGTTGATTGTGAATGCAGTAAAAATGTATCAGTTGTTGATATTTTCGTTAGAGCACAATTTATTCGTGGAATTAAAGATAGTTGGATTAAAGAAAAAAATATTACAATCAGAATTAATCAATTTCTACAATATTGTTGATAAAGCTATTGCACTTGAAGCTTCAAATATTGAGAGTCGCGAGTTATCAAAAACTTTAAATACCATTACATGTATCTCACAGAATATGAATAATGTCGCCAAAAGTAATAGGCAATCGAAATACGTGAAAACATCCTTTAACACTCAAAACAGAAAGAAAAAAGAAGCAGTTTCACATCAGCGCATGAAATCCAAACAAAATCAAATTGATTTCGAAAAACTTGGTATAAATAATTTGTGCCTACGCTGCACAAAATACAACCATTTATCAAAGGACTGTCGCATTAATCCAAATAATTTGAAGTGTAAGTCGTGTAAATTAACTGTACATGTAAAAGAATCTGTATCAAAACATTACTAAATGCTAAAAGATCAAACAGTCCAAGATTATCACTTAATCAAATGAAAACATATGAAAATAATTTCGTAAACATGATTGTCGAATTTTACGAAAACCATATCTGCGATTCTGCCCCTGATGCTGAGAAATATTTTACTACAGTAAAAATCGAAAATCTCTATCAAAAATTTGTAGTCGACACAGGAGCAGGATACACTCTTATACCAGAAAGTCAATTTAAAAGATTGGGTCTCAAGGAACAGTTTGAGCCAACAAATATTGTTTTTAGATCATATACTGAAAATGTACTTGTGCCCTTGGGGAAAGTGCGAGTGAAGGTGGAATATAAAGGGTGTTTATCTAATGAAGATTTATATGTCGTTCTTGATGGGTATGATCCTCTTCTAGGCAGAGTATGGGTTAGACATTTAAAAATCAATCTACATGAAATCAATACAGAAAACAACCCCAAAAATGAAATAGAAAATAAATCGCTGCAATCAACTGAGATTATAAACCTTTTTCCAGAAGTGTTCGAACAAAAGGTTGGTTGTGTACCGAATTTCTTAATCAAAATGAAATTGCGTGTTGGAGCAAAGCCTAGTTACATTTCTGAACGAAATGTACCCTATGCTTTACGAGAAAAAAAATCGGAAAAGAAATTGATGATCTCGAAGCAGATGGAATAATATCTAAATCAATTACAAGTTATTGGGGATCACCATTGGTTGTAAATCCTAAACCGGATGTAACAATTCGACTTTGTGTTGACTTTAAAGTGGGAGTTAACGATCTACTCATGAATGCAAATTATCCAATAAAGAAAATTGATGAAGTATTAAATAGTCTTATGAATTCGAAGTATCTCTGCAAGTGAGATTTGTTTAAAGCATATCTTCACTTAAAAACTGATGATGAGTTCAGCATTATCCAAACTATTTCGACATATCGAGGGACATACAAGATGAATAGATTAAGCTTTGGAATTAAAACTGCACCAGCTGAATTTAACCGGGTAATTGATCAAATCCTGAAGGGTTTACCAAAAACCATCACTTTTTTCGATGATATTGTCGTTCATGGTAAAACCAAAGAAGAATGCTGAAAGAACCTCCTTGCATGTCTCGAAAGATTACGTGACTACGATTTACAAGTGAATAACAAAAGTGAATTTTTTCGTACAAAAATTGAATATTTAGGTCATGTAATAGAAAACAATAAGATATCACGATCACCTGCAAAAGTTGAAGCTATAAAGCAAATGCCACGACCAAAGAATGTTCAACAAATGCGTCAATTTTTAGGAATGGTTACTTACTATTCGTGATTCATATCAAACGTTTCGACCATTACTTACCCTTTACGCAAACTTCTGCGCAAACATCAGTGATTTTGCTGGAATAAATAAAGTGAAGAGGCTTTCATTTAGCTTAAAGAAGAGATATCCAGTGACAGAGTGTTAGTACCTACCTTTCAATCCCGAATTACCTGTTACGCTGGCCACAGATGCTAGTCCGGTTGGAGTTGCTGCTATATTATCGTATATCATCGATGATGTAGAAAAGTCAATCGCTTTCGCTTCCCGTTCCCCAACAGATGCTGAAACAAATTACTTTCAACTTGACCGAGAAGCTTTAGCAATCGTATTTGGATTTTCTCATTTTTTCGATTACTTTTATGGTAGACATTTCATCCTCATCACTGTTAACCAACCCTCATCCGGAATATTTCATCGAAAAGCAAGTCTTCCAAATGATATCAGCTCGACTGCTACGCTATGCTTCTTATTTAGCTGGATTTCATTAAACCGTCAAATTTAGGAAAGGATTGGAAATTCAAAATATAGATTTTTTATCTAGATCTCCGGTAAATCCGAATTACGCATCGGCAGACACATACATAAACGACGAACTTCATCAAATATGTGCATCAAATGTTTTCGAAATATCAACTGAAACTCTGACTGCATATGCTATCATACGAGAAATAGATAACGATCAGGAGTTGTAACAGATCAAACAAGAACTTCAATCAAGTTCCATCAACAGTGATTACATTTTAGATGATGGAATTTATTTAGGAGTAATCGCATTGTAATACTGAAAGAACTACAGCCTATGAAGTCCTAAAAGAATTACATTCCACACATATTGGAATAACAAAACTGAGACAGTTAGCTTGACGTTACTGTACATGGAAGAATATAGATAAGGACATGGAAAACTTAGTAAAATCTTGCCAAGGTTGTTTGGTTGAGACATAATCCTGCGGAGGCACCCCTTCATCACTGGGATTTACCAATCAACAATTGGGATAGAATTCATATCGATTATACTGGTTCCTTCCTGGGATTTTATTACCTACTCGTTGTCGATGCAAAATCACGTTGGGTGGAAATCAAAATATCACAGAAAGCTCCAAATGCTGAAATTACAATGAAATTACTTAACGAATTTTTTGCAATGCATGGTTATCCACTAGATATGGTTTATGATAACGCTTTAATTTTTACGAATGAAACATTTAAAAATTTCTGTCGTATGAATGGAATAAAGCAAAAGTTTATCGCACCAAGACATCCAGTGACCAATGGTCTTGCAGAACGTGCAAACACTGAAAGATCGATTAAAAGCAAATGCTACAGGAAATCCTCCCATCCACTTAAAACTTCAGATTCCTTTTCGATATCGAGCAACGCCTTTAGCAAGTGGGAAGTCACCAGCAGAAATGTATCTAAATCGGTAAATTTGTATTAAACTTGACGCATTGTTTCCATACCACGAAAAGAAATCTTAACAGAAGATTAGACCTCACAGTCGAAAAATCCATGTGGGGGAGAGAGTGAGAGCCAAATTCTTAATAAACAATAAAACTGTATGGAAACTAGAGTTATAACTAGAAAACTTGGACATATTCACTATATAGTTAAATTAGATGAAGGCAGGGAAATCAACAGACACATTAATCAACTACAGAAATCAGATGTTCAAAGGGAAAATATAGTATCGCCATCAATTCCACACCTGAAATCCTTCCATAACACAAATCATGATCCTACATATTACAAAGTTATCAATCCTGGGGGAAATGAGCTGAACACATATCCAGCCACAGATAAACCACAGATTCTTTCACCACCTGTGCGAAGATCTACTAGAATGAGGCATCCACCAGCATGCTCACAAGATTATATTTTATCTTAAGGGTTTACTCGGCACTGTATTTTTCAAGTGGGGGAGAATTATTGCATCCTCCTTGGTTACCTATTTCTTCCGAGAGTTGTACTTTTCAAAAAGAAATCTGGCAACTTCGATAAAAACTTATTCTATTTACATCGACTCGACTACTTCCATGAACAATATTATCGACTATCAGAATACACCAAAATGTTCTTAAAATTTGTAAATATGTATATATATTAATGTATGGTGTTAAATGTTAATTAAATATTGATAAATGTTCATCATTATACTCATCAATACGCGGCAACGCATCACCAAAGTCACAACACTATAATTCTATGGCTCTCTATCATAGGATAGAGCATACAATTACTGCAATTGTTTTTAGTAAGATATAATTATTAACAAAAAATAAGTAACTTAATTAATAAATAATATTTTTTTTTCTCAAAATATTAAGTAAGTGTGTGCAATTTTCAAGAATCATTTAAAATAATTATTTTTAAAAATTTTAATTAAAAACTTAACTAATTTTGAAAATTTTATAAATTTCAAAAGAAGAAAAACATTTAAATTATCCATTTTCACTTAATTTTAATCTTTATTAATGGGAAGGGAGGGGAGTTATTCACTTTTATTTTTACACTATGTATTTTATTCTTTAATAAAATTTATTTTCAGTCCCTGAAAAGAAATTTTGTTTCCTTATATCAAAAATTACTTAAAAAAAATATTTTTACATATCCTTATCATATTCTGTAAGCACGCCGTATTGTAGCGAATACTGCAGCCTTTCAATGATGGCTTTACAGCTTTCGAAAAACTTCGAAGATAAATATCCCCAAAATTCCTACTGGATCAGCACAGTATACCAAATTATCAGTACATTCCGAAAATCTCTGAATTTCGAAGAAATATGCTGCAACGAACTGGCCAGAACAAAACACCTGTTCCACATACTATTCATTAAGGATTCTCCTTATTATTAAACTGCATTATGAATAAGCGTTATAAGTAATGTTTACGAATAAATTCATTTTAAAATTGTTAAAATTAAAACTACTGAAAGTTTAAAATTTGTAATTACTTCACGTGTAAACATATTTTAAAATAAAGTATAAAATCACTTCTAAACACGTATATATATATATATTTTTTATTAAAATCAAACACAAAGCTTTTCGCTGTTATTAAAATAGCCTCTTCAGGTGTTGTTAATTAACAGCAGAGTAGACAGCATTATATACTGGAGAAGTTAAATACAGTTACAGTTAAAAAATAAGTCTTGTAAAAATCACGAGTCATTTAAGATCACTTGGCGTCACACTAGGGTTACACAGCAAGTTCTGTAGAAAAACGTTGACACATAAAAAGAATACTTTATAAATATATATATATATATATATATATATATATTTTTATTTTAAAATTGTCAGTGACGTTTGAGGGGCAATTTTTATTGTAGTAATCATAGCACATGTTTCGTATAAATAAACGAATTTTATATACTGCATGTCTCATAAGTCTGAAAATATTATAGAAATTCATAAAAATTCAAAGAATTAATAGGATTGAAAAAGGTTTGCGAAATACTAATACCGTAAAGAGAGATATTTTTGCTAAAGGAAAAAGTAATAGTTACAATTTTCTTCAATAGATGTTGCTGTACATTACCAAATCACACATATCCTTGCAAAACTATATTCATTGGCAAACAACAAAATGTTTACAAGCATATTACTCCAATTATACGTGTCCGCCATCACCACAAATTGCAATCTGCGAACGAGTACAACACTCTTAGCTGTAGCATCAGTCCACATTTCTTAGCTGAGGTAGAACAACTTTACCGTAAACACGTTATCCACCAATGCCAACATTGCAATAAAAACTTTACAAGCAAACCTGTTTCGAAATTTCACACTTTATTTCTTTTCTTACTTACTTGTAAAATTTGTAACTCATAAATATGATAAGAATTTTACCAACTAATTAACATTTTAATTTAACATAAGACAAATTATTATTTGATCCAAATTAATATTGTGCAATAGTGAAACCGAAATTATTCAAAGAAAGGTTTCTAAATAAAATTCCTGGTTGACGACCCAGTTTTCATACTTCCGCAGGCAGTACAGTTTTAGTATAGGTCCCCCATGACTCTTTTTAAACTTTTGTCGCCGTATTGACAATGATATTTTATTTATTTGTTTTGGCATAATTTTTTGTAAAAAAAAAAAAAAAAAAAAAAAAAAAACTCCTATTTTGATTGCACATTTTATAAATGCGTTTTTTAGTCCATTTATGATAATAATTCATATTCTGTATATATCTTTAAAGTATTGCTAGGTTTAAAATGACGCTTGCAAAGATTTTAAATAAGCAACTTTTAAAAATACATTTTTCCATAAAATGGTCTCATAAGGACAAATGTCATTTTTTCTTATTAGACAATTAAGCTTAAACCGCGTGCTTAAATATTGTCCATTTATAAATATTATTATTATTATTATTATTATTTTTACCCTTGCGTATTTTATTAATTACATTACTATCGTACCATTTCGGTAAAATATAATCGCAGTAGGTCCACGTTAGAGAAATATTATATAGATGGAAAAAGAAGTAGGAGGAGAAATCAGAAATGAACTGCTAAAAGTGAAACCGTGCAATTTATAGGAGTTTGATTTCCATATTTCTTGTTACGCGTTTTTAAATTGAACTGTATCGACAAAAATTTAAACTTATTTCTCTCTTCCCCCCCCCCCCCCCCCACAAAAATAAATAAATAAATAAATAAAAATATAAATAAATAAAATCTCCCTTCACTAGGATAACTTTATTGCAAACCGCTCTCAGTTCCTGCATTTTTTATGAATACCTTCTTAAAGAGAATTCACTGTGTTTTTGAAATATCAGATAAATTTATTCTGTAGATAATACCAATTTATTATAAACTAGCAGGCTTTGCCCGCCTCGCTGGACATTAAACTTAAATGAGTTGTCGAAATCCCATATTTTTATTAATAGCCTAAGTTTTCGCTGTGATTGGTAGAGGTTTTCTTGCTCGCAACGTGAGGAGTCTGGGTCCCCACTGCTTTCGATAGCAACTTACCCACTTCTTACTTCCCCTTCCTCAGCGGGTGAGTTCGAAGTTATGCAAAATCCCACTAATGTACATAATGCGTACACCAAAATTCGCCATTCTAAGATAATTCAAAGCGAATTCAAACGAAACACACGTTTATTGCCCTCCGACTCCGAGTAGAGGGAAGAGATTTCGAATTTCGTGAAATCCAGTTACAATAAGTGCCGGATGCATACAAACAGATTAAGCACCAAATTTCGTGACCACAGAAGTCTTTAATAGAAAATATTATAAATAAATAAATACAAAAAGCACAGCTTTAGTATGGGACACCTTTGGTGACTTTAAATATTTTAAGCCATTTTTGCGATGAACTGAATTGGCTATCTCAATTGTACAATTAAAGATCTTGGCGAGAAAGGTCTGAGCTACTTCGGTGCCAAATTTCAAATTTTGCCAAAGGGATCCGATACTAAAGCTGTTCCATACACAAAATAAATAAATAAATAAAATAAAATAAAATAAAAACTCTTTTCTGATATTTACAAAATAAAAATTAAAAATCTTAATAAAATCCAAATTATAATCATTTTCAATTAAGGGCAGAACATAAAAGAAAACCCCATAAGGTACATAATAACAGCAAAAATCTTGTTTTAACTGCAGGAAAAAAAAAAGTACTGCTTAATTAAATAAAAATATTAGACTAATGCCAAATATCTCTATGAAAATATTTATCCACATACAAATTCCTGATTAAAAAAAAAAAAAAAAAAAAAAAATCACCATCTTTTGTAGGTCAACTATTTATTTTTCTCTCTAATTTTTATTATTATTCACGTGAAATAAAAAATATTTCATTCTGTTTCTGGAATATATATATATAAATGCGTATATATAAATATAAAACCTTCTACCGAATATGGGTTGAAAACGGAAAAAGGGTAAAATAAATTAGAAATATCAGACCCATATTTTAAATTTGATACCAAATGAAAGGGGCGATTTTTCTGAATCCAGGAGTGCAAACAGTTTTTCGATGCAACAATTAGATTTTTTAAAAATAACTAAAGTATGAAATTTAAGTGACAACGGAAAAAGGAAAAAATAAATTAGAAATACCAGACCTATCGTTACAAATTCAGTACCAAAGGAAAGGGGTGATTTTTCTGAATCCTGGGGTGTAAAGAGTTTTTCGATACGGCAATTAGATTTTTAAAAATTAACTAAAGTTTGAAATTTAGATAGCAACACTTCATTTCAATCTTTTCATAATTTGTAGTGCGAATCACGTGAATGAAAAAGTATTTAACTTAAAATTTTATTTCTATATTTTATTTTTCCATTCAAAGCGTTTTAGTGAAAAAAATATTTATGGCGCATGCGCAGGCGTTTTTTACCCACAATTTAAACACTAATCATAATTTTGAAAATTTCTATAGATATAATTTTAAGTTGGGTGAAGACGTAAGTTTCTGTCAAGCGCCGTTGAATTCCGTCCAGCCGTTCTCGAGTGATGCCCGGACAAACGTGTTTTTGTCTTTTACCCCCCAGGGGGAACGGGGGGGGGAATTTCTGAAAAGTTGATAGATATAATTTTAAGTTGCGTAAAGACCTAAGTTTCTGCCAAGCGCCGATGAATTCCGTCCCGCCGTTCTCGAGTGATGCCCAGACAAACGTGTTCTAGTCTTTTACCCCCCAGGGGGGAACGGGGGGGGGAATTTCTGAAAAGTTGATAGATATAATTTTAAGTTGGGGGAAGACCTAATTTTCTGCCAAGCGCCGTTGAATTCCGTCCACCCGTTCTCGAGTGATGCCCGGACAAACGTGTTTTAGTCTTTTACCCCCCAGGGGGAACGGGGGTGAATTTCTGAAAAGTTGATAGATATAATTTTAAGTTGGGTGAAGACCTAAATTCCTGCCAAGTGCCGTTGAATTCCGTCTAGCCGTTCTCAAGTGATGCCCGGACAAAAAAAGCGACATACAGACACGATGACACACACACACACACACAGGCAAAATTTTCTGAAGCCATTTTCGGCTTTCATGGGGTGTGAAACGTGAAGATATCGCAAAAATTTTTGATTCCGACAAATTTACAGACAAAAGTCTGATTTTATTAATATAGATACACGTACATATACAAAATGTGTAAAAAATAGTTTTTATTCATAATTTATGTCTTCGTACGTACGTATTATACTCATGGATTTATTCTAAATCCATTTTCTTTAGTAATATGAAGTATCTGGATTAATTTTTGGCCTTTTTTTTCTTTCCTTAGGAGCAATTTTCTACTACTAGGTGAAAAACAACGCAAGATCAAATCATGATCTGAAGAGCTAAAAACAAGATAATTGTAGTTCTAAATTGAAAACAGAAATCAGTTTCTGAAGCAGTAAGACATACGGAAATGAAATAGATATTTACTTATGTGTTATTGTCTTTTCTTCACTAATAACTATGGATAAGAAATCAGTGTTTTGAACAACAAACTTCGGAACTTTGAAAGTATTCGTTTATTTATTTTGTTCCGTCTTGTTCCGTTTTCATTTGTTGATATCATTGTGTTAATACTAAAATCAGTTCAATCTTGTGAAGCCAATTTATTATTTTTTCGCAAGAAAACTATTGTACAGATATCTTTATCAATAATTTAAATTAAAAATAAAATAAATAAAATAAAATTTCTGTCACAAAGACAGAATTCAGTTTACTACGGAGGACTATTAATTTCAATCTGTAAAATTTTTATTTTTATTTTTATTTTTATTTTTATTCTTATATTTAAAGTTTTAATTTAAATTTTTATCTAATTTTTGACCGTAAAACTGGGCCCCGTACTTTTTAAAATGAATTAAAATGAAGTGTCTCCACCTAAATTTCATACTTTACTAAGTTTTAAAAAATCTTATTGTCGTGTCGTAAAACTGTTTGCACCCCTGGATTTAGAAAAATCGCCCTTTTCATTTGGTACCGAATTTGTAACGAGTCGCGTACATTTTAAAATGACTGAAATGAATAAACAGGAAGTGTTTCCATATAAATTTCATACTTTAATTAATTTTAAAAATCTAATTGTGGTGTCGAAAAACTGTTTGCACCCCTGGATTCAGAAAACTCACCCCTTTAATTTGGTACCGAATTTGTAACTATAAGACTGATCTTTCTAATTTGTTTTGGTGTTACACAAAACTGATCTACAAAACTCCAGATTTAAACTAATAATCCTCGGTCTTAATAATTTAGTTTATATGTATATTATATATATATATATATAAAATAAATAAAATTAAATAAATCCATTCAAAATCTGTTAAAAATGAAAATAGCTTGACGAAAAAAAAAAAAAAAAAAAAATGCATTAAAAGAAAGTAGAGTCTAACTACTTAGTTTTACAAATAAATAAATAAATAAAAGAGAGAGAGAGATTGAATACAAAAAGCAATTAAGGATAAATTTAAAAAAATTGTAATTTCAAATTTTAAAACTGTGCCTTTTTTTTGTGTGTGTGTATGTGCTGTAATAAAAATAATCTTGTGTGTCACTCACACGACTTTCTATTATCATGAAATTTAACACTTAAAACACAGATTGGAGATTAAGGGGTAAGGTAACTAGTACTGTTATGTAAACCTATATTAAAGCAATTCAAATTAGGCTCCGGACCAGCTTTATTTGACAAAGAATGCTATGTGAAAAGGAACTACAGCCCCCTTCAAACCCCGTTTTTTTTATTGCAACTACATTTATATAGAATTCAAATCTGCTGTTAAATTCAAAATTTCATTTAAAATTATTTAGACAACATTCACACGCAACATTCCTTGAAACTTACCAATCTTCATCAAACTTTTCTAGTACCAAAAGTATTAACTTCGAAATACAACATTTGAAAGTTATGTCTTTTGAATTTACTGTAACATACACAGACAAAGACCAAAGGTCAAAAACTTAACTTCAGTATTCAAGAGGCCTCAAAACGTGTGAATATATATATATATATATATATATAAAAGCGATGAATATTTAATTATTAAAAAAAAAAAAGTACCATTTGGCTATGAGGAACTAATTTCAATTCCTGAGCAGCTTTTCTGGATATGGTAAAATATTATAATAAATCACTTTCACTAATAATAAAAAATCTGGAGTGACTCCACTCGACTTTCCGAACATTGAGTAATTAAGAGTTTTGTAGATAAAGTAAAGAAAGAGGAGTTGTTAAACAAACAAAAGGGAGAAAACCATAATAGAGAGTTTCAGTATTTTTCTCCATATATTACACGATGTTTTATTTAACGCTACTGAACTTTGAGACTATAGATCATAATGATAAAGAATTTTTCGTTGTGTCCCTGTAAAAATCTATAAATGCTAGTGTGGTGAGGATATTCACCTAGACATTTACCCAGGTCCATATTTCGAATGGCCGTGTCGAAGTCAATAAAAACTGTTGACTGAAACAATCCTTTGCAGATCAAGTAAGAAGAAACAATTAGCTAAACAGGTTGTTTTATTGTCAGCTTCGTGAAAATAATAATCTTCAAAAACATATTACATCATTACAGAATTACATTTGAAAATATGAATCTCGTACGGAAATTGGGACGGGAGGAGAGGAGGATCACAAAAATTCACGTCTTACACGAACGCAATCAAAAGCGAAAAAGTTCACTAGATGGGCCAGTCTCAGAGAACGTAAAAAGCAACGCCAAAGGTTGGCATGGTTAAAATTCAGCCAAAAGAATGCCAATCTGTTTCTTTGTCCCTACAATGTTTTAATACTAAATTTTGACTATAAAAAGTCGTTACAAAAGTTAGATCGATTTGACATTGAAAAGAATCGCCAACTGTCCTTCAACTTCAACGTACTTAAACCTACAGTTTTAATAGACGCCGCATAGTCGGCAAAAATCCATTATAAATCTATTTTTAGAACTATAATGACCTGCTTGAAATAATAATAGCTTTTAATGTAAACATAAGGGTAATAAATATGAACTGAAATGACTGTTTTTTATTTTATTAATAGCTGCTTATGCTAGAAATAGGCTGATAACGACTTCAAATTACCTTCTCAAAATAAATAATTATAGCTAAATTGATTTACTTCTTTCGGGGAAAAAGTGTAAACGAAATTATTTTTCAAAAACCCCGATATAAAAATTGCTTTATTTATTCCGAGAGCAATGTGTTTGTAACAATTAAAGGACAAAGAAACGCTATAAATGAAAGATTTTAAACTGCAAATAAAACGGGAAATTCTATATAATTAATTAATTGAATTACATCAATTTAAAAAGATTTTTTTTTATATTATTTATATTAATCCCTCCTTTTTGTTATATATTAAATTTGAATAAATAAATAAATAAACTTTTAAAGAACATATGTGTGAACACTCACACATATATCTCCCCTTCGACTAGCAAAAAAAATAAAAATAGATAACTCTTCCTCGCCTCCTGTATATAATTGCATATATAAACAATAACATTCAAAAGCACTTACCAAAGACGAACACTTAAAAATGATATTACATTACAAGTAAAAGATTATATGAATGCTTAAAAAGCGAACAAACAAAATATATCTGAAATATAAACACTAATTCAAAAACAAAAATTTACACATATTTCAAAAACACCAGTGGAACCAAAAGCTTTAAGAAAAAAAAATGTATGTATTATGTCATTGCAACCAAAAGCTTTAAAAAATATATGCAATATGTAATATGCAATGTGTAATATGTAATATGCAATATGTAATATGTAATATGCAATATGTCATGACATAATAAAAAAATCACTTGACGTCATAAATGCGCAAACATGTGGCCTCTAGAATATATATAAAATGCAGTTCCATACTGTCCATAGTCCTTTTTATATGCCACAAGAACTTTCAGCTGAAATATTTTTCTATGTAAGAGTCTCTTTTTGATATAATCAGGAATATGTATTTGTATCAACATATACAAATTCTTTTGAAAATCATTCCAAAGTTCCAGTCACTAACGTTAGATTTATATATTCAAAAATATTAAATTTTCGCACAAATATGTATAGTGAAATAGAGAAAAATAATATATATTACATATATCTATATATATATTGTTGTAATGACTAAAGGTTCCAGCATATTATTGTAATATTTATTTGTCTAACACATTGGTTACACACATTGGTCAACGCTAAACAAAATTATGTACAGAATAAAATAAAATAAAGAAACAGAAAAGTTTTCGTGTATTCCACACAGGAAAGATTTTAAAAAGGACGCCATTGGCAGTCAAAAAAATAATCTTCCCTTAATCCTTACAAAAATGTAAGTGTAATGATGTTAACTTAAGGCTAACATCCTAGCAGGACAGGGCGTGTTGAAAGACCTGCACTGTTAGGCACAGGCCGCCGTCCCCCAGCAGAGTCCACAGACCCCTGTAGGGACGCCTCAGCAAACCGAAAAATTAAGTGTCATAAAATGTTGAAAAATAAATGTCAACAAAAATATAGATTCTCATCACATATCCAATGTTGCTCTCCCGGGAGAAAATTTTTGAACGAGACAACATATATCTAGGATAGGGTAATTAATAAGCAAAAAGAAAACAAATTGACAAAAATTTTGAGTGATGAGAGGGAATGCCAAAAAAGGGGAAAATTTAGACTGCAGATTAAACAAACCAAACACATGTTGTACACCAAAAATCAATTGGCAACTTATAAAATTTAGTTGTATGTATATTATTATTACTATTATCATTAACAATTAATTACCTATGAACTTAATCTCTATTCTATTGAATTACCTCCATTAAATATATTTCAAATATCTTATATTTGTTTAACATTCACCCAACAAAAATAAATAGTAAACATTAAATAAAAAAAAAATATAACACCTTGATTAATAATCTAGAAATTTAAAATATGATCTACAAACTTTATATATATATTTATATATATATATATTATATATATATACATAGGTATATCTTATTTATAAATATTATAGAAAATTAAACAACACTACAATGCAAGAAATAGTCTTTACATCAAAAGCAAAAGGAAACAGTGGACCAGCCACATAAAAAAAATAAAGACGAGTTCCTGCACAGCAAACAAATACATTCCATGGCCATTGGAAAATGCATTTGTGATGCAAAATATATGTTCCTCAAACTTTTTTTGAGGAGAAAAAAAATTAATTGCGATTTCTTAAATTATAAGAATAGGTAGAATTATTGCTAATATTATGTGTTGCATTGGAGTTATGCTCAGTAAACAAATAGTTACGTCGTGGAGGAGCAATAAGGAGTCTATCAATATGGACTCTGAAAGCTTTATTATCAGGTGCATGTAATCTCTTAATGGAAAAGGAAACTGGCGAGTGTTTTTGTACAGCAATAAATGGGCCAGAATACTTGGGTTTAAATTTATCTATTGATTTCAAGTATACAACATCATGAACAGCAACAGGCCTCAGTTTTGCACATCTTTTGTCTTGATTTTCTTTAATGTTAGAATATGCTTTGTTATAGATGTTATCTAAGTCGTGTAATAATTTATATATGTCCACATTTTTATCTTAAAATGGTTGATTTATAAATTGGTCAAATGTATCAAATATTAAAGACAGTTCCCTACCAAAATGAAGTAGGTTAGGTGAAAACAATGTGGATGAATGTGTTGAACCATTATAAAGTGATTTATGTATAGCTAGTGAATTTCCAAAAAAATACCCCTCAGAAAGTAAAGTGTTCATTGAGTACTTTATAGATTTATTTAGCCTTTCGGAAATAGAGTTACTTTGGGGGTGAGCAACAGATGTATGCAAAATTTTTATGCCAGGTTTATCATTGAAAATATTATAAATTGTTGATGTAAATTGTTTGCCTAGATCTGATAATATTACTGACGGTCTACCAAATGTTGTAATGTAATTAAATAAACATTTAACTATTTTTGATGAAGAAGTGTCTTTTAGTTGAAATAATTCAATGTGTCGCGAAAAATGGTCAATCACAGTCAAAACTGAATGTCCATCTATAAAAGGACCAACCAAATCGACACTAATACACACTACACCCTTGATGTGTTGGAGTATAGGTGGGTTGTAGAGGAGCTGGTGGTGTGTTATGATGTTTATTTTGTAAACATAAAGTACACGAAGCAACAAAATTTAAAGTGTCTGTGTACATACCTTTCCAATAATATCTATTTGATAAAAATTCGTATGTTTTTGTCAAACCAAAGTGAGAAAGGTGTGAAATAGTTAAAACTTTAGATTTTAAAGAATGCGGTACAACAATGAGATATGAAAAAGTATTATTAGTATTATTATGCAAATTTTGTTTCTTGTACATTAAAACTTTAGAATCCGGATGAATAAAAAAAAAATCATTATTTTTTGAAAAACCCTTTCTTAAAATTTGTTTGTAAATAATTGACAATTTTGGATCATTCTTTTGCTCAGATACAAATATATTGTTTGAAATTTCCAAAAGGGGATCTTTATTGTCAGTATTACCAGAAACTAGAAAATTACTGAACTGATTTTGTTGCATAGACTGAGTAAAAGAAGAAATGTGATTAATTGAATGTGTGTCATCTTGTACAATAGGAAGAGGTTGAGAACTGAATATTAATTCTGGATTTGTTTTCAAATTTTGTTCATTATTTGTGAAGTCAGATCTTGATAAATAATCCGCTAAAACATTTGTAGGGCCAGGAATATGTTCAAATTCAAATGAGTATTCTGACAACTCTAACAACCATTTAGTAGTTAAATCAGCAGGACTATTTGTTTTTCTATATGTTTTTAAAGGAGCACTGTCAGACAAAATGATAAACTTTCTATTGTATAAGTAATATTTGAAAGCTATGTCAGATTTATAAATGGCCATTAATTCAAGTTTGATAGCCGGATATCTTTTTTCAGACGGTTTAAGTGCTTTGGAGAAAAAAGCGACAGGTAATAATTGATTGTCATACTTCTGCATCAAAACTCCTGCAATAGAGATATTTGATGCATCAGTGTTGAGAAAGAAAGTCTTGTTCCAATCAGGTAATCTTACCATAGGTGAGTTTACAAATATATCTTGAAATTTCTTAAAAATATCCTGATGATGTTTATTCCAAACAAATTTTGTCTTGGGTTTAGTTAATTCAATAAGTGGTTGAATTAGTTTAGAAAAATTATGAATAAGAGACTTATAAAAAGTTACAACTCCTATAAAGCGTTTTAATTGTCTTTTTGTTGTAGGTGTAGGGAAAGAGTTCATTTTAATGATATTTGACTCAATTGGAGAAATTGAATTATTCTGTATGTGAAATCCCAAATAATTTACAGCATTCTTATGAAATGTACATTTACTAGGAGCTAAGGTTAAATTATATTCAATTAAAATCTCAAGAATTCTTTCAAGTTTAACACATGTCTCTTCAAAACTATTTGCACCAAATATTAAATCATCCTGATACGCGTAAATTCCATCTATGTTAATTTCATCAATCAAAGAATCCATAAGTGCTTGGTACTGAGAAGCCGCGTTTTTAAGACCAAATTAGAGTCTTTTAAATTTGAAACTGCCAAACATTGAAGTGAAAGTAATTTTATCCTGTAAATGTTCGGGTAAATCAATTTGATGATATGCTTGTTGGAAGTCAAGACAAGTGAAAAATTTATACGCAGATAAATCAGCTATTATATTTTGAATTTTAGGTAATGGATAAGAGAAACCCTGAATTATAGAATTTAACATTCTTAAACCTAACGCGAGTCGAAATTTCTGTTTACCAGATCCATCTTGTTTTTTCTTTACCAATAAAATTGGGCAAGCCCATTCCGAGCAGTTTCGCTCAATAATCCCAGCCTCTACCAATTGGTTAATTTGGTCTCTAGCTTCCTGCTGTAAAGCCTGAGGAATGGGAAAGGGCAAGGTCTTAATTGGATAGTCACTTAAAAATTTTAAATCTGGTATAACCTTGTCAGTATGACCAAGGGTTTTCATATTTTTCGAAAATGTCGCGAAATTACTTAATAAAACTTGTTTTAACTTTGTTGCATGAGCCCCATTGAGATGTTTAACATCAAAGTCCATGGGTGTTAAATCTTGTTTTCTCATGTTTAATACATCACTAGAAGGTTGAATATAATTAATAAGTTGCGAATCCTCTGAAATTTCAACATTATCATTTTGTTTTGAGCCATAGTCAAAAATTTGTTCGATTTGTTTTATTGTACCAATATTTGAATGTTTGTTTACATGCATACTTCTATTAATGTTATTTTTAACATATAACTGCAATTTTACTCTATCATATTTACCATTACAATTTTGTTCCTGGGAATGATCAATATTAACTTTTGAATAAAAAAAAAATTAATTTAGAAGAACTCTTTTTACTCTGAAATAAATAATCACCCGAAGAAACTTTGGGACAATAAACAGTAATAGAAGACACCTCTTTGGGTTGTAAAATAAGTTTTTGCCCAGTTTTTACAGACAGTTTCTTAATTTGAGTATGCATATTAAGATTTTCTTCATGGTCGCTATATGTGTTTGTTATGGGAATACATAGGTCTTTTATTTTTAACAGAGACCTCTGCATATCTAATGTAACATGATATTGTTGAATAAAATCATAACCCAAAATAACCCTAAATGCAGAACCTTCAGGAATATCCACAATAAAAAATTTCTGTGAAAAAAATTGATTTTGAATTTTAAAGGTAGTTTGTATACAAGATGAAAACTGCACATTCGAGTTCACCGTTTTGATTGTTACATGGGAAGATAGATGTTTATATTTCAAACTATGTTTTAATTTATTAAATGTACTTTCAGCTAACAAACTGACAGAACTACCAGTGTCAAGAAGTGTGTTTACCTTTTGTTTATCTAACAAAATTTTATTTAGAGGTAATTTTGGAGAATTTACATGAACATTAAAAATGTTCTCCCTTTTATTTCTATTAGTTTAAGTAGACTTGGAATCAGAAATTTTTGAGATTTGTTGGGTTTGAGAAGCAGTAGAATTTACTAATCTATCACTAGATAATTTAGGTATATTAAAGTCATAAGCAATATCCAAAGAAAAATTTTGTGCTGATGCTCTATTCAATTCTTGAGATGTAATTGCATCAGCTAGACTACATCTCTGCGCTCGTTTAAATTATCTCTTTTTTTATTAGAGTTACTCCTGTCATAATATTTACCCTTAGTCTGATTTCTCTGCCATCTAAAGCACTTAGTGGCAACATGTCCTTTTTTATTACACAATTGGCAAATAGGGGAAGAATAATATCTGTTTTTATTTTGATTACCCCTGAAATATTGATTTCTAACCTTATAATTTTGTCTTAGTTCACTTTGCCTATTGTTTTTTTGCCTATCTCGCACTGGGGATTCGTGTGTATAGTTAACCTCACTAGATTTATTAGCAAAGGACAGATTGTTTATTTTATCTGTCAATTCAACTAACTTTTCAGAAAGAGTGTTTACAACGGGATTATTTAAACTTAATTGCAACAAAGACTCATTGGCATTAATATCCTGCAATTTTTGTGCTCTGTTTGCTGCATTCTGATATTCAGAGATTCCCTCTTCTTGAATTTTAACTCTAATATTTGAGGGAATCGTTGAAATAAATTTGGTGTATTTTATAGAATTTAAGGCACTAGTATCTTTAAATTGAGAATACACCACATCAGCCAAAATGTTTAATCTGTGTGAAAAATTTCTGATAGACTCTTGTGGTAAGAGTATCAAATTGTTAAATTCCACAAGAGCCTGATTACTGCTCATTGGAGCAAAAAAATTCTTGAATTCATCCTTAATAAATTTCAAGTCTGTAGATTTATATAGTAAAGGAGATTGAGTCATGAATTTTAATGCAGGGCCAGTTAATTTACCTTTTAAAATCGCCACTGCCTCTTCTGAATTTAGTCTATTTAATTTTGCATAAGACTCAACCTGATCGAAAAAAAAACTCAAGTAAGGATGAATCACCATCAAAGTTTAAAATATTGATATTGATATTTTTTTTACTGGCCATTTTAATTACTTATGTTGTCTTAAATTATATACCAATATATTTCAAAATTGCTTGAGTAAGAAAAACATAAATTATATTAAGGTCTATGAGCACAAAAGTATTATGTATTTTTTTTTTTTTTGTTGCCCACGGAAAATGCATATGATAAAATACCTAACCAAAATATTATGTAAAAATATTACCAAAAATATATATATATCAAAAATATTTTAAAACATAAAAATAAATCATAAGAAAATGTAAAAAAAATTGTAATAATAGCTGTAATAAATCACATAAAAATAAATCACAATATGCAAAGAAAAATACTAATCATCATGAAAAACAAAATATATATATATATATATATAATGAAATATCCTATTTAAATACCATGTAAAATTTACCAAAAATATATATTTAAAAAAAAATTCCAAACTAATAAAGGAAGATTTCTCCTTGAACCAAAGTTTCAATAAAATGCCAAAATCTACTTTCTAAAAGAATTATATCCAAAATATATAAATTTATATATCATGTCCAAGAGTTCTTGTTTTTCTCTTTTTCTTTATTTCTTATTATAATTATTATAATTATTTCTTATTGAAAAATAAATCTTAATCTTATACTACCTAACAAGGACCCTTGGTGAGAAAGGAAAAATTTAACAAAACGATAAGTTCCATTGAGATATCCAAAATATAAGGTAAAATTAAAACTTACCGATTCTTGAATCTAACTTGGTTAAGGGAAAAAAAAATTATTTTGTAAGAAAAAAATCAATTTATCATTTTATTTTATTAATTTTCTTCGGTTTATTTTGTCAAATTAATCCAAAAGTGGTTTATTTTCCTTCTTCTCTTTTCCTTTCCTTATGCATTCCTGCAATAGTAGAAAAAAAAAAAGCTTAAGATTCGAACACGCGAAGTTGCCGATTCCACACAGGTGAGGGTGTCCAACGGGAAAAATTTTTTTGAGTAACCTGTTCGGATCATTCTCATGCCTCCTTGGCAACATAAACGAACAAAAAAAACTTTGACTAGTCCTATTTTCAGGCCCCCCTCTCGGCCGCTTAGGTCTGTAAAGATGACTGGTGATGTCTTCAGGCCCCCCTCTCGGCCGCTTATTTCCATCTGAAGAGTTCTATCATCATCACAAGCATCCCTCAAGAAAGCCTTTATTCGAAGCCACAAGCACGAAAAAATATTTCCTGACTAGTGATATTTTGAGGCTTCCCTTACATCCACTTCCGAACACCTATATTATAGACTTTTCACGGTGTGAAAAAATTATTCTCCAGATAGTCGAAGTGTGTCACCGGACACGCACATTACAGAAGAAGCATCTCCTTGATCACTATACTCGTACTCTCGCTGGCACGTACCCGTAAACATATATCATGAAGAGGAGAGCACACTCGTAACACTCAATCTGTCCGCTTACCACTTTTCTTCAGAATTAAACATCTGCAACAGCGAAGGATTAATTCTACAAAGTATCGGAAGTATATATTATCCAATTCTTTATGCAGATTCACATCAAAGAAGAGATTTTACAACGTCGATGGGTTTTTTTTCTGTCCATGATTCTTAAACAAAGTCTCTCTTGCAATGAAACTCTTAATAAAATATTCTATGTCTTTCTTTCCTCCCTCTCCCCCGCGTCACCAAAGTCCCGAGAGAATTGGGAGGCACCAAAGTTCTGTGGTGAGGATATTCACCTAGACATTTACCCAGGTCCATATTTCGAATGGCCGTGTCGAAGTCAATAAAAACTGTTGACTGAAACAATCCTTTGCAGATCAAGTAAGAAGAAACAATTAGCTAAACAGGTGTTTTATTGTCAGCTTCGTGAAAATAATCATCTTCAAAAATATATTACATCATTACTGAATTACATTTGAAAATATGAATCTCGTACGGAAATTGGGACGGGAGGAGAGGAGGATCACAAAAATTCACGTCTTACACGAACGCAATCAAAAGCGAAAAAGTTCACTAGATCGGCCAGTCTCAGAGAACGTAAAAAGCAACCCCAAAGGTTGGCATGGTTAAAATTCAGCCAAAAGAATGCCAAGCTGTTTCTTTGTCCCTACAATGTTTTAATACTAAATTTTGAATATAAAAAGTCGTTACAAAAGTTAGATCGATTTGACATTGAAAAGCATCACCAACTGTCCTTCAACTTCAACGTACTTAAACCGACAGTTTTAATAGACGCCGCATAGTCGGCAAAAATCCATTATAAATCTATTTTTAGAACTATAATGACCTGCTTGAAATAATAATAGCTTTTAATGTAAACATAAGGGTAATAAATATGAACTGAAATGACTGTTTTTTATTTTATTAATAGCTGCTTATGCTAAAAATAGGCTGATAACGACTTTTAAATTATCTTCTCAAAATAAATAATTACAGCTAAATTGATTTACTTCTTTCGGGGAATAAGTGTAAACGAAATTATTTTTCAAAAACTCCGATATAAAAATTGCTTTATTTATTCCGAGAGCAATGTGTTTAACAATTAAAGGACAAAGAAACGCTATAAATGAAAGATTTTGATCTGCAGATAAAACGGGAAATTCTATATAATTAATTAATTGAATTACATCAATTTAAAAAGATTTTTTTTTTATATTATTTATATTAATCCCTCCTTTTGTTATATATTAAATTTGAATAAATAAATAAATAAACATTTAAAGAACATATGTGTGAACACTCACACAGCTAGATTCACCAAAATGCTTATAGTTTGTGCAACAGTGATTTATAATATTCATATAAATTTTCAGCTCAATTGAATAAGACGTTTAGATGCTATCGCACATTTAAAAATTTGGTCCCATAGGCCATAACGATAAAGAATTTTTCTTTGTGCCCCTGTAAAACAATTATAAGTGCTAGATTCTCCAAAATCTATAGAGATTGAGTATCTGTGACCTACAATATGTGTATAAATTTTTTGCTCAATTGAATAAGGCGTTTAGATGCTAACGCACTTATAAGATTTTGGTCCCATAGGCCATAATGATAAAGAATTTTTCTTTGTGTCCGTATAAAAAAAACTATAAGTGCTAGATTCATCAAAATCAATAGGGTTTGTGCTACGGTGACTTGCAACATGCGTACCAACTTACAGCTCATTCGAGCAAAGCGTTTAGAAGCTAGCGTGTTCACTCACACACATACATACACACACACATGCACACATACATACACACACATACATACATCATCGTAAAAATAGTGAAAACGGACTCAGGGGACCTCGAAATGAATAGAAACATCAAAATATCGAATTCGGATTTTTGACATGATTACAATACTTTCCTCACTATAGTGTTCGGAATGTAAAAAAAATGTTATGGCTTAAATATTGGCAGCCCTGTATATATTCTGAGGTTTTGTTCACGCCACATGGTGCACATAAATTTAATCCTATATTAATAACACACGGCACAACCTGAAATACATTTCCATCAATTTTCAAGTATTGTCGCACTATAATCTAGTTCTTCTGCGCATGAAAAATGTTTTTATGCAACATATGTTACGCATATAAAAAACTATATATTCGTTTCATTTGGTTTAGTGCAGCCTATAGATTTTAAACTCTACTTACCTGCAATTTTCCCCATAGACGTAATGTATTTGATTTTTCCTGGATGTCTCTGCACACAAATCATTTGCTTGGTCTCAAGGACAAGTTTCGCGTAGCACCCCTATATGATACATTTGGCATACTAAGCTCGGACTTTCTGCTCTTATTTGTTCTTGGGATATACTGGTATCAGACAGACACACACAGAGCCACACACACAGACGAACAACTAAAAATATTATTCTTTAATTAAGGAGACCTCAAAACATGTAAATATAACAAAAAAAAAAAAAATGAATTTTGAGAAGTTGACCCCAAAACAATATTTTTTGTACCATATATGTGGTACGTGTTCTGTACCATATATGGGTAAGTGAAAGTAAAAATTGAGAAATTCTCTTAGTGATTTACTTAAACTACTTTTCGATCTCTCTCTGTCTCTGTCTCTCTCTCTCTCTCTATATATATATATATATCACAGTAAAATATTGAACAACAGAAAATCAAATGGCACCGAAATCCACATGACCAAAAATAATTAATTTTACATTTATTTAAATAACCTGCGACAACATTTACTAATTTATATTGACATAGATTAATAATTAATAACAGAAGATTAAATGCCACCTAAAATCACTAAAACCTAAAATAATTACATTTAACTAAATTAAAGAAACGTGTACACTATATCACAGGTAAGAAACTAGTTAACAATTAATAGATTTAATGAAATTGAAAAAAAAAAAATAAAAAAAAAAAAAAAATAGAGCGCAACTTATTTACCGTAAAATTATTTCGTGAATTATATCTAAAATAAGTGAAAACATAAACAAATAAATAAATAAAACTGAAATATTATCGTCTTTCAAAATTTATAAAAGTAAACATATATTAACGCACAACAAAACGATTTTTTTTCCCCTTGAGAGTAATTTTGAAGAAAAAAAATAAAACCTATTATCTTCAAAATTTAATATAATGATCTTATGTAAATATATAAATAAACATATTACTTTAATATTCCAAAATATTAATCAAGTTTTGATTTATTTATTTTTAGATTTATTAAACATAGTGTACTTTTCTTTATAAAAAGATATATCATCACTAAATGAAACCTTATAAAAAAAATTTCAGGCAAACGCTTAGACTTAAAAATTACAGCTCAGTTTATTTCTCCCATCTTGGTTACTTAAATATCAGTATAATTCAAATGAAAAGAACCTGCTTAAAATCTAACTTCTTTCAGTATGCACTT
The DNA here is from genome assembly GCA_963930645.1 of Salticus scenicus. Lineage (NCBI taxonomy): Eukaryota > Metazoa > Arthropoda > Arachnida > Araneae > Salticidae > Salticus > Salticus scenicus. Next base: position 160,795,189 of record OZ005661.1, read on the forward strand.
TAAAGGAAGGGCAGTTGGGAGATTCATACAAGTTCTAGACGGAAATGACCTTAAAGCAGAGCTTAAAACTTACGAAACTGTAAAATAAAGAACTCACCAAACTTGAAAAAACGCGTGAGAATTAGCCTGAGAAATGAAGTCGTTCTAAATCACATTTGAAAATGAAAAACTCCGAAGGTATTACGAAGCACCTTTGTAACATTTAGAAGCTCAAATATTAGCATAGTCGAAGAAATTTATACTGTAACACAAACATCCCTAATTCTGAGGTCTCATTCAAAAAAAAAAAAAAAAAAAAAGATATAGAACAACTCATTATAGTCTCTCTGAAATATCCATCCTAAAAATACTTATATCAAACTGAACAAGAAAAGCTTCGCAAGTTTCCTTAAACTCTTTCCATATCTTCGCTGGAACCAAACGAAAAATTAAATTACTTATAAATGGGACCATCTTTTATACCGACCTATTTCTTTTATGTTCAATCTACATTTTAACCTAGATCACCGTAAACTATTGCTCGATCCAACTGGTGACTTTATCTCTTCCAACAAACCCTCCATGGACAACTAGAGGTGGAGACTGTGTGGGGGCTCCCAGCTTGCATACCTGTATTTTGCATTTTTGTTTTCTTGTACGTGTTATTATTTTAATTTTTAAGTGATTTACAACTGTAAAAAGATCCGTTTCAAAATTACACTGGGCTGAAAAAAAAGAAAAAAGGATTGAGAACAACTCATTACAGTCTCTCTGAAATATCCATCCTAAAAATACTTATATCAAACTGAACAAGAAAAGCTTCGCAAGTTTCCTTAAACTCTGTCCATATCTCCGCTGAAACCAAACGAAAAATTAAATTCGAATAACTGGGAACCTTCTTTTATACCAACCTATTTCTTTTATGCTCAATCTACGTTTTAACCTAGATCATCGTAAACTATTGCTCGATCCAACTGGTGACTTTATCTTTTCCAACAAACCCTCCATGGACAATTAGAAACGGAGACTGTGTAAGGATTCCCAACTTACATACCTGTATTTTGAATTTTTGTTTTCTTGTACGTGTAATTATTTTAATTTTTAAGTGATTTACAACTGTAAAAAGATCCGTTTCAAAATTACACTGGGCTGAAAAAAAAGAAAAAAGGATTGAGAACAACTCATTACAGTCTCTCTGAAATATCCATCCTAAAAATACTTATATCAAACTGAACAAGAAAAGCTTCGCAAGTTTCCTTAAACTCTGTCCATATCTCCGCTGAAACCAAACGAAAAATTAAATTCGAATAACTGGGAACCTTCTTTTATACCAACCTATTTCTTTTATGCTCAATCTACGTTTTAACCTAGATCATCGTAAACTATTGCTCGATCCAACTGGTGACTTTATCTTTTCCAACAAACCCTCCATGGACAATTAGAAACGGAGACTGTGTAAGGATTCCCAACTTACATACCTGTATTTTGAATTTTTGTTTTCTTGTACGTGTAATTATTTTAATTTTTAAGTGATTTACAACTGCAAAAAGATCCGTTTAAAAATAACACTGGGCTGAATATATATATATATATATATATATATATATATATATATATTCGATCCCTGATATCATTCTTGCTGATTCTTATGTGAAATGAACTTCCGAATCCGAATATGACACTCATTTTGTCCAATCACCCACCATTTTCTCGTAACGCCCTTCCCCTCCCCCAAATTTTACCACTGTTCGGTAATTTTATGGCCATGAATTTGATTTGAAGAATGCAAAAGAATTATTTTAATACTTTAAAAAAAATAATAATAAAATAATAATAATGCATAATAAATAATAATAATAATTGATTAATAAAATATAATAAATGTAATATATAATTTCAGTGGCACATCCACCCTAAATTTTTCCATTGCTGCAAATGTTCATGTTTTAGAATTTTTCAACTCTATAGCACCTCAGAAGATATTTAACAGTTTAAATACCCCCCCCCCCCCTGTCCCCCTACAAATCAAATTTATAGCCATAAAATTACCGTAAAGTGATACAAATACGGGGTGGTGTCCCTAAAACTCGGTGGTTAATAGGGCAAAATGGGCGTATTATTCGTATTCAGGAGGTTATTTTACATAAGAATTTGCAAAAAATGGTGTTTGGCCGATTATTATGCAGAACAGTGTTATTAGTCACTATCCTTTGCTTTAAAATTTTACATTACTTTTTTATGTATCAATAATGCCTGTTTTTTACAATTCATATATATTCTTTAATATCACAAATTCAAGTTGTACTTGAATTAATTTAAAGATAAAATATCATTATTTTTATTTCTTTTACTTATGTTTTTAACTAAGGGCAAGCAAAATTAGGTGAAGTTTTTTTCTTTAATGTACTGAGAAGATTTATTAGATAACGAGACCTCGTTGTCGGTACGTTATAAATTTTATCTTTTATATTAAAGAAAAAAAATAAACACAGTTATATAATCCTATCAAAATGTAATCAAACTTAAATAAATTGTTTCTGATTACACTGCTCGACATGAAAATTGGCCCAACACCCTTTTTACAAATTCTTATGTAAAATGACCTCCTGAATCTGAATAGGACGCCCATTTTGCCCTATCACCCACCGTTTTTTTAGGGACGTCCTTCTATTTTTATAATTTTTCGGTAATTTTATGGCTATAAATTTGATTTGTAGGGAAGGAAAGGATTATTTTAACTGTTAAATATTTTCTGAGGGGCTACAGAGTTGGAAAATTCAAAAACATGATTATTTGCAGCAAGGGAAAAGTTTAGGGGGGGGGGGGATTACCACTGAAATTATGTATTACATTTATTATATATATATTTTTTAATCAATTATTATTATTATTATTTATTAAACATTATATTTTTTTTTAGGTTTTTAAGTGTTAAAGTAATTCATTTCTATTCTCCAAATCAAATTCATGGCCATGCAATTTCTGAACAATGATAAAAAATGGGGGAGAGGGTGACGTCCCGAGAAAACGGTGGGCGATTAGGCAAAATGGGGATCATAATCGGATTTAGGAGGTCATTTTACACACAGCAAGAATATAAGGTGTATATAAGGCCTCGATTTTTTTCCCTTTTTATTTTGAAGCGTGGTGTTATTATTGTATGTGTAATATAAATTTTTCGTATTTCTCAACATATTTATTTTTTCCTCTGTATAAATAATGGGTATATTGATTAAGTGCTCTACTGTATAAATAAAGGTATATTATTATTTTATTGTGTTTATTAAATAGTTATTTTGAAAATATTTTTTATGTATGCATATAATAAAATATTCATTATTTTTTCTTGAAAAAAAAAAAAAGTTACTAAATTATATCTTTCAATTTTATCAGCTTACTAAAATGGATAGATATTATCACATTTGAGGAATAATGTGAAATTCTTACAAAACATTAGAAGTACTCATCGTTTTAGTGTATAAAAAAAAATAATAATAATTAAAAAAAAAAAAAATAATAATAAAAAAAAATGAACCTATAGTTTTTTTTTCTATATTATGTTTGAATTTATTTCAGAAGAAATAAAATAATCCAAAATTAAATGCATCTCATAAAAAATAGTTTTAAAAACATTTTCTTTCAAGAAAAAAAAAATCAATAAATTTTACATTTTATTTAGATTATTTTTTATAAATTCTTGGTAGTTATTGCCAGCAGACTTAAATTTATATTATTTTCAAAAATCAAACTACACTTCTACTTAACTGTACGTTCGGTTACAAATATGAATTGATTCTTGTTTAAGAAGCATTTGCAGAACATATAAAAGTTGCAACAAAAATGACTTGGGAAAATTTAATTATAGCCTTTTCTTTCGTGAATCTTACACCTCTCCTTTTAGCCTGAGGATACATTACATATTCGGTGAAATAGAAAGCCCGATTTCTCTATATTCTACAAAACAATTTTGACAGAAGATGATACTTAAAAATGCCAGCAGAGAATTTCCTTTTCATTTCGTTATCAGCGAGATCTTAAAACTATCCATGTCATATGATGCATTGAAATGACGTCTTTTATGTACCAGGTATAATATTTATTAAATTATGCTTACTAAATCATCGGTATAGGAAGTTAAAAGCTGTTTCATCCAATCTAAAGGTAAAGTCACATTTTTAGGAAATATTATTTAATGAAGACTTTTATAATGTACATATAACAGGATATAATTTGTCTAGAAATAAATAATGTGTTTAAAGCTGGTGTTTAGAGTGAATATGATGTCAGGATTTCTCATAATCGTACATGAAAGATGACATATTTTGAAGCATACATTAAATGCATTATGCCGATTCTCCTACAATATTTTTTAATTATTTTTCATTGGAATTTTGATACAGTGAAAAATTAAATTATTAGACTTTTTTTTTTTTTTTGGAGATTTTTTTTTTTTTTCGATTTTCTAAAAAAATACTGAACGTAATGACTTGAAATATAAGGCATACAAAAAACATTTAAGAAATCACATTTTCCACTATCGATTTAGTCTACAGTACAATTAAGGGACCAACCACAAGTTGTTGAAAAGTGCAAAAACTTTACACTGTATCATAAAAAGCTACAAATGACTTGTAACTCTAACACATCGTCGCACATGCCATATACAACAATTGCTTGGTTTTTCGTAAGAATTGCACGGTTATGTAGGCAGATATATTTTTTTCTCAAAAACTATTAATTTTTTTGGCAAGTTTTTTGGTTATAACTAGAACAGATTTTCATAAAATTTAGCAAAAATTGCAGAAAAACAGACAAAACGGTAAATAAACGTTATTCTAAAACATGAAATAAACACGTGCAATGTTGGATGAGACATGAATATTTTTAGTAAATATTTTTTTACTGAGCGCACGCGAAAGATAGGCAATTTTTTATCATATAGGTCAGAAGTTCTACATATTGGACAACTTTTGTCAAAAGTTCATTTTGAACAGAGAAACAATTAAGCAAATTGACGGCAAAAGAACAAGCAAGATTTTAGGTATTTTCTAGATTTGAAATTTCATAAGGGGTTTTTCACATGCTGCGTATTTAATTTGAAGATCTAATCATTTAAGGGGATTTTCGCAGAAAAAAAAAAAGAACTTTTGCAACGCTGTTTAAGTAATTAAATACGCGGAATGGGAAAAACTGCTTATGAAATTTCAACTTCGGAAAATACCTAAAATATAGCTCGTTCTTCTGACGACGATTTGTTTAATTTTTAATCCATTCAATTGAACTTTTGACAAAAACTGCCCCCAATATACATACACTAAGGGACAAAAAAAAAAAAAAAAAAAAAGCACTTGGATATTTTCCATTTCTCTTTTTATAATAGCCAATTTCATTCTTTTAAAAGAAAATTTCCGAACAGATTTTATTACTATGTGTTCCACGTACAATTTAGGGTTGCGCCACGTATTAAAAGCAAGATGCAATAGTTCAAAAAATTGTAATTTTAGATAGTATTTCAAAAATGGCAAGAATAAGACACATAACGATATCACAAAAAAACATTAATTTAGAGAGAATATATATATATTAATACGCGGGATGTCAAAATGATTAAATATTGGTGAGCTTGATTTTAGCAAGCCATAAAAGTTTTAGCTGTTTAAAGTGGAAATTTGTCTCTAGACGGCCACGTTGCTCATACTCTAGTTGAACACAAGTTAAAAAGCCAATCCTTAAAAAATCAGTTTGTATTACAATTAGAACGTAGAAGGGATTCAGAAAAAGTGTTTAGTAACATAATTTCTTTAAATAAAGTGCAACAACGATTAAACAAAGCAAGTTTAAGTGCCATAAAATAAGAGAAAAATTTCATTCTTAACGAAAAGAATTAGGAAAGCAAGACTTCAGAGGGTTAAAAAAATTAAAAAATGATAAGTTAATTATGGGACTGAAGTGGTTCTCTCTGATGAGTCAAGTTTAACTTATTTCGAGTCGATAAACAAGCAGGTCTGATGACGAAAATGTAACCCGACTTAATGAAAATCGCACTTTTAAAACAGTGACACATTCTCCGTACATTATGATACGAAAGTGCATGATTTTTCATAGAGTGGGGCAAATTTTCATGTTCAAGGATTAATTAACCTGAAATAAACTTGGACATTAAAAATTTGATGCCGACTGTTTTACAGGTATTTCAGACATTTTCACGTTCAGCATTTCAAGATGATAATGCACCTTTTTACATGGCTGCTGTGGTACGTTTGTTTGATTCAGGAGTTGTTAAAATTACCTATACATTCCCATGAGCATCTGTAATTTTGTAAGTTATCATAACTTTTTTTTTTTTTTTTTTTTTTTTTTTTACTTTAAGTTAAATCAGACGAAGAATATCATTGAATTTCTTCTTTACTGGACCTGAAAATAGTCCTAATCTCAATCCACTCGAAAACGTTTAGTCTATAAAAGAGAGTAGGGATTCAAAATTTTGTAGCCTACAACTTTCAAAGAAGTGGAAAAAAATATTTATGATGTTTGGCACAGTGAAAGTTCTGCGTTTCATGTTAAAAACTGTAATACGCATTAAAGCAATAATTCCATATAAAGGTGGAATTATCCAAAGCAGAATACGTATTTTTATTAAATAATTGTTTAGATCTAACTAATAAATAGTTTTATATCATACATTAAAATATAACGCGTTTATTTCATAAGGTAAAGCTAGGAGAAATCGTGCGGTATGAGAGATTGTGCACATTGGGGATGTGCAGGAAAGGCTAGAGTGGGCGAGTTGCGATTTCAGGTAGTTGTACAACATTAATAGTGAAGTGCTCACTTGAATGTATAGTATATGTTGATCGCTTTACGAGTCTAGGATAGACCATGATTATTTTGACTCATTTTCCAAAAAGAAAGAAAGAAAAAAAAGAAAGAAAGAAAAAAAAGCTTGAATTTTCGCAACTCTTCCTAAGAATTTTTCTAGAATGACAGTAATGCAAAATATTTTTTAATTAAGCGATTTCTCACAACCTTGTAACCTAGACTAACGGTACAAACACCACGATTTTCTCTAAAGTCGAATAATTATTTAATAAAAAACACTGCGCAATCTCTACTACCTGAAAGGGAGAGTTTGCGCATTTGCTATTTAGGAGAGATTGTGCGTTTAAAATTCTATGCCAAATGAGATTTCGCAGCTTATTGGTTATGGCAAGACAATGGGGATGAGTCTGTTGAATGTTTGGAACAGTGCCAGAAAATAACTTTGACAAAAGACTGTATTAGTTCAAAGAATTCGAGACGGCGCATATTTTTGGAGACCTCGCAAAATCTGAAAATGAACATTATTCGGGAGCGACATGGTCGATAAAGCCACAACTGGTGGGATTTACCTTTCAAATGCGAATGCTAACCTATAAAAAAATTTATCGCAAAGTATTTAAATGCTATTTTATATCTGTTTAGTTTTACAATATTTTCAAGTATGATGCTCAATGTTGGCGGCTTAAATAGAAGCGATAAAACTAAATTCAAACAAAAAATATCAGCCTACTCAAAATTCTTTTTAAGGATAATAATTGTCTTAATTTCAATAAAATAAAATATATAAACGTAAATAATTTTAAAATTAAAAAGAGAAGATTTCAAACCAAGTGAAATTTAGGTTTTGTGTTTCGAAGATATTTGTGCGGAAGATTTTGAGGAGAAAAAAAAAAAAAAAATCTTTATTTAATATTAAACGATGGGTGGATTCTGCGTTTAAAAGTTGGCGGGATTAGTCATATATCGTTTCATACACGGTGTGCTACCCATTTTTTGGCTCGGAAATGCATTGCACACCATCCGTCTAGAACAGATTAACTTATAGCAGGTGATTATACGATTAGCTTCACCATCAAGAAGTGCAAGGATTGTGGACAACGAGAGATTCGGACAGCAAATAAGAAAACATTGAAGCTGATAAGGAAATGTGCTAATTTTTAAATGAAACGTGTTACCTAATAACTTAACGATATTTTACAATTGTTTACCTTTATCTGGCCTTGCTCTTTTTTTCTGTTTTTTTAATATGTTTCGGTTTAAATAAATATTTGTAATTATTTTTAAATTTCTTTTAAATTTCTGATTTTTTTTAATTATTGAATTGAAATATCCACTACTAATACAAAAATGTTTGTTTAAAATTACCTTACAACAATGTCACTTAAATGCAATTATTACTATTAAAAATTTAATCGTAGTTATAATTAAGAGCAATCTCTCCTACCCATGTGCGCAATCACTCCTATCCTATAAGGAGAGTGCGCAAATTAGTTGTCTTGGTTTTATTACAGCTGTTATTTTAATTTATAGCAGAACAACAACTTAGTAATGAAAATGTATAGAAGAAGGTTCAATTCAAAAGTATGTACCAATAATTTACCAAAAAAAAAAAAAATAATAATAATAATAATATTAATATTTGGATTTTTTATAGTGTTTTGTTGAATTGTGCGCAAACTCTCCTAGCTTTACCTTATAATACATTATAATAGAATAGGAAGTATATGTTTGTTATATTACGTTTAAAAAGAATATCTTATCTAGATTTTAATTAAATACTTCGTAGAGTGTAATAAAGCGAATTATTGAATCAAAAATGTACAAAGGGATCATGTTATGACTTCCGTATTATACAAACATAACTGTTTTATTTGTTTCAATCATTAGTTTTTAAGTTTTTGCAAACACAATAGGTATAAATAAATTTTTCTGCATTGTGGCTTTTTTTTTTCTTTGGTTCCTTAGTGTATCTTTCAACCTATTTAATAAAAAAATTTCTATATTTCGCGCATGCGCAATAAAAATATTATTATAAATGCTCATATTTCAGCGAATTTTATGCGTGTTTATTTTATGTTGCCGAATAATGTTTCTGTAATGTTTTGTATATTTTTCTGCAATTTTTGTAAAATTTTAGGCAAATCCGTTCTAAGTATAAACAAAATAATTTGCAAAAAAATTAACAATTTTTGAAAAATAAATAAATAAATAAATAAATCTGCATAAACAATTGTGCAATTACCACAAAAAACAAGCAAATATTGTACATAGTATGTGCAGCAAGCTCTTAAAGTTAAGGGTTATTTGTAGCTTTTTATGATACAGGATGACTCAAAGTATTTGCGCTTTTCTTCAAATTTTGGTTGGTCCCCTAATTGCACTCTGGTCTAAATGAATAGTAGAAAATATGAGTTTTTAAATGTACTTTTTATATCTGAAGTTCCAAGCCATTTCGTTTAGTATTTTTTCAGAAATTCGAAAAAGTGTCAATAATAATAATAATAATAATAATAACTACAAATCTTCTGGCGTGCAGATGAATTTTTCAAATTTTGGCGGAAATTGAAAAACCGGAAGCGGGACATCGGAAACCGGAAGTGGAACCGTAAGTCCGTATCTCAAAAACGACTCTAACGATTTTCTCCAGATTTGCTATATAAACACTCTTTAGATGTCCTTTCGAATGATGTAGTTGGTTAGTTCAGGAAGAATTATAGGCGTCCTGTATAAATAGCTCAATTTCAGATCTCGCAAGCGCGTTCCTTTAAAAACAGCTGAACGGATTTTTTTTCAAACTCGCCCTATTAACTCAATTTTAAATATTCTTTTATATTTAATTATTCTTTTCTAGTCAATAATTGAGTTTTGGTAAAAGTTGGTATCTCAAAAACGGCTCTAATGATTTTATTGAAAATTGTTATATAAATCCATTCCTTTCTTATGTATCACGTAGTTATTAGAGGAAAATTAACAGTCATCTTACTTAGGTAGATCAGTTTTGCATCTCTGAAATTGGTGTTTCAAAAAATTACTTTACCATTTTTTTTTTTTTTTTTTTTTCCTTGCTGTATGTTAGCTTCGTTTTATATGTCTAACAGGTGTATAAAGTTTCTCTTACCAGAAAAATTTTATATTTCTACTTCTTTAGGTTACTTATACGTTTCCTGATCACATTATCTCAAAAAAAAAAAAAAGCATATAATATGTATAATAGTGGGTAATGGAAGTCGTGTAGTTGTTTCACATCAGATTATTTTTATATGAAAAGATGTATTTTGTAAGAGAAAATTTCTTTGGATGCAGAAAATTATGAAAAATTTCCCAAAGAACAAACAAAACATAAAGAAAATAATAATAAATGAAGCTTTTCAGTTTTAAAATGTCCCGTGTATTGTAAATCAGTTATAGTCAGATTGTAACTCAGCAGTTAACATTTTCTATGTATAAAAAGTTATATTAGTTTAATTTTTATTCATAATTTTTTTTTTTTAAGTAGGGGATCGGCAGATAAAGACCTCAATGTCCTATTTGCATGACTCATCACTCAGCAGATCGTTTTATTTATTCCCCATTATTTAAAATAATTATATATATATTTGTAAAAACACATATACATGTACATATATAAGATTAACTCGCTATATAACTGGAACGTTTTCTGAGAAAAAGGCTGCTAGCCCCTTCATCTCTCTGTTTTATACATCTATCTGTATATATGAGTATATATTTCCTTGTGACTCACAGTTTTATGATAATTCCTTGCAACTCATAAATACTTGTACAAAATTTGGTACTAAATGATTCTATAACTTGTGGGAATTATTTTATGTATCCCTGAAAACTATTTATCATTTCTATGTCTACTACTTTCTACATAAACCTTGCTTTTATAAATTGTAATAAATTATTTCATTACATTTAAAGGAGTATAACTGTGTTAAAATGTACATATAATAAATACTGTCTGTAAACCATAATGGTGCGAAATTCTTTCGTATGTCCCTGAAAACGAGCCAGAAATATAACATTCACCAATAAATACTGTACAATTAATTCATTGTAACGCCTTCTTATGTATACCAAATTTTACATAATTTGGATGATTACAAATTGTTATCAGAATTCTTTTGCATGATTCTGTAATTAAATTATTTAGTCAATGTATATATATATATATATATATATATATATATATATATATATTTAGAGAAAACATTCTTTTGAACTTCTTATTAATTTATGTAAATTCCATTATGTTAATTGTAGCATAAACGTCTTCATACGTAATAATAATTAAAAAAATAAATATGTCCACAGGCTTTAATGTAAAAAAATCTTTTTTGTATCCTTGAAAACGAGCCAGTATCATAATGTGCATCAGTAAAAATTATTCAACTTATTCCTTATAAGGTACCTGTACCCAATATGGACACCCTAAGGAAAATGTATTTTTTTCACCCCCGTGTACACGTCATAGGACTCCAAAAATGTAGGACCACTATCCCTGCACTATTGACTATCATTATTGAAATTAGCGACCTTGTAATTATTCTGGTTTAATTTAAATGATAAAAACAAAAAATGTTTATAAGTGTCCATATAAGGAACCACCTGTCCCTATTATGGACATGCATGTCTATATTAGGAACAGGTGGCTCCTTATTAACCTACTACACAGGGTGTATGGAAGAGCCACTCTTCCAAAGAATTTTAGACGAGAGGGGATAAAAAAAAATATCTCTTAAAGTATTGCGGGGGAGGGGAGGGGGAACAGTAAATATCTTCAGAACATGCACTTTATAAGGGAGGGGGGACATTTTCGGTTGTGGCTCTTCGAAAATCCATGCAAAGCACCTCAGTTATAAAAAATATTATGCAATAATATAGTTGCTTTTGCTTAGCTTTATTGCATATGTCTGCAGATTTTACATCTGTTATTATTCAGTCCTCACAGGATGGACAAATATAAACTTCTTCATCATGAGTGCTAAGTCCCACACAGTCCTCATGGACATATCTGCCACATTTGATGCATGGCTGCATGTCTGCAACAGCATCAATACTGCATAAGAAGCAGTACCAGCTCTCCTTTGTTGAGGAAGTGATACCGCTGGTACCTGCGATTTCGCCAACAGATACCCTACTAAGGGGAGGGTTCTTCTGATTTTTTTGCAAGGGCTTTTTGGAGGATTTTTTTCTTGTAGGAGGTTTCTTGGAGGATTGTTCAGATGGCATCTTGTTGAACAAGGATTTTACCCATTTGATGCCTTTTGAGTTTATCGCCTGGCGACATTGTGTCTTCATCCTTCTTACAGTTGGAGTTGATAACACGCTGGTGAAAGAATTTTCCATGGAAAATGATCTCGCAGGTGATGAAGGTGGGTCAATAACGGGAGAAGGTATGTTGTTAACAAGAGCTTCAACATCTGTACTTCCACTCTTAATTCGTAATATAATTCATTTGTTCATTTTTTGTACGGATACTATAATTGAGATTAAAAAAATATATAAACAGTAATCTATTATGAATTAGCTAAATAAAATAACATTAAACAGATATTTTACAAATTTGTGAGTCTGAAGATTCACTTGCTGTACTTCCAATGTAGACATAAGATGTCCATATTGGGAATAGGGCGTAGTTTTACTAAATCTTGTAATAAATAAACAAAGAAAACATTTTTAAGCAATATATGCAATAGCAATCGAAAATATGTTTTATCAGCTTTCTAAAACACTCCACTTTTCAATATTTAAAGTAATTTTACCATATCTAATAAGAATTTAAACTTACCTGTAATTACGATCAGCAAACCACATAAAACAAGTTTCCTTCAAAATGGCGAACAGCGCGCTTTTTTACACTTTCCAGGCTAATTATCTTTTCAACTGCTTTTCTTCACGGACATGTAGCGCTATCTCTCGATCAAATTTGTTATTCTTAAAGATATTAGGGGTGTCCATATTGAGAGCTCTGTCCATATTGGGTACAAGTACCTTAGTTTATAAATATTTGTAAGAAATTTGACATAATTTGAATTATTACATAACACTGTCGGAGGACTTTTGTAATTAGTAAGTCGGTAGAATAATTATTAAGCTTCAGTAAAAAAAAATTCTACAGAAAACATGCTTTTAAGCATCTTGGAAGCATTTAAGCATTCTTATTAACAAAATTCTGTCCATAGCCCGTAATGATAAGCGATAACTCAGTGTACACCAAAATACACTCAGTTATTTTTGTAGGCGCATATATTTATGTAATTTTCTTAGGTTTAGTGCAATTTAAGCAAGTTGTAATAATTTTAAAACATATATCAATTAGAACATAAAGTAATCGAATTCTTTTTGGTTGATTAGCTTTAGATAAGCAAGTTTTGCTACATTCACGTCATTTTGTTGGCAATATTCTTTAGTAATACTTAAAAAACGAAATAAGCTATATGAGTAAAAGGTCTTAATTCTAAATTTATTTACTTAAATGAAAACATAGACCCACAGACAGACAATCGAATCGAAGTCATAAACACATTTTAACTTTACACATTTTAAATAAACGGAATAAACAAAATTTATCATATTCATAAAAGCACGTCTTGTGTAGATTCTGGTATGGAAACCATCTGTTATTCGTTTACAGGGCTACCCAAAGTATTTGGATATATTGGGGCTACATTTGGAAATATCAGGCATACTAAATATTTTGTGTTATATATATCTATATCTCTCTATATATATATTAAGTAACACAAATTATAAATACACAGTATTTTTTATAGAGCATATTGATTATAGACAATATACAGGGCCACCCAAAATTAAGCAAAATATTCTTTTTTACTGAATGTAATTGATAGAAATGCTTTGTACATTTTACTATATCGACGAATACTTCAAAATTAAATTTTAATACCCAAACAATGTATTTTTTGAAGTTCTATTTTCAACTTTTTTTTTTTCTTTTTTTTTTTTTTTTTTCGTATAATATGACATTTTGTGGTGCCCTGATTACAAACGTCCCTTTTTTAACAGTTGATCTGTATGTATAACCGTTATCAACATACCTTAAAAACAGATATTTGCAGGAAATTCATATTTGGCATTTTGAGTTTCGTATTAGGTCGCCACATAAAAAATAGAACAAGACTGGCATGTGTGATGGCAAATTAATAAGAGTATGGATTTTATTTTTAAACTAAATGTATGCGCTATAATTGAACAGGGGAGGGGTGGTTTGAGGGAAACGATAGCTTCCCCTCACACTAAATTACGTGTTAAATAAAACTGTTCCTAAACCTCTATTAGATCATTTTAAAAGTGCATTGAACTTCATTATCTTATGCTATTGAACTTAAGACCCTGTATTCAGTCTGTCATTATAGTATTGAAATACAAGATAAGAGAAAGTCGTATGAGTGACACACCAGATAATTTTTATTCCATAAGGAACTTTTTTGAAAATTATTATTATTAATTTGTAAACATTGAGCATCGTTAAAATAATGAAAATGTCAACAAATAATTTAAAAATGAGCAACTCATACAATTTTAATGTTTAAATATTGATTTTTTATAACGCCATTCACATACTAAAAAAATAAGAAAAAAGCAAACACAGAAAAGTGAATACAGGAAGAAAAATATGGTTTTAATTAAATCTATTTTGAAGCGTGTGTACCATCACCTATCCATAATGTACCTTTGGCACCCTTTCCTATTTAGTTATATTGCTAAAACTGTTTAAATTTTTCGTTTCTTCTAAAGCTCACTTTTGAGGAAAATTAAAGTTATGTCAGTATAAAAATTATATCACCTGCATTAAAGTTATATAAAATTCGATTAATAATTCAATAATAAATGTGTCATCCAAATATTTTATTTCTTCTATATTCAATAGAAGAAAGTGTTGGATTCATAAAATTTTTCGACGGATTTACACGTTTTCAGAGATCTAGAACACGATTTGATCATTTTTAGAAAATGCCTGCCTGTCTGTCCGTCTGTCTGTGTGTGTGTGTGTGTGACAAAAATTTCGTGGCAACTGTATCTCCGGAACTACTGCTTAGAATTACGTATAAATTTCTATGTAGAAGCATCTTGACCTAAATTAGTGTCTATCAACTTTCGGTGTCAACCTCTCAGTAGCTGGCGCTGCTATACAGTGATTTCTGCAATTTCAGGGGAGGCTATATCTCAGGTTCTATTGCGTATAATCAAACAAAACTTGATATGTGAGAAGACCATTATGAGATATTATGCTGATTCAATTTGAATGCCTATCAGCAAACAGGTGGCGCTGCTATACAGGTATTTCCGCAATTTAAGGAAAGGCTATATCTCAGGAACAACTGCACAGAATTGCATGTAAATTTGTATGAAGATGCATCTTAACATAAATTAGTGCTTGTCAACTTTTGGTGTAAACTACTCAACAGGTAGCGCCGCTACACAGCGATTTCTACAATTTAAAGGAAGGCTATATCTCAGGTTCTGTTGCGTATCATCAAACAAAACTTGATATGTAAGAAGGTCATTATGAGACATTATGCTGACTCAATTTGGATGCTTGTCGGTCAATAGGTGGCGCTTCTATACTGTTAATTTCATTGATAACCCGATGGCTATATATCAACGTCTATGGCATATAACTGTACGAAACTTGATATATGATATAACCATTATAAAAACACATTTTTTAAGCTGATATTTATAGAAAATAAAACTGTTTTTCTTTGGATACTTAGTGTTAGATTCCCCTATAATGAAAATGATTCGAATTCATCATGATAAATAATTTTAATAAATCATAGTTTTAATTATTTATTCGCCCTTAGTGATTTTATGCAGGAAAATATAGAATTGTGGTAGCCACAAAATACTAGTTTATTTATATGTTCGTTTGTTTCAATATTATGCTCAAAAGAAGTAAACGCGAAAACAGGTTGTACTTTAACTTTTGGAGACTCAATGTAATTAATATTTAAATCTTATTATTATTCATAATAATACGTCGTCAAAGGTATTATTAAAAGCAATCAAACATCGTGTAAAAAAGTCCATAAATTAAATTTTAATATGTTGAAAAGTTGCTGTCGATTGGTTAAAAACAAAAATCACTAGAAGTATAACGAAATTAAAATTCTCTCATTATGGGCCTCCTTAACACTTGACGATCAGTGCTCAAAATTAGAGAGTAAGGGAACGCAGCGATTTTTTCTCTTAATTTTTAATAAGTGAATTTAATAAGTAGATTTTAATAATTGAAGGTTTATTTTTTACTTTCTTCTATATGTAATATAGAGAAAGTATTGGATTCGCGAAAATTTTCGACCTCCGTTTTTTGACGGATCTACACGTTTTGGGATGTCCTGAACACGAATTGATAGTTTTTAGAAAATGTCTGTCTGTGTGTCTGTCTGTCTGTCTGTCTGTGTGTCTGTATCATTTTTTTGTGGACGCTGTATCTCACGAACATATGAATGAAATTTAACTAAACTTGGTATTTAGTTGCACCCTGACATGAACTGGTGCCCATTAGATTTGGGGATCAATAGCTCAACAGGTGGCGCTGTAATCGCATTTTATGCAAATTTTTAACATGGCAGCATAGGACAAAATTCCGTATAAATGGGCATAATGAGAGTTATTTTAAACTTGTGATTGTAAAATTAATTTGAATTATTGATGATAGTAGTAGTTAACTAGGAAAAAAAAATTGTGCATGGGGGGGCATCGGTTCCCCCCCTGGGGGGGAAGTACCCCCCCGGGGGGGTTAAATTTTGAAGATGGGTATCATTCGAAAGATCTCGTCAATACCTTTAAAACGAATGGTTGAACCATAAATCTGTGATAATTTAAAACAAAGTTATCGATTTTTTTTACTTTTAACAAAAAAAAAAAAAAAAAAAAAAAAACTTAGAAAAAAATTTTTTTTTTAAATTATTGTTAGTGATTGAATATGTATTAATTTTCACAAAAAAAAAAAAAAAAAAAAAAAAAAGAAAAAAGAAAAAAGAAGAAAAAAAAAAAAAATTTTTTTTTTTTTTTTTTTTTTTTTTTTTTTTTTTTAATATTGTTACTGATTGAATATGTATAGGAAAATATAGAAGAAAGTCTTGTGGTGGCCACAACATACTAGTTTATTTTTCTACTAAGGACAGAGCGTTTCTAAGTGTAAGTGATAGTACAGGGGGCATTATATAAAAATCATTATTATTTTTTTTTAAACATGTATATAACTTCTTACAGAAAAATGCTATCTCTGAAAACTACTGTTAATTTCAATGAAGGTTGTGTTAAGAAGGTTTATGTTGAACTAAAATCACTATTACTTGTCTTCATTTTTTTTTTCCTATCTCACTTTTCTCGAGTTTCTAGTTTGTTATTTTATGTATATTTTAATTTCAAATGCTACGGAATATATATATATATATTTAACACGCCTGTATGTATGTATGTTTGTATGCATGTTTGTATGTATGTATGTTTGTATTTGCTCTGGGAGCAAACAAAAAATTTATATTGTAAAGAAATTCTAAACCCATGTGAACGATGTGGCGTTGAAATAAGACGCCGCGCTATTTTATTATTATTATTATTATTATTTTCTTAGAAAATGCCTATTCGAGACGGAAATACAGTCTGGAACAGGTTCACTTGTAGCAGGTGGTTGCACAATAACTTCATCAGGAACAATAATAAGAATAATGATTGTGGACAACGAGAGATTCTGTCTGTAAACAAGAAACCATAATAGCTGAAAAGGAAGTGTACTAATTTTAAGTTTAACGTGTTAACAAGTAACTTAATATTATTTTCTGGTCTTGTTCTTTATCTAGTCTTTTTCTGTTTTTTTTTTTTTTCTTTTTTTTTTTTTTATATATATTTTTTCTTTAAATAAATTTGTGTAGTTATTTTTTAATTTCTTTTATTTTTCTGATGTTTTTTTTAAATTATTCCTTTGAAATATCCACTCATAATACAAAAATATTTGTTTACCAATGCTTTACAACAATGTCATTCAAGTGAATTATTATTATTGATAATGTAATTGTAGTTATAATTAAGCTCAATCTCTCCTACCCATGTGCGCACTCCTACCCCATAAAGAGAGATTGCGCAAAATAGCTCTCTTGGTTTTATCACTGCTTTTGTTATAAATTACAACAGAGCAACAAAATAGCAATGGAAATGTAAAGAAGAAGGATCAATTAAAAATTATACACCAATAGTTTTCAAAAAATTAATATTTGGATTTTTTATATCGTTTTGTTCAATCGTGCGCAAACTCTCTTATATTTAGTCGAAATAGAAGATTTTATTTTTTATTTTTTCCCCTCTCGCATAAAGGAAAAAAGAAATTTATAATAAAATTGAGAAAATTCGTTCTAAAACAATGGAACATGATTGGACTTCTTGGCGAAGTTTGAAATTTGGCCCCGATGTAGCTCGCACATTTCTCGTCAAGATACATAACTTAACCTACTTTACTTAAACAATTGCGATACCCATTTTAATTCATCCCCAAAATGATAACAAGAATATAAAAACCGCCAAAGGGCTCCTATGCTAATGCAATACCAATAAAATTTCAAGAAATTAATGTAGTATCTGATGCTAGGAAATAAAACACAGTTACTGCATGTCTTTATATGGAAAAATAGTTTAAAATAATTCCTATCGTACTAAATTAAACTCTGTTTAAAAAGAATGTAAGCATAATTTTATTAATTTTTAACTTTTTTTTTTTTTTTGAATATTTAGAACTAATATTGTTCATTATTTAAAAGTGCAGAAATATAGTTGGAGATTAAGCGGACTTGCGTATTGAGGGGCCTACCTACATTATGAAGGGTGTGAGAAAGAGACTGCGTAAACTTATAAATAAATAAAATTGTACTTTAAATTAATAACACGCTTTCATTGAAATGTGAACTTAAAAGTATAAAATATCTATCTTTATAGTATTAAAATGAAGTGTAAGAGAAAATCGTGTGAGTGACACACCAGAATATTTGCATACTTTTAAATTTTTAATAAAATAATTTAGAATTAAACAAAAACCATTTAAAAAAAATCTCCCCTGACTGGGCTCGAACGTCAGACCTTTGGGTTCGTAGCCCGGAGCTTTACCTCACGGCCACAGCGTTCACGTAGGGAAAGTCTTTTTTGTATGTTTTTTTGTAAACGCTCTGGGAGCAAACAAAAAATCTATATTGTAAAAAAAGACTTTCCCGACGTGAACGTCGTGGCGTTTAGGTATAGCTCCGCGCTACGAACCTAAATGTCTAGCGTTCGATCCCAGTCAGGAGAGATTTTTTAAAAATGGTTTTTGTTTAATTCTAAATTATTTTAATTAAAGATTTAAATGTATGTAAATATTATGGTGTGTCACTCACACTATTTTCTTTTACCCTGCATTTTAATACTAAGATAGATATTTTGTGCTTTTTAGTTCACATTTCTATAAAAACGTGTTCTTTAATTTTTTAAAACTATAATATTATTTACAATATAGAGTTTTTGTTTGCTTCCAGAGCGGTTACAAACATACATACAGGTGAAGCTAATAAAAACGTGTTAAAAAATACATTACCTCTTAATTTCTCAAATTTCTAATTTTCGATAAAAATAAATAAATAAAATAAAATAAAATAAAATAAGTATACTAAAAAATAAAATTTCTTATACGTGTAAGCGACACAATTTAATATATATTTTTGGAAAAGGTATTTTATTTAAATATTTTTTAAAACCTTAAATATTTTTATTTAATGATTAAGGACATTAAAAACATTTTAATATAACAGGCGCATTTTTGTGTCTTACAGCTGAAAAAAAAAAAAAAAAAAATGGAATTTTTTTAATTTGAGTGAACATGAGGAACATGACATTCCAGCTAATCTCCTACGCGAATAATATTTTTCTCCCACGCGAAAAGTTTTTTTCCCATTTAAAATGTCTTTCCCTTAATATATGCAATATGAGCAATTTTTGTAAGATGAGTAAAAATCCTCATTTTTGAGAATATACATATATATGTATATCATCATGGCAGTAGTTATTAAAAAGACAGAATGAATAAAAAAAAAAAAAAAACAGAAAAAAAAAAAAAATACTGCTTTGATTCAACATTTCTATTGTAAAAGTACTTATATATTTAGAGGTTTATATAAATAGATTTGAATTGCGCCGCTACGTGGTGGGAAAAAAATGTGAGTTGCCCTAAAAACTGATTAGTTGACCATAGTAATAAACAATTATTTCTTCCATAACATAGCCTGTTTAGATTGTACTAAACATGACATATTAAATACATATATGTGAGTATTATTCACAGAATAGAGAATGTGAATTAATCGTTGCTAAAACTATTTTTGCCATTAAATTCACAAGAATAAAATGAATGTACGAAGAATCACTATAAAAATTACGCTTAAATTCTATAACACATTAATCTATTTAATGACGAACATGAATTTACAATTAATGTATACATTGCATTAGTTAAAACTGTTTAGAAAATACCATTAACTGGTGAGCACCGTCTGTGCTAATTTTCATAACTAAATGAGAACAATTAAAATTCTGAGCACTTATGCTCATTCACTCGTGATCGCGTCCGATCATTCTGACATCTCTGGGATAACTTCCACTTCTTCTCGTACTTTCGTTTCAGATTACAGCTGTTGCCATCCTGCACCAACTAATAAATGAGAGGCTACGTGAAAGTGTTTTCTTTGGAAATGGAAAAGTTGAATTCCTTACATATATTTTATCTGAACAAAAGCTCAATATATGATATGAAAAGTACTCATCTGTTGCTTTTAGGATTTTTTGAAAAGAATCGGTATATATATTAAGAGCTATCAATGAAAGATTATTCGAAGCGCATTTCGAACAGTGCTATATATATTTTTTTTCTCGCAGGTATAAATTCGCAAACAGGATTTGGTACTCTGTAATATTTATAGACATGCTTCCTAAAATGAGTGAAATACGTTCTTTTTATATTACAGGTAATTTATGGAAGTACTGATTAAACTGATACTATCTTACTGAAAAATATTAATAAAAGAGCAATATTCTTATCAACGATGATTAACAGAGAATTTTTACATAAAAGTCTCTGACACTTTTACTTTTTAGCAGTATATGGTATCTCAATAACACAGGTCTGCGATGAATTTTTTTAAACTCTAAATGATGTGTCTTTCTGGTGTATGTTTGTATACTGATTAAGGAAAAAATATTCAAAAAATTTCCACCACGTACAGTCGGTAACAAAAGTGTCCGAACACTAGCGAAAATTCCTATGTAAAAAAAAATGCACACTTCATACGGTTTTGCTAAATAAATCCTTATCGAATCCTGTTCTTACACTGACTAAAAACAGGATTTGACAAGGATTTATTTAACAAAACCGTATGAAGTGTACTTTTTTTACACAGGAATTTTTGCTGGTGTTTGCACACTTTTGTTACCGACTGTACAATTTTGATAAAATGATTTTTTTTTAGCTTTAAGCTTCAATTTTACAACTCCTATCTAAGTTACTTCCCGGAAAACTTAGATGATGTGAGTGAAGAAGGAGGACAGCTATTTCATCAAGACATTGAAAAATTGAAAAAGACAGCTGTTTTCATTTTTTAAGTAGTATATGCAGTCGGTAACAAAAGTATCCGAACACTAGCAAAAATTCCTATATATATAAAAAAAAAAGTAGAGTTAATACAGTTTTGTTAAATAAATCCTTGTCGAATCATGTTCTTAGACTGACTAAGAACATGGTCCGACAAGGATTTATTTAACAAAACCGTATTAACTCTACTTTTTTATATAGGAATTTTTGCTTGTGTTCGGATACTTTTGTTACCGACTGTACTCGTGCGAAATGGCAGCAGAATGGCCTTTTAACTTTATGCCGCTCCTATTTAATTTCATTCCTTTGGTCAGCGTTGCCAAATTTAGGGACATTTTATTCTACAGAGTGTCCTAAAAGTTCCAGTACTGACGCTGTTGTATTTTTTGTTTACAAAACAACAAACCTTAAAACGATTATTTTTATGCTAATGATATACTAAGGCACATTTAAAATAACGGGGGGAAAAATACAGAACTTACATTTATAATAAATGTTCAAAATGTCCACCTTTTTCTTGGAGGCAAAGCTGAACTCATTTGCGCATGTGTTTAGAAACGCGTTTTAACATGCTGGGAGTGACTTCTTTTAGAGAAACATGTACACACCTGCACAGAACCTGTATTACGAAACTGTCGAACGAGCTGATACAGCATATTATTTTTACTCGGTATTGCATCCTCTGGATATTTATATCGCCAAACATCTTTGTATCTTTCATACGATTTACATTCAAAATAATCTTCATACAGCGCAATTCTCTGAATGCGTGATAAACTCATATCACTATCAAGAACAAAATAACACAAAACTTTATTCTCACCCAACTTGAGGGAGAAAAGAGACAAACGATAGAAATTTAAGAATTGATGCAATAATAAGTAGAGGATAAAATTTAATATTAAAAAAAAATCATGGACACAATGAGTTTTTTTAATTGGAGTACTGGAACTTTAAGACACACTGTATATCCACCATTAAATTTGAACTGTAATGGTTCCCTAATCACTTTGACAGTTATTCGTCTATTTTGTATATCAATTACCATTACTCAAAATTATTGTTGATAGTTGAATAAAAAATTGCGTAATTTTTGTAACACTATTTAGAGCGCTTTGGAGCGTTTGGGCCATCAATGGATTAATATTGTAGTAACTCGAGTAACGTAAAATTTATACGGATGATAATTCAAAAATTGTTATTAACATTATGTGAAAAATGAAGAGTTAAAATATTATAAACAAACACCATAAAGGTACAATATTTTAAAAAATCGCTACAAAAATTTATTAAAATAAATAAATAAATAAATAAATATATAAATAAATAGTTATTATTTTTTAGCAAAATATTTAAGCACAAGTTTCCATGAAGTGAAGAAGGATGTCACAAATTTAGCATTGATGCAGCAAGTTTGCGCAATTCTTTAGGCTTAAAGCATATTTTTCTTTTTCTTTATTTTTCCCCCTCTTTTTTTTCTTCTTTTTTTTTCTTTCTTTCTTTTTTCTTTTCTTTCTTTTATTTTTTTTGGACAATTTATTGTATTTCATTACAAAGACATTTTTCTCTTTAATTTAATGTCAGTCCTTTGGTTGGTTACATTGCCAATACCTTAAATATGGTTTTATGGTATTATTTTAATATTAACTTAAATTATTTTGTAAAATGCAAGCTGTTGATTTTGAAAATTTATATTTAGTTTCGTTTAATCTGTAATATTACTCCAAAAAGATTTTTAGCTCTATCATTATCATCAATTCATATATTTTTTTTATAAAAGAAATAGCATGAAGGTAATCATTTCTTGTTTGTCCAGAATATTTTTTTCCTTTATTTATACTTTATACAGACTACTTAGCTACTCTGTTAAACGTTTAATAATTTAATACGCTCGTTTTTTTTTTTTTTTTCTTTTATTAAAGGTTTTTAAGGAAGAATATATTTTTGATCGAAACCAACTTGAGTATACTTTAAATTTCAAATAAAATCATTTTTCAATGATTGTTCAAGGATTTCTTTGTTGGGAAATAGCATTTTCGCTGTATTGCAATGCATTATATTACACAGAAAAGTAATTTTTAACCTGAGATAGTTAATTTTTTTCTTTTCTTTTTACCACATTATAAACATAATAATGAGCATCGTCTATCAGGAATAATTCCGGTTAGACCAAACTGAAACTTTTGGCAGCCTTTTTTTTTTTTTTATTTTTTTTTTTTAAAGAATGCTGTGTATTTTTTAAAAATTAATATGCATAAATGTTACATCATTAGAAGGATCTTTCAAAACTGAACATTTTTTGTGCATGCACTTTTCCCTTAATCTCGTAATGTAAAAAGATATAAGTATGTGAAATTCACTTTCAATCCATAGATTTGTAAACAACAGAAGAGTCATTCAAGTAACGAATCATTTGTACGGATGCAGGTATATATTTGCAAGTCAATCAACGAAAGTTTATAATTAACCATTGAAATTCTAAAATACCCATGGAGGATAAAATTAAAATATAATATAAAATATAAAATTCAAATCTTAAACTTATGGGCTAATAGTTATTATATCATTTTCTTGCAATCATGATACAGTACTTATCTGATATAAACTAACAGTTGATTGTGACGTCATATTTATCGAATTAGTTAAAATCGAACCGTGGGAAGCGCAGTGATAATTTGATTATGAAAATTTGTTTCAAAATTTTTGAGATTTGAAATATATTATTATATATTTTAATTCTTTTTCATATATTGTTTTATTTATATATATATATGTATATATATATACATATATATATATATATATATACAGTCGGCAGCATAATGTTTCGAGCACTAGCCAATAATTCCTATATTAAAAAAGTACACTTAAGACTATTTTGTTAAATAAATCCTTGTCGAATCATGTTCTTAGACTGACTAAGAACGTGACTCGATAAGGATTTATTTAACAAAGCAGTATTAAGTGTACTTTTTCTAGATAGGGATTATTGCTAGTGCTCGAATAATTTTGCAGCCGACTGTATATATATGTGTGTGTGTGTATTCCTCAATGAATATATATACTTTTTTTTTCCTCCATGAATATTTTAGAATTACAATGATTCATTACCTGAATGACTCTTCTTTTGTTTAACAAAATCTTATTCTTCTGTCGATTGAAAGTGTTATTAGTGAATTTTAGATTCTTAGTGTACGCACAAAAACTGCATAATTTTGCAAGATCTTCTTAGTTATGTGAAAGTTATCCAGTTTATTTAAAGGGAAAAAAAAAAAAAGCTCTTCTCACGGTCGCTCTGTTTGAATCGATTTATCCGGAAGGAAGAAAAGGTAGAACAAGTGTTGTGAAAGATCGTGAAAAATTCCCTTTATAGCATTTTTTTTTTTTGGTTCACGATGGTGTTTTTCATTTATTATAAATAACAACCATTTAATGTGCTGCTCTTTTTTTTAATGTGTATAAACGCTATATGTTGCAAAAAAAATAATTCCCGCAGTTGCTGTGTTATGAAATGGTTCATCCGGAAGGAAAAAAAAGATCGAGCACGTGTTGTAAAATATTTTCTTTATAGCAACCTTTCTGTTTCATAAAGCACGTTTTTTATTTATTATAAATAGAAACCTCTTAATGTGCTGTTTTTTTTATTTTTTATTTTTTAATGGGATATTTCAAATTTTTCCTCATGGATCTGTCTGAAAGTTTAGAAGCCACAACCAAATTACCACCATGTTTTGCTCTAGTTAAAACACCTTTATTCTTTTCATGGCCCATTTCATTTGAAAATATTTAATCTATATTTGCACATTTAATCACTTTCTTTTTTAAATCTGTATATTTAAATTTGTATATATTTCTTTAACTAATGTTTTGTATTCATCTCATGAAATGAGATTTTTTAAATTTTGAAGCATTCTCATAACCAAATTACCAACATGCTTTTCTCAGGCTAAACATCTTAAGTACTTTTAAATCAATTTCATTTGAAGTTATTTTATTAGCATTTAAATACTTAATCATTTTTACTTTCTTCCATATGTAATACAGAGAAAGTATCTGATTCGTGAAAATTTTCGAACTCTGGTTTTCGATAGATTTACACGTTATAGGATGTCCTGAACACGATTTGACAGTTTTTAGAAAATGTCTGTCTGTGTGTCTGTCTGTGTGTGTCTGTTTGTGTGTCTGTCTGTCTGTCTGTTTGTGTATCACAAATTTTGTGGACGCTGTTCACGAAACAATGAACGAAATTTAACAAAACTTGGTATTTAGTTGGACCCTGACATAAACTGGTGCTGATTAGATTTGGGGATCAATCGCTCAGCAAGTGGCGCTGTAATCGTATTTTTTCTAAATTTTTAACATTTCAGTATAGTACAAAATTTCGTATAAATGTACATAATGAGAGTTATTTTTAACTTTTGATGTAAAATTAATATGAATTATTGATACTAGTTACTAGTAGTAGTTAACTAGGAAAAAAAATTGTGCATGCGGGGGGCATCGCTCCCCCACCCCCCTCCGTGGGGAGTAAATTTTCAAGATGGGTGTCTTTTGAAAGGTCTCGTCAATACCTTTAAAATGAATGGTTGAACTATAGATCAGTGATAATTTAAAACAAGTTATCTATTTTTTTTTTTTTTACTTTTAACGAAAAATTCTTCTTTTTTTTTTTTTTTTTTTTTTTTTTTAAATATTGAGAATAAAATGAACTTCTTTTTGGATATTTAGTATTATACTACTTCTCTAATATGGAAATCGTCTGCATTATCATGGACGATTTTTTTAAATAATAATTTTAATAAATTATTTTTACTGAGTGAATTTGTTTAGGAAAATATTGAAGAAAGTCATGTGGTGGCCACAACATACCAGTTTTTTCTATTTGTATATATATTTCTTTAGCTGATGTTTTGTATATATCTTATTAAATGAGATCTTTAAAATTTTTATAGGAATTTTCATAACGAAACTACCATCGTACTTTGCACGGGCTAAATTTCTAGATTTCTTATGAAGAACAACTATAACTTTTTGTCCTAAAATTTTCAAAATACTTAATGGTATTTTTTTCAGATATACATTTGGAAAATAATGATGTTATAAATAAAAGATAAATTGTGAAAATATTCCTTAATTAAAATTTAAAACTGTGAGATATTTTCCGGAATATAAAATATCACAGAATGTTAATAAATGTGAATATACATATGTATATATACATAAGTCAAAGGAACCTTAACAAATATCGCTTGCATTTATAAAACACATGGATGTCATTAAATACTTCATAACACTCTTATAAAAGACGAAGATATAAGGTCATGTATAATAACATTATAACCAAAAATTAAAAATGTGTTCCTTTTTACTTTCTCTTACCCATAAGGTAGAGAAAATATTGTTTTTGGGTCAAATTTTCGAACGCGAGTTTTTGCTATATTTACATGTTCTGAGGTCCCCTGAATACAAAAATCATGTTTTTAGCAAATGGTCTGTGTGCATGTCTGTGTATCTGTCTGTTGTCAGCATATCTCAAAAACAAATTATGGCAGAAATTTCAAGCTTGGTATTCTAAATGTGTATCATATAAGGATGCTACACTAAACTTTTCGTTAAGATCAAGCAAATGGTTCGTGCACAGGGACACTCAAAAGTATTCAAACACATTACGTCTATGGGGGTAATTGCAGGTAAGTAGAGTTTAACGTCTATAGACTGCACTAAACCAAATGACACGAATATATATTTTTTGTAATAGAGATAGTCAACAGGAAAAAATTGTGTATGCAGGAGACTCGCCTCACCCACTAGGGGGGGGGAAGTCCCCCCTCGAGAGGAGTAAATTTTCATGATGGGTATCTTTCAAAAGAGCTCGCCAATACCTTTAAAACGCATGGTTGAACCATCGATCTGCGATAATTTAAAAAATAGTTATCGATTTTTTTTTTTTTTTTTTTTTTACTTTTAACAACAACAACAACAATATATATATTTTAATATTGAGATAAAAATGGACAATTTTTGGATATTTAGTGTTATACTACTTCTCTAATATGGAAATCGTCTGCATTATCATAAAAGATAATTTTTTTAAATAATAATTTTAATAAATTATTTTTTAAAAACAGAATTATTTTTAATAGCCGAATTAAATTCTATATAAATGTAGGTGCATTAATGAAACAGGGGGTCCCCTCACACAGAACTAATTATCATATAAAACTCTTCCGAAGCGTAATTTGAATTGTTTAACACAGGTTTACATAACAGTACTCGTTATCTTACCTATTAATCTGCAACCTGTATTTATAGTATTAAATTTCAGGATAAGAGAAAGTCATGTGAGTGACACACCAGATTATTTGTCTAAAAGAGTTTTTAAGTATAGCTTTAACACTGAGAAACTGTATGTACCTCGCTATCTCTTCTTTATTTCTTATTAAAATTATAAAAGAAATGATATTAGAACAAATAATTGTCTTCGTAGAATACGGATAAAAATCACAAAATACACTTGATTTTTAAATTTTGAACATTTTAAATGTACATATTGATTGCAAATGAACTAAATTTATTTCTAATACAAACATAAATATCTGATTTTTCCCCAATTAGTAAATAAAAATCGTTCTTGGAATAGAAAGATTTTTCTCTTTTAAATATATTTCCAAGAAGAATTTTTAATGTACACCCACGTTTATTTTTCACTCATAATTTATAACGATTATTTTAAATTAAAGAAGTAATTCTTCAGAAAAT
This sequence comes from Salticus scenicus, assembly GCA_963930645.1. Taxonomy (NCBI): domain Eukaryota; kingdom Metazoa; phylum Arthropoda; class Arachnida; order Araneae; family Salticidae; genus Salticus; species Salticus scenicus. The sequence goes on from OZ005661.1 coordinate 160,823,387, forward strand.
AACAAATTAAGAGCGTTACATTTTATCATTTAATAATTACTAAGAAAACAAAAACTGCTGATCTGATTTTCATGGTAATCATTATCTAAAATTATTAATAACTAAGTTTTTTTCTTTTTAAAATTTTAGTAATTTAGATATCTTTACTTTTAAATACCTGTTCTGATTGTTACGGCTTTATTTCTGTTTTACATATGAAAGTAAAGATATTTTTTTATAAAGAATATTTTATTTTGAAAAATAATATAGTGTACTGTTACACGCATGTTTCTGAAATGACATTTTTTATATGAAAACTTCTGATTTCTAGGAGCATTTTTATATTGTTAAGATTTAGCTGTTGTTGGTCATTTTTCTTTATGAAGTTTCTCTACTTTTAAAGTATGTCTAAAAACTTTAAAGTTTACTTAATATTTTCCATTAGTAGATGAGAGAAATTACTTTTAGTTTCGTCTTGTAAACGTATCTTTTTAGTACTGTATTGGAAACTCTAATCGGAAAATTATTCTCAGCCCTAATACTTTTCTTTAATATCTACACCATTCCATATTTAAGTTGATTAAAATTTTAAATTAAATTAAATTTTTAGTTATTTTTAAATAAAAACCATTTTATCTCAAAATGCTATTTTAAACATTATAATCAGTCATTTATTTCTTTCACTTACCTATAGAGTCGAGAAAGTTTTGTTTTAAGGTCAAATTTTCGAACGTGAGTTTTTGTTAGATTTACATGTTTTGAAGTCCCCTGAAAACGAAAAACATGTTTTTAGCAAATGGTCTATGTGTCTGTCTGTTATCAGCATATCTCAAGAACAAATAGTAGCAGAACTTCCAAACTTGGTATTCTAAATGTGTATCATATAGGGATGCTACAGTGAGCTTTTCGTTGAGCTGAAGCAAATGGTTCGTGTACAGGGACACTCAAAAGTATTCAAATACATTACGTCTATGGGGGAAATTGCAGGTAAGTACAGTTTAACATCTATGGACTGCACTAAACCAAATGAAACGAATATATATTTTTTGTAATAGAGATAGTCGACTGGGAAAACATTTTTGTGTATGTAGGAGCCTCGCCTCCCCCTTGGGGGGAAGTCCCCCCTCGAAGGGAGTAAATTTTCATGATGGGTACTTTTCAAAAGATCTCACCAATACCTTTAAAACGAATGGTTGAACCATAGATCTGCGATAAGTTAAAATAAAGTTATCGATTTTTTTCATTATTATTATTATTATTTTTTTTTTTTTATGTAATATTGAGAATAAATTCAACTATTTTTTGGATATTTAGTGTTATACTACTTCTCTAATATGGAAATCGTCTGCATTGTCATAAAAGATAATTTGTTTAAATAATAATTTTATTAAATTATTTTAAAAAACAGAATTATTTTTTAATAACCGAATTAAATTCTATGTAAATGTAGGTGCATTAATGAAACGGCGGTTTGAGGGGGGCGGTAGCCCTCCTCACACAGAACAAATTATCATATAAAACTCTTCCGAAGCTTAATTTCAATTGTTTAACATAGGTTTACATAACAGTACTCGTTATCTTACCGCTTAATCTCCAACCTGTATTTATAGTATTCAATTTTAGGGTAAGAGAAAGTCGTGTGAGTGACACACCAGATTATTTTTTACAGTAAAATAAAAACGTTTAAAACAATCTGTAGGAAGCTTTCTTCATATTTTTGAGAGTAATAGCAAGGTTTACAGGATCCATAAAGTGGTTTTCTTTGTGAGAATCTGCATGTGAATAGAAGTTTTATGAAAATGAATAAAGTACTAAATAGCAACTTTTTTTCATCAACATAAAATGGGTGATTGGTTAGAGTTCTGTCCTTATGTTTTTATTGAGCGGATGTGAACCTCGTTTCAAGAATGGATTTTCGTGGCAGTTCGGATTCCACTTTAATTGTAGACAGCGAAATAATGAGCTTTTATCAGTCTATCTATCTATATATCTATCTATCTATCTATCTATCTCGATATATATAAAGAAAGAAAGAAAAGAAAAAAGAAAAAAGTTACTGTCACTGGCATGATTTTTTTATTTTTTTTATTTATTATTTTATTTTATTTTATTTTATTTTTTTTTTTTTGCTACCACATCCGCTCTCGAACGGCAGTGTATTCCGCTTCCTGAGAGTTATTAATGGCTGCCGAACACTTCAACGAAGAGAATTCTGTTCGTTATAAATTTCTGTCATCTTAATTAACAAAGGTATTAATTAAAACATTGTCTTAGATAGTTTCAACGAAAAAATTAATTTAGAATTTAAATTTGTTGTCGTAGATAGCTGTTTTTTGTCGTTTCTGTATAATTGAATATAATTCTTTTTATCTTTAAAATTTAGTTATTTCTTTTATAATATATTTTTGCATAAAAAAATATTTTAGAGTCAAATTCAAACTAATTTGCAATGACAACATCTTCTATATTCGCAATGATAATTTTTTAACATTACAAAATTAGAAATTTCAATGATACATTTCATATTTCTAATTATGACAAGGAAAAAATTCATTAGATAAATCTGTTATAGATAATCGAGTTCATTTTATCCTTCGTTACTTTAAGAAGCAAGTAGGAGAGCTTCAATTTTCCAAATTAAAAATAATAATAATAATTTAAAAAAAAACTTTTTATTTTCAGATACTTTCGAATGTGTTTAATTATTACCTAGCTCTACATTACAAATTCATTTAGAGTATTATATACCAAAAAATAATTACAAAATTTTGAATAAACACCATAAAAAGCAACAGATTCGCAACAATTGTTTCGGGTCGAAAAACCACACGATCCTTCGGTTTTCTAAAGACAGTGGTTGAGACAATGGTTTGAGTCTAAAGACAAGGATCGGTTCACAGCCACTGTCTTTAGAAACCCATTCTCTGTCTCTCTTCCAACTCATGCTCTCTCAACCACGTCCCTTAATAGAAAATGTCTGCATTCTATACTTATGCTTTTCGTGTCTTACACATTTGTCCTGATTCGTCTAGTCTTTCGAAAGAAATTAATTATTAAAAATCTCTCGCTCTTTCACGAGGTTATAATCCCTCTATTATCGATAAAGCTCTATATAAATTCAAGAATCCTAAACGTTCTGCTCTAAATTTGAACTATAGCAGTCTCTTCCCAGTCGATTTACATTTTTATCATGTTTTCATTAACTTCTATTCTTGTTTGTTTGTTTGTCCAGTACAATAATATTGCAATCAATTTTTAACTAACTTCCCGTCTAGCTAGACATTTGAAACTTTTAGAATAGCTCAGAACACGGTGACAATGCATTTTTTAAATACTTTTAGCCAATTGTTTCAGATTCCTGCTGCCTTCAGTATCGTTTATATGATTCAACAGAAAATTTACTTGACTAGCTTCTCGACTAGTTAGACACATGAAACTTTTAGAATAGCTCAAAACACGATAGCAATGTATTTTTTTAATACTTTTTTTAAATACTTTCACAACTGTTTCGGTCCCTGCTGCTTTCGGTAGCGTTTATATGATTCAACAATCATAAAACTTTCCGGCTAGCTAGAAATTTTAAACTTTTTGAAAAGCTCAGAACACGATGAAATTGCACTTTTTTAATACTTTTAACATTTCAGTTGAAGTTCCGTTGCAATCACACACACACACACACACACAAAAAAAAAAAAAAAAAAAAAAAGAGCCAAAGAGGATTTATTCAACTTGCTATTTTGAATCGATATACATACATTATATCATTACTTGTATCAAAATACAAAACCATAAAAGTCATATTATATCTATATCCTTTATCTGTATCTGTATCTATCTATCTATCAGTTTACCTATCTATCTGTGTATATATATATATATATATTAAATTATTTAATTCCTTTACAATACTCAGCAAATGAGAGAAAGATGAAAATACCAACAATGAATTTAATAATTAGATGTATTACGTATTAATTTATTGTTACAATTACCATTTAAGTAAATTTCACTGAATAATATTTGTGTGTGTGTGCGTGCGTGTGTATGTATTTCCTCAATAGAATGTGTAGAAAACAAGAAACAAATTAGGATTTTAAAAAACTAAAAAATAAAATGCAACATGTTCTATTGAAGATTACACATTGAAAAAAGAAAGAAAGAAAGAAAACAGAATTTAAAGGATAATAAAAGGAAAAAAAAAAAAAAAAAATGAAATGGTAAGTGTTAAAATCCTCAAAAAACAATCATAACATCATCAGGGTGGGGGGGTATTTGTAACTTTAGGTGATAACAATACTGTTTCTATGATGATAAAAAAAACACTGTCTGCTTTCCTTCCTTTTTGAATCATTTGGTTTTTTATTTTTGCTTGTATTCTACAGTCAGGGTTACCCGATGAATGCTACAAATTTATTTTTTAACATTGCTAATTTTGTAAAGTTTCAGTATATTAATTCAATTCCAATTATTTTAGTTTTTATATAAAGTAACTTTTTAAATAAAGAAAATATGTACAAAATTAAAATAATACTATTTATCTTAAAACCATGTCCACAATTTTCCCTTTTCCTAATACTTAATTATAATAATAAAAAAAAAAAAAAAAAAAAAAAAGAACCAGGAATACAACGGGATTTTTATTCTAAAATCTATTATAATATATGATGAATTTACCACATTTAGCTAGAATCTGCAATGAAAGATAGTCATTCAAATTCCTTTTAAACTGACATTAGGAATAATGAAAGTATGCCACCCTCTCTTGTCGTTTTTCCAGTTATTTTACCATGTAATTAATGTCTACATCTAATATACGAATTGCGCCTGTTAATAATATTTCTTTATTTTTAGGACATCTTACGATACAATATTTATATTTTGTACTTTACTTTATTCAGTGTTTGCGACAATATATTAGGAAGTTCTTGTATATGATGAGATCGTACGAAGACTTATTTTTATTTATTCCTTATTTTTACGCACTTATGTACGACACATCATTAAGTAAGTTAAACATCAATATTTAAATAATTATTGCAAAAATCAAGAATTTTTAAAATGTCTTGTACACGAACTTGTATATTTTAAATTAAAATCATTACTATATATTTCATTGGTTTACAAAACCTTCTTTATAAGTCGTGAAAATATTAATAGATTAAAAACAAATTATTTTTTTACTTCCTCTAGATAGTATCGAATTTTTATGAACAACATTAAAATAAACGTAAGACAGAACAGGCCTACACATTTGATTTTTTAGAAAGCTCATATTAAATTCTTTTTTAGATACCAATGAAATATTTACCCTTATCTCAAAGAATATTTTGATCAAAATAATTAATTCGCAAGATGTAAGTTATTTTGAATTAAATTCTTTATTAACCCCTGCGAAATTCCCAAATATTTCATAGTTCAGTATTCATTTAATTCATCCTTTAAATAATGTTTGTAAATGTTTTGAAAATTTCTCTCCTTTCTAATTCCACGAAAAACACCCCGAAGTCAAACTGCGCCCTCTAGTATGCGCACTCAACTAAAATCCCATCGTTCCTGTGACCACATTATATAAGTTTTCCGTTTGAAAACATTCATTGGAGTTGGATGTGTTCATCGATTGGCGACAACCTGTTGCCGCTTTCAAGTTCTCAGTGTGGAAAAACAATTAATAAATTCCGATCATGATTTAAGCGAAGTAGAATGATTTGCAGCTGAAGTAAGTACCTTAAAATTTTATTTTTAACACGAAAATATTGAATCATTACGATTAAACAATACCGATTTTTATAACATTTAACATGAATCTTCCTTTTAATAGAGAGTGTTAATTTTAACACTCTTTGAAAATTTTATTATTAATATAATCATTATTACGGGATTATATTTCAAATGTAATTATTGTATTATTTAATTTAAATGAAACTATTAATACCATAAAATTTTCATTCTTTGGGAAGTGGGGGCGGGGGATCGAAATAATTTACGTTTTACAAGTGCAGTATTTTCGATTCTTTGAAACTTTCATAACTTATTTTATTTTATTTTTTATGTTTTGTTAATTTTTTAATTCTTATAATATTAGACAGCTTTTATCAAATTAACTTCCGAAACATATAATGCATTGTCACATGTATGTAGGAACCACATTTAAGCAAAATAATAATAAAAGGAATAATAATAATAATAATAATAATAATAGTGATAATGATAATGATAATGATAAAACAAATTTGAACGCACATAGCAAAAAAATATTTATTTTCTATTTTTCAACAACAAAACTACATACATATTTAAAGTGCATAGTGGTGGTGGTATAGTTTATTTAACGTTAGTTAGACGAAAAGAATTGATATTTTACAGAAAATTTAATTTTCAATAGCAATATATTCTTTAAAAATCTCTAAGATTCGTTTCATATTTAATTTTATGCCTTGTTATTTTAATAATCGATAAATACCTAAAATCCTAAATATTATTTTTAATTTAGATTTTACTATATAAAAAAAATATATAATACAAACTGTAAAAAAATTGTTGCGAAGGAAATAAGTACGAAAAAAGAAAGAGAAAGAAAGAAGGAAAAGAAAATTTTTATTCAAGAAAACTTGAATTTATTCTCAAAAGAAAAAAAAAAAACAGATTTTGGATTTAGTTGACGTATTATCTTTTTTATTTGATGATTGAAATTTTAAATTTCTTATTACTTTTTATTATGTCTTCACATTATTATTATTTTACTTAATTTTGTATATATTGCACTAGCAGGCGTTGCACATTTCGCTGATCATTTAAATTAATTCTCAAATTTAATATAATAAATAACTTATTGTTATATTTTTTTTAATAAATAAACAAAAGTAAAAGATTAATTAAAATTAATAAAAAAAGTCACTATTTTGTCCCCGCCCCCACCTTCGACAAAATGGGAGGAATTCACAAAATTGCTTTAGAGTGGGGTAGACATAATTAATTCACGCATAAAAAATCCCATTCCTGAGATAATTTAAAACAGAATTATTATTGAAAACATGTATTTTTCCCACCCCCCTCATAAAAAAAAAAAAAAAAAAAAAAAAAAAAGGCCAAAGAGGGAGTGATGGGGATAGTTCGAAAATCACTTTGTAATGCGTGTTGGATACACCTAGCACACCCACATGACAAAAATTTGCTTTCCTGAGATAATTTTAAATGTAGTTACGCTTGGAAACATGTTTTTTGCCCCTCCTACCAAAGGAGAAGAGGTGATTTTGCAAAATACATTTATTGAGTGTTTTAGGCACATATAATCAATCAATACACCAAAAAAAAACACCTTTCTGGGATAAATTAGAGAAGTAATAAAATTGAAAAATTGTTACTCCCCCATCCAAACTGGAAGGGAAACATTTCGCAAAATCCCTTTATAGTGCTTGTTGGATACACATAGCACACCGATATACCAAAATAATTGTCGTTCTGCGATAATTTGGGACAGAGTTATGCTTGGAAAACTGTTTTTAGCCCTCCTAACCCCCATAGGGGAAAAGAGGGAAGTCTGCAAAATTCCGTCACAGTTGGTGTTTCATGCAAATAACCAACCCATACCAAAAAAAAAAAAAAAAAAAAAAAAAAAATCGAAAATCGCAAAACACCCAAAATAAGTTTTTAGAAATACGCTTTAGAAGATATTGAGCAAATTTCAACCTCTATGACATGTAACTTATTATTTTAAAAATCTCATATAATAATAAAAAAAAAAAAAAAAAAAAAGATTAATTGAAGCCAGTCAAAAACCTTATTCTTTTTGCCACTTTTTGTGTGCCACTATAAAGGCGCACAAAATCCTTTTATAGTGTGTGCTGGGTACACATAATTAACATTAACCCACACATAAAAAAATCAAAAGATAATTCAAAGCAGAGATACTGCTGGCAGTGGGGCATTCTCTGGGTATGCTAGGCATGCGCCGCGTACCCAGGGCCCTACCCCGCGTACCCCTAGGCCTGCGCCGCGTATCTAAACTTCAAACATATTTTGTTCAGAAATAATTATTTAATTATTTATAATGAATCAATAATTAATTAATTAATTGACAATAATTTAATTAATTATATTTGTCAATCACTCGCTTCCTTTTATCTGTTATCCTTCATTCAATTTTAAAAAAGTATACTGAAAGAAAAAAAAAAAATATATTTTACATGATTCCTGGAAAAATCGGTATGCCTACATGTCATCATTTCTCCGCTGCGTAGATCATGCTGTTTTTGTAAAGTCTACCCTGGTATAGGGATTTTTTGTTTCTTGAGCGAATATTTGCACTGTGCTTATGTTCCCTCAAACTTTATCTCATATGAAGTGTAAAGGAGTTTCCAGTGTTAAAGGAATTTGTTCATTAATGGAATGTGCTGTACGAGGACATTAAATATGTCCTTGTCCTCGGACAGCATGTCCTGCATTTTGGAGTATTCATAAAGCATTAGAGATTTTCTTATCTTCAGAAAAAATGTTCGCATAGTGAGGAGAACTGGTTTCTTTATCTGAATACACTGACGTTGGCAGCTGGGAAAAAAAAAAAGAAAATGCTGATGAAGTAAAATCTGCTATGCCTTCATTTTACAATGATAGTACAAAAAATCTTTCGTTAAAATGAAAAAAAAAAAAAATAATAATATTAATAATTCATAATGGATAATTAAATTTTGAAATAAATTTTGCATAAATTTCTAAAAAATGTTTAATGTGCCAAAGGAATTACTTTTTTTTTTTTTTTTTTTTTTTTTTTTTTTTCAATTTTCGGATCCGATTTTTTTTTTTTTTTTCTTTTAACTTTTCAGTAAATTTTCCGTTTTATTTTCTTAAATATTATTCAAATTGCGCATTTTTTTTATTTGCATTCCTTAGCAACGATTACTATACTATTTATTTTTCAGTCTTTCGCATTAAGTCGCTTGATTAAATATAATAAATATACAATCGCGATTTTAATATAGAAGTACTGCTTCCGATTTTATTATTATTATTATTTTATCGGATACGTATCCGATAAGAAATTCGAATAAGAAACATTTTCTCAATCTGGTGATATCCTTTCCAAAGTTTATTTTTATTTTTATTTATTTATTTTTTGTTAATGAAGCAAAAATTGTATTTCATTTTAATAGTTGCCTTTTCTAAAACAATTCTTTATGTGAAGACATAATACGTCCTATGAAAGTGAAATAATTTATCATTTTTAATGCTTTGTGACTGTCGAAATTAAATTGTAATATATTAGAAAAAAAAATAAAATTACTAAATTTTTATCCTTATTAAAAAAATTAACAATTAATTTCATGTATAAGAAATGTCTGTGGTCCAAAAAGCACGTACACTGAAGCAGTGGGGGTCCTGAATACGACATAGTGCGCTTTGATAAAACACAGACGAAGGCAGTGAAAATCTGAAATCAAGTTTTGAGCGATTTTAATGGTTTTTCTCTTTTTTTTTTTTTATTTTTTTTTAGTTCTTGTTTATTTTTAAAAATAATGATTTCAATTTTGAAAATTCATTTAAATATAATGGTTAGCAAAGCGAGCAAAACATCCGTCAATAAGTTAATATGAGTATCATATAGATGTATGCTTTTACGTTAAATGTGACAAAATTTGTATGTAAAATTATGTTTATGATTCTGAGAAATTGGACGCGCTTAACGATATCAGTTTGATTTAAAAACGGTATCTACCTGAGGAGTAGTGCTCTTCCCATAGTTGGCTTAAGAGCATACACAAATATAAATATCACGCTACGCCACTGACTATTGGAAACGTGTTGTTTGCCTTTCCCCCTTCTCCAAAGAGAGGAAGAGGGATATTTTGCAAAATCAATTTATAATGCGTGTTGGGTACACATTCACACCCGCATAACGAAAAAATTGCTTTCTTGAGATAATTTTAAATAGAGTTACGCTTGAAAACGTGTTTCTTGCCCCCTCCTCCCCCTCCTGGCGGGGGAATGCGAATACTTCGTAAAATCGCTTTATAGTGCGTGTTGGGTACATATAGCACACTCACATAAAAAAAAAAAAAAAAAAAAAAAAAAAAACAGTGCTTCTTTTCTGTGATAATTTTAAGTAAAGTTACGGTTGGAAGCGTGTTTTTTTTTTTTTTTTTTTTTTTAATATATATATATATATATATATATGTAATTTCTCTTAAAGGGGAAAGGAAAAATTTACAAAATACATTTATCGAGTGTTTTAGGCACACATAACCAATCAATACACCGAAAAAACAACTTTGAGATAAATTAGAAAAGAGTTACAATTGGAAACGTGTTCTTTAATCCCCCTCCTACACCAAAGGCGGAAAAGGGAAAGGGGGGACAGTTCGCGAAATCCCGTTATAACGCGGGTTGGGTACACATAGCACACACAGATATAAAAAAAAATTGTCGTCTTGCTATAATTTTGGACAGAGTTACGTTGGGAAACTGTCCTTTGACCGCTACCCCATAGGAGAAAAGGGGGAGGGGAATTCCGCAAAATCCCGCCACAGTTTGTGTTTTATCCAATTAATTAACCCATACATCAAAATTCGGGAACGCAGTTCCCACACGTTCCCCAGGACACATTTAACGTAAAATGGCGGCTCTGGAATCTCCCCCGTCATAAATCCCCCCTACCCCACCTCTAATATATATATATATATATATATATATATTTGAAAACCGCAAAACACCCAAATCTGGTTTTTAGAAATACGCTTCAGCGGAAGTAAAGCCAATTTCAACTTGTATTTGTCTTTTTTGGAAGAATTCTACTATAAATTCCGGATTTTGTCAATTACCCCCCCCCCCCCCCCCAGAAAAAAAAAGACACACCCAACGAAAATTTCCTTTTCCTACTTTAAATGGAAAATATTATTTTTCTATTTGAGTCTAGTCTCCCCATGCGCAATTTCTTCACCGTGAAGCAATTTGGAGCTGAGTCATCCTTTAAAACGTGTATTTGTCGTCCGCTCCTCCCCATAGGGAAAGGGAGAAATTTGTTGCGTGTCAGACCTCTACAACCCATAGGTATAGTAATTTATATAGATATGTCATCCCCATGTTATCATGCAAGGATTTTTGATACCGAAATTGTTTTTTTTTTTTGCCATCAGCCATTAACCGGTATTGAAACTCGGCAATCATAATAGAATAGAATGTTGATGAATTTTTAAAATGCCGATATATTGCGCAGTTTTCAACTGTACTAATAAATGGATGAAAGAAAATGTAATAGGTTTTGATATGTAAGTTATATTTAACTAATTTATGAAAAATATAATTTTTATAATAAGTTGCTTTGTCATTATTGTGAAATAATTACCGTCTTCATATTTAACGGCGTACTTTTTTTTTAATTTTAATATTTTATATTAGTAAGTAATATGGAATTTCTAAAACTGCTTTAAATATAGTTAGCACCAGCGTTGGTAAAGCTCGCTAGTTTTAATGTATAAAAAAAGCTTAAATTAAAAGAAAAGAATAATGAAGTTAAGTATTTTTAATTACTTTATTAAAAAAGAAAAAAAGAGAGTGAAAGGAAGAAAAAGGAGTATCTTTGTTTTTCATTTACCTTTAGTACATAAATTATTCATACATTTTATTTGCTAAATTATCCGTGTGTATTCACTCAGAGAAAGACGGCCATTAACCGGTAAAAATGGTTGTCTTTCTTGGAGTAAAAAAAAAAATAACGTTTTCTCTTTCGATGATCAATCTATGTCTTATTACTATATCTATGCTACAACCAAGCTTCAAAGCAAAATTCGCGACACAGTTCCACACAGAATCACCACAGCAGTGTTAACTCAGTGTTAAATACACTCTTTTATATGCATAGATGAAGGGTTATGAGAAATCAACTCCCTCCTCCCCCCTCCTTGGGGGCCGAATTTCTAAAATTCAAGAAATCGGTTTTCAAACATTTGTGTTTACTATATTTAAAAGCAAAAATTATAGGGATATTTGTTTCTTTTTATTGAAATATGAAGGATTATGCGAAATCACATTTTGGCCCATGTAAAGCAAATTTCCCCTCAACCACCTCTTTGGGGCCGAATATCTAGAATTCGAAAAATTGATTTTTAGGTTTTTGTGTTTCTTATATTTTAAAGTAAAAATCATACGGATAGTTGTTTTTATATCTTTGAGATATAAAGTGTTACATGAAATCACGTTTGAACTGGAAATTACGTTTTGCCCCCTTCCCCCCTTGGGGGACGAATTTCTAAAATTCCAGAAATTGGTTTTTAGGTATTTGTGTTAGCTATATTTTAGAGTAAAAATTCTTGCATGTATCGGTTTTTTTGTTTGAGATATAAAGGATTACGTGAAATCACGTTTTGCCATTCGAAAAATTGATTTTTAGGTATTTGTGTTAGCCATATTATAAAGCAAAACTTTAACGGATATCTGATTTTTGGCATGAGATATAAAGGTTTTTGTGAAATCTCGTTTTATCCCACCCCTTTCCCTCTTAGTGGGCGAATTTGTAAAATTGCTTCTAAGTGAATGTCTACGTCACAGAAGAAATGTTTTCCAAATTGCATGCTTGTAGGTCCAGGGGTTTGTGCTGAGCGATGATGAATCCCTTACTCACTCACTCAGGACAAGCTATTTAATATACAGTCGAACCTCGTTAACGGGGGATAAAAAATTTGTTCATTTTGACAAGAGTTCATGTTATCAGTAACTCAGAAACTAATCTTTTTTTTGACGGGAAATGTGAAAATAGTTCATGTTAAAAGTAATTCACGTTAATGAGGTTCAACTGTATATAGCTACTCCCTTTTTTGAAATCATGATGACCATTTTGTCAGTACATACTGGGAAAAAAAAATGCATATATATATTTATGGGCACTGTTAGAGATGTATACAAATATTTAACAATTATATTGTACCATTATGTTCAAACAAACAGGCTTTTGAACAGAAAATAGTTTGAAATGTAATTAATTATTGTAATTCTTTCAGTTACATAAACATAACACTATGAAATTTATACATAGTAATTTGACATCTTTCACATATATGCACAAAATTTCCTATAGTTTTATCTATCATATTTGTAATTTAATGATATTCTATGTTTTTCTTTTGCAAAAAGTATATAATGCACATTCAGAAAATTTATTTACATATGCTGAATCTCAAAAATATATCTAAAATATGTAATTTTATTTCTTTTAAATTAATTATTTATTTATTCATTGTAAAAATCACGCAAACAATTTTTCCGTGTTCGCTTCCATTCTCTTTCCTTTCCTTTCTTTTTCCTTTTCTCTCTTTCTTTCTTTCTTTTTTTTTTTTATCCAAAAGAGTTTTTTATTGTTATTATTACGTTTAAATATTTTGAAGTGGAAGAAAAACAATTTTCTTGGCTTAGTTTTTATAAAATATATTTATTGCGGCATTTAATAAACCATGGTTCATTATTATTATTTTCTTATTATTAATTTAACTCCTACTGTGACCCTCATCCTCTCAAATCTGCACTCCCTCAGCTTCTCCCTCTTTTTCTTTTCATTCATTTTTTTAAATTTTATTTTTATAATTTGATCTCGATTACTGAAGATCATACGGAGTCTATTCATTTCGCAATAAATCCAAGAACTAATCGATAGTTTTAATTATTATTTATAATTTGATTTCGATTACTGAAGATCATACGGAGTCTATTCATTTCGCAATAAATCCAAGAACTAATCGATAATTTTAATTATTATTTATAATTTGATTTCGATTACTGAAGATCATACGGAGTCTATTCATTTCGCAATAAATCCAAGAACTAATCGATAATTTTAATTATTATTTATAATTTGATCCCGATTACTGAAGATCATACGGAGTCTATTCATTTCACAATAAATCCAAGAACTAATCGATAATTTTAATTATTACGTTTAAAAATTTGCAATCAAATTTAAATTCATATATATTTTTTATGTATATTTATATAATGAAGAGAACATTTAATTTACATTTGAAGCAAATATCTAAGTAGGTATGATCAAATATTTAGAAAAAAGTAAAATAAAAAAAATTGTTAACGTTTTTTTTAAATATTTTTCTGCATCTAACTCTGATACACACACACTTCGTAAGCAATATATATATATATATATATATATATATATATATATAGTAATATATAAATACAGAAATATATAAACAAATGAATGAAATTAAATGTAGAAATATAAATACACAAATGAATGAAATTATACCCCAAAAAACACTGAGATCTTCATCAGGGAGGCCCCTCAGTGTAGGGGTGAATGAGAAGTTTCTGAAAGGACAGTAGCTATAAGCTAATAACTATCCTTAGCCCCCAACTTCTCACCAAACAGAAAACCACCAATAACTGAAGAGAAATCAAACATACATATAATGTATAAAACTACTAAAAATATTTTATAAAATTATCAAATTGTAAAAGTTACAAAATTACATCAATTCATTTAAAAATATATACAATACAAAAGAGAATTACCGAAGGTAAACAAGAAAGTATAAAAAGAAATAAAAATTACAACCTTTCAACTGGAACACAAACTATCTTCGGCCAACGGGGCTACTCGTTGGTACTTCAATATCGCCCTTAAATGAGGAAGTAGAACCAACGGAGACAGGAAAACTCTGAAAAGTCACAGTTAAAAATTGTGACGGGAAACAGTTAATTTGTAAGGTATTTTTTAAGTCTTCAAGAGCATATTTTAAATCTTCTTCATTATTGCAGATAGAATGAATTCTTTTAAGCTGTGCGAACATAATATTTTTTAAAACTTTTCTACTTATATTTGAAAACCAATTAGTAAGACTATTTACTTTAAAATTAAAATCCTTTCTTTTATCATAAAATCCAATTAGCCATTTATCTTCATTTCTCTTTATATTTAAATCTAGGAAAGAGATTTTATCGGTATCTGTACGGTTCAAAACCAATTCCTTGGGATATATTTTTTTAGAGATATTTTCGAAACAATTACAGTTAAAAACAATTAAATCATCTATATATCTAAAGAAAGTAATATTTATAAAATTCTTTTCGAAAAAATATAAAAATAAATTTGCGAAAGCACTCGAAAAACTCGTTCCCATTGGGATCCCCCTCCGCTGTAAAAAGTAATCTTTCCCGTTAAACAAAACGTTTTCAAAAATACAAAACCTGATAAGATTAGTCCAATAATTTTTATCACAATTTAAGTAGCTGCCAAATATCAGGTTTTGTATTTTCACCTTAATAGTAAATAATAATAATTTCGAATTTATTAGAATTTTTTATTTTTATTTTGTATATATCATAAAACAGTTTTTCTTTTTTTTTTTTTTTGTATGGAACAGCTTTAGTTTGGAAAAATTTGAAATTTGGCACCGAAGTAGTACGGACGTTTCTCACCAAGATCGTCAGTTACGCAATTGAGATAGCCATGTTAATTCCTCGCAAAAATGGCCAAAAATATTTAAAGTCGACAAGGGGGGGGGAGGTCTATACTAAAGCTGTGCCTTT
This sequence comes from Salticus scenicus, assembly GCA_963930645.1. Taxonomy (NCBI): domain Eukaryota; kingdom Metazoa; phylum Arthropoda; class Arachnida; order Araneae; family Salticidae; genus Salticus; species Salticus scenicus. The sequence goes on from OZ005661.1 coordinate 160,838,891, forward strand.
GTATTTATATATATATTTCTTTTGTGCGTGTGTATGTCACTGAACTCCTCCTAAACGGCTGGACCGAGTTTAATGAATTTTTTTATTTGTCTTCAGGTGGATTCGAGAATGGTTTAGATTTATAATTCAGTCCAATTTAAATTGGTTATTTAATTAATTTATCACTTATAAATTGTTGTTGATTTTGAAATGTTTCACATTGGATCCGGCAGACTGCGCTACGATTGTAGTATCGAATATTCAATAATACGCAAGCGAAGTGATGACGTCACTGGCCGTCCGTGGATGCAAGAAAAATATTTCCTATGTTAATCGCCCATTGGATGTTTTGTAAAAAATTACTAAAAATCGAGGAAAATTATTTCCCGATTTTAATCCCCATATTTGGGAATAGATATGTATTAGTTATTATGTGCATGCGTTAGATTGAGTTGTTTTTGCTGTAAAATTGATAAAATTTGAATTTTTAATCTCAAAACTCTGTCATCCTTGGCGGAAAAAAAATATCGCCATATCATCTGGCGAACATATTTAATTTTTTAAAAAAATAATGGTTATTTCAACAACTTATATTAAGAGAGTAATGAATAATATGAAACAATTTCGTACAATACATATTACGAAAATATACATCTGGCATGTATATTTTCGTATTACGTTTTTGATCGCCAAATACAAAAAACGCCAAGGAAGACAGAGTTTTGAAATTTAAAATTAAAATTTTGTCAATTTGAGAGCAAAATAACTCAATCTAACACATGCATACGATAACTAATACATATCTATACCCAAATACGGAGATTAAAATCGAGAAATAATTTTCCTCGATTTTTAATCATTTTTTATAAAAAATCCAATGGGAGATTAACATAGGAAATCTTTTTCTTGCATCCACTGACAGTCAGTGATGTCACACTTCGCTTGCGTATATTCTACTGTAATTCCAGTTTGTCCCGACAGTTGGTGCTGCGATCAAATTCAGGAAAATATTTTGTAACTTCGTGTAATTATTGTTATACAAAAAATTGTGTCCTAATTGAAATATTACATCAAGATGTAATTAGTGTTTGAAGAGTTTTGAAGTGTGCATAAAAAATAGGGTGGTTCGAAAAAAACTTTTTTTTAAATTTCAGATCACTATAGTGCGCAAAAGTTGCCATTGATATAGACATGAAAAAAGCGCTAATTATTATTTTTTTATTAATTTGTCTTCCGGTCGCGCAATGCCATCGAAGTTAGCAAAAAAATGTGAAAAACCTTAATTTTCCATAATTGCTTTCCTATCCCAATTGCTTTCCTATCCCATGAATTAACTACTAAAAGTATGTAAAATCATTATATATGCACTTATTATACATTTGTTTCATATCTTCCGGTCGCGCATCATAGTACAAAATGAGTAAAATGAGTAGATTTTGCAAAATTTCGAAGTTTAACTGTTTAGTACATTTTAATCATACGACTTTTAGAAACGTTATAGTTTAATTCTATTACAATAATATATTTAAAATCCAAGCATATAAGATAAACGTGGCTATAAGATAGACGTGGCGTACGTGACGAATGCCAGCGATACGCGCCCAGCGCAGCCAGTCGCAGCCATTATCGTTTCCCGCTATTTCCTTCAGTCTGCTCTTGCCGCTAGCTTGAATCAGTACTAGATTGTGTTGTACTTAAGTCCTTATTTTTCTGTCTACTTTAGCGTTCAGTATTTGTACTTGAATACGGCAGTTATTGATACAATGGACATGCCGAAGAAAGTTGGTACAGGTACAATAACTATAAAAGATTTTAAGTGCCCTATTTTTGGTCACCCTCGAGACTTGTTACACAACAAGCTTCCTAATCATGAAGATGTCCTTCGCTGCTGCTTTCAACAGAGATTCAACCTAGCTGTGACAATAAACAACAAGAGTGTATCTTTTCAAGAGAAGCCTCAACAGTGGCAAAGAAAATTATCGGTTTATATGTCAAAGCCTCGATCCCAACAGTTACGGAGTACAGAGTCATCCAGCTAATTAGCTCTTACTAGGAGTCATACAGTAAACTCAAAAAGTCGTTTCATAGTGACAAAGATAAACCAGCATTCAAACTTAAACTTGACAATTTCAAGAAGAAAGGATGCTCTCTTTTTGATATCGCGGCGTGTAAATTTGTAATTGTTGCTAATGACTGTTCATGTAAGAAATCTCCAGATACATGAGTATGTCCTCTAAGTGTGAACTGTATTTGAGAAAGAAGAAAACAAATTCCACCTTTGGAATTAAGGTTTATGTACTTGCACATTTACACGTCGCGACATCAAAAAGAGAGCATCCTTCCTCCTTAAAATTGTCAAGTTTAAGTTTGAATGCTGGTTTATCTTTGTCACGATGAAACGACTTTTTGAGTTTACTGTATGATTCGTAGTAAGAACTAATTAGCTAGATGACTCTGTACTCGGTAACAGTTGGGATCGAGGCTTTGTCATATAAATCTATAATTTTCTTTGCTACTGTTGAGGCTACTCTTGAAAAAGATGCACTCTTGTTGTGTATTGTCACAGCTAGGTTTAATCTCTGTTGAAAGCAGCAGTGAAGGACATTTTCATGAGTAGGAAGCTTGTTGTGCAACAAGTCTCATGGACGATCAAAAATATGGCACTCAAAATCTTTTCTAGTTATTGTACCTATACCAACTTTCATTGGTACATCCAATGTAACAATCACTGTCGTAATCAAGTACAAACACTGAACGCAAAAGTAGAATACGAACTTCAGCACAACACAATCTAGTACTGACTAGAGCTAGCTGAAGCAGACTGAAGAAAATAGTGGGAAACGATAATGGATGCGACTGGCTGCGCTGCGCGCGCATCGCTGGCATTCGTCACGTACGCCAATTACGCCACGTACGCCACGCCTATCTTATAGCCACGTTTATCTTATATGCCTGGATTTTAAATATATTATTGTAATAGAATTAAACTATAGCATCTCTAAAAGTCGTATGATTAAAATGTACTAAATAGTCAAACTTTAAAATTTTGCAAAAACTACTAATTTTACTCATTTTGTACTATGTTGCGCGACCGGAAGATATGAAACAAATGTATAAAAAGTGCATATATATTGATTTTACATACTTTTAGTAGTTAATTCATGGTATAGGAACGCAATTAAAACCATCTGGCGTGCTTTAAAAAATTATAAAAAATTAAGGTTTTTCACATTTTCTTGCAAAATTTGATGGCATTGCGCGACCGGAAGACAAATTTATTAAAAAATAATAATCAGTGCTTTTTTCATGTCTATACCAATGGCAACTTTTGTGCACTATAGCGATCTGAAATTAAAAAAAAAGTTTTTTTCGAACCACCCTAATAAAAAACTATACATTTTGCAAATTTAGTGCGGAATTCGAGTGAGTATTTTATATAATTTTCTATCAAATTTACACGCTCGTTGATTAACAACCACCCTAACCTACAAATTTACTTGTGTAGCTAATTTATTATATTTTATTTATTTATTTTTTGAATGGAACACCTTTAGTATCGGATCCCTTTGGCAAAATTTGAAATTTGGCACCGAAGTAGCTCGGACGCTTCTCGCCAAGATCTTTAGTTCCACAATTGAGATAGCCATTTCAATTCATCGCAAAAATGGCTTAAAATATTTAAAGTCACCAATGGGGTCCCATACTTTTGTGCGTGTGTATGTCACTGATATTTTATTTTTTTATTTTTTGTATGGAAAATTTGGCACCGAGGTAGCTCGGACGCTTCTCGCCAAGATCTTTAGTTCCACAATTGAGATAGCCATTTCAATTCATCGCAGAAATGGCTTAAAATATTTAGTCACCAAAGGGGTTCCAATTTGTGGCTTAGATTTAGAAAATCCGTGCTTTTCTCACGGCCAATTATATGTTGCGAGTTCCAGGGTTGGAAAACCTTCGAATTTGTTTGTGTATACTCCTCAAGGATTAACCAAAAATATTGTACATCCAATGGCATTACGATAAATTAAGTTTTTGTAGATTAAAAAAATATACCTGTTATAAAATAAATTGAGTTTCAACTTTTTCACCTTTAATTAAAACGAGTTTAAGTTTTTATTTAATACAACTCTGCATTTCACTTCGCTCATACTACACACATACTCACATGCATCGATTGATTGAATTGTGATAAATGTACATGTAATGATGTTAGATATTGTAATAACTTTTTGATAAAAATTTTCATCAAATCGGTCCATATTGTTACAGCTTATTCAAAAAAGGCGGAATTTTCATGTGAAATTCGTTGCTATCAGAGATTCTCTCATAAATTGAAATATTTGCCGTATGAAATAAAATTTTGTGCTGTTCGACATTCCGCGGAGGTTTTAAATAACAAGTAGCAAGTAGAAAGTACAAAAGAGCAAGTAGCAAGAAGCAAGTAGCGAAAATTTCGGTAATTAAGCCTTTTACGTTATAATCGGAATTCACAGTCACCGTTCACAGCGCTCCATACCTGTTTCACTTATATACCACAACCTTACACACTTACAATAAGTTAGTTATTTTTTTCTAGCAAAATATTCTCTAGAAATAATTTATATGACAAAACAACGTTTGTCGGGTCAGCTAGTATATATATATATATATATATATATATATATATATATATATATATATATATATATTTATATATATAATTATATATATATATATATATATATATATATGGAAGGTATTCTGTTTTGTCATTATTTCATTTAATTCGTTTCGGGTTAATTTTTCTTGTAGGTTCATGCTATAAATTGATATTTCGCTAAAATGCATATCAATTACAGAAAACCCACAATTCTTTGCTCAATGCTATGAGGATAGCACTTGAAAACGTCTTATAGCATTAAGAGCTTTTAAGCACAAATTCAGTTTTATTCTGTTTTGATCCGATCTTCTTTTCCTCATCTTAAAATTAATAGGTTCATTTCATAACATTGTTCTCTTTTTTCCCCTTAAAATAATCTCCTAGTGTCAACTTTCTTTTCTTCAGAATATCATTACACGGTCCTATTTAATTTTCATCAGGTAATGTAGTCTTAAAAATTAAATCAATTTAAGATATCTGGTTATTTTGTTTGGCTTGTGTATGTTTCTTTGGTGAATTATTTGACTGACTTCGTTTGACTTATTCTTCGTTCTCATTCTTTTCTTTTACTATAAAAGGATTATATATATATATATATATATATATATATATATATATATATATATATATATATATATATATATATATATATATCCAAATCATATTATTCTCTATCCATATCATATTGCTATCCAAATTACATAACTATCCAAATCACATTATTCATATGCTGATAAATTTTCAGAGTTACTTACTTCACGAGCCTAATTATTAACGCTATTTCGTTTGCACTTCTAAATTCCTTCTAATAGCATTAATCAGCTTAAGATGACTGATAAATTTCTATAATTGGGTCCATTTTCAAACGACTTAATTTAATGGGTTTGAATGGAGAGGCCTGATTAATTCTTAAAGAGAGGAAGAAGATGCGTTAACAGAACAGAATAATTTTGATGTGAATAATAAAAGGATATTTATATTTTCTGTACACTTTAAAGTTCATACCATTATTGTAGAAATTCGAAATAAGTATATTTACAGTAGATAAATCACGAATGTCAAAATAAATAAATTAATTAATTAATAAAAACTGAAGAACAATTTTTTTAAAATAAAATTTATAATATTCATGTAAATGGCGTTATATTATTTAAGAAAAAAGAAAATAAATGGAGAGACGTGGGAAACCGAAGCAGGACACTTTGGTTCCACCATTTTGGCCCCGCCGTTTTGGTCCTGCCGTTTTGGTCTAGAGGAAATTTTGGTCCTTGACCATTTCGGTCTCGAGACATTTTCGCGCTGCTAATTTTTGCTATTTTTTAAATCTATCTTTTAATCAGTTTTTAATATGATTGCATAATTGTTGATATGGTAAAAATGAAGTGTATTTATAATAGCTTTAATTAAAGAATATCATACATGTAAATATATAAATTTTTGATATTATGATCGCTCCCTATCCATTGAGATCCGGAAAATTTCGGTTCTATTGATTTTTTACAAACATTTAAGCATCTTTAAACTTTTTATTTTAATTTCTCCTCTTCTCCTTCTTCTTCTTCTTTTTTTTTTTTTTTTGACTTGATTTCTATTTAACTTGCTTTAATTTTAATTTGATTTTTACTCTACTATTAGTGACAACATTGTTGTGGTTTTAAAAGGACTAGTATCATCCACTGGTCGAAACTCGACCATTTTTTTTTTTTTTTTTTTTTTTTTTTTTTGTAAGGCACAGCAACGCAAAGTAATTGCCTTCTCGCAAATGGAATTAAATTGCAACACCGCAGCACCACTTGTCGGCTGATATGCACCCAAATTTAAAACAGCACAGTTTTACATATTATCCATATCATATATCATGTTAGGTGCGTTTATACGCTACTGAAGTTGAGACATAACTCAGTGACAAAAGTGAGCCTTGACATAAATGGGTGAATCTCAACAACACAGAATCACCTATTGGGTGATATATTCCAACAGCTAATCAGCACCTGTTAAAATGAAGGCCTAATCAAAAATCAGTCATACATAAATTCCGCCCATTATAGAGTAATAAGAAAGAGCTGCAATAAGAGCTGCAATGTATTCATGGACATAGAGACTTGCATGCAGATTGGCAACAAGTGGTTCTTTCTGACGAATTCCGCTTTAATTTGTGGCACTTTGATGCCTGAATACACGTCAGACGCTATGGCGGTGAATGCTACCATCCGGAATGCAATATCGAACGTCATATTGGACGAACATTTAGTGTTACGGTGTAGGGTGCGATTTCGCATCATGGGCGATCTCAGCTGCTACGATATGTCGGCAATATTTACAAAACCAGCAATCAGATATTATAAAGACTGCAATTAGCTATGTTAAGAATCTATCTTAAACACTAGAAACTGAATAAAAAAAAAAAAAAGAAAGAAAGAAACTCAATCACTAGTGTGTAGGGAAAAAAAGAAGGCTAACACCGGCAGTAATATAAAAAATAAATAAACTAGAAAAAGTTATCAAAGCTCGAGGCGCTGAAGCTATCGTCGTGGGTTTGCAATGTCTCGTCTAATACGTTCGTACGAGAAAACCATGACTTCAATTTAAAAATTGTGAATACTACACATACTTATTATGGTATTATCAAATAATACTCTTAAGACTGCCATTAATAATGTAAATAAAATTGTTTATCAAAATAAATTTAACTTGTGTGTTCTATGTGTACATTCTACAGTTAAATTAATTTATTATTTTACAAAATGAATCTAATTTAACATACAAATAGCATAAAATATGATATACTTATGTATACTTAATTAATGTTTTTTCCACTGGAAGCTGATTGGGACTAGTACGGACATGTCCACAGAGCCACACTACCATATGTTTCCATTAGCTCCATGTAGCCATTTTTTTCTTCAGACCTAGCACAGGTAAATTTAAATCATTCAGAGCAAAAGTGACTATCAAAAAATGTTTAAAATATATTCATTTATAACATACTATCCCTTTTCACTTGAAATAATTAATTAAAATAGTATAACTTAGTAATCAAAAAACAATTCAGGAACTAACTTTTGCACTATAAAAAATTTGTTTTACAAATCGCTAATTAACCATAAAATTTATTTTCATAAATTCCCATTGGTTGCTACTCTGACTCTATAATCCGCTCCCTTACCTATATATATATATATATGAGGAATAATCCACTTCGTCATTCTGCACTGATGACGGTACACTTTACTCTACCGAAACTGCAGTCTGCACTTATCAATTTTTTTACACTGGCGCTTTTAACGTTGTGTAAATATTAAAAATGCAATTAAATCCTCACAGAGTGTTTAAAGCAAAACTGGGTATAATTCATAAGAAAGTTATAATTAAATAATAATTTACATTGTTTGGTTATTTTAATAAACTGAATCCTGCCATAAAATAGTCTAGTTTGCTTTGTTTGAATATTTTAACAAATTGCACTCAAACATAAACTAATTCAGTTTGCAATTTTAAATTATTTTAATAGATTGGACTCTACTGACACCGTATTTGGTAGATTAATATTTTCTTGTAAAAATTTATACAACCCTCCCCCCTTAAATATTAATAAATAACTCATAAACAGATTAAAATAAAATGATCCAGTTTGGATTGTTCGACCATTTTCATGAAAAAAATTCTTGATATTTTAGTTCACATATTGATACAAGCCGCACTAGATTTAAATAAAAATACAAGTAAATCTTAAATTGGTAAAGAGTATTCAAACATAAAATCAGTGATGCAAATTAACAAATTACAGGTGGGTATGGAGATCTATTTCACCAGGCACTCTTTAATTTCAGTGTAACTGAAATTATATGCCTCATCGAGGAAAAAAGTATATAACTTGCAAAACAAATTACAATAAAATGATCCAATTTACCTTTTCTGATCATTGTAATAAAAATAAATAGGAACTCATCCCAACTGTTTTTAGGGGCTTAATATTTTAATGTTAAAATTTATATAAGCCCCACCCTCTAAAAAATATTGTTTCGGAGCATTCAAACTAAAAACCACATATTGAATTTAACAAGCTACGAATGGGAATGGTTATTGAGTTTACTAGGCTATCCTCTCAGTTTTAATGTAACAAATTATAAGCCATGAAGCAAAAAGATTTAACTCGTGAACAAATTACATTTAGTTTTGATTATTATACCACTGCTATAAAAATAAATTAGGTCCACTGACACTTTAACTGAGGATCAATATTTTAGTGTAAAAATTAATTCAAGCCTAATTCAATACAAATAATTTATTTGGGGGGGGGGGGGGGAGGAAGGGGATTGATTTACGTTTACATTTGTAAAATTTACAATTAATAAAATTGTTGCCGATATTTTGTCGTAAAATTTTGAAAAATGATTGCTCTCCTTTTGTAAGATTAGCTCTTTATACATTCAAATTTGCCTTTTCTATGAGCTTCGCCCTGCCTCCTTCCCCCTCATTTAACAGTATCATGGAACTAATTTTAATCCTACCAGCAACACCCTCGTGTTTTTTAAAACTTGGTTGATTTTTAAGTAACTAGAGAAACCCTCAATTAAATTTAAGCAACAATATGTTAAAAAAATAAAAAATAAAAAAAAATCTTAAGTTAAGTGAAATTTTTTTAGACAATTACTAGCGCAGTTAGCCCTTTAGTTTTTCTGCAATTGATCATGAATATGTATATATATATATATATATATATATATATATATATTGCTTACATAAAACACAAAACAAATATAAATGTTTAACATATCTCAATCAACAATTAAATAACAAAATGCTGCAGGCAAAACATCTTACTAGGAAAACGTATAACGTATTCAGAATGGAATATTTTGCTCTTCTGGTAATTCTCTGAGAATTGGAATATAAAAAAGAATATATTATTGATTTGATTTTAAAAATGGTAGAAAATACAGTGTGTAAATGATTGATGCATCATAGCTGCTGTCTAATGCCATAGAATACAACTGATTTAGTAGCATTAGCATATGATATAAGTAGCCAAAATAGTAGAAAAAGCAATCAAAATAGCATCATGTTTAAATATGAAAACATTTTTTTTTCGGAGGGGGGGGGGTTAGCTTTTGAAGAGGTTTTTTTTTTTTTTTTGTGTGTTTAGTCATTACTTATTACTTCTAGGCACTTTTTTTTCCCTCTGTAGGACGAAGGGGGTGAATCAGGTTATTTTAAAACTAAACATTAAATCAAATCATTTAAGAGGCGCATCTTGTCTGAAAATGGAGTAGGGATAGTTTGAAAATAAGCAATCAAACTAAAATAAATTAAATAAGGTTTGAAGGATAAAACATAAATACATTTGGTATTTCCAATACGTATATATACCTTATTATTGGATGGATGGAGGTCTATTTTGCTCCAAAAATTAAGTATTTTTATTTTGTTCTAATTTAAATATTGTTCTTTTATATATATATATATATATATATATATATATATATATATATATATATATATATATATATATATATATATATATATATTAAGGAAAAAAAATTCTCTACTAATGTGTCCAAAATATATAGTTTGAAAAATTAAGCATTTAGTCATTACTTATATTCTAAATACATTTTTTAGCTTTGTGGAACGGGGGCGGGGGTCAGGTTGCTTTAAAACTAAACATTAAATCAAATAATTTAAGAAGTGTATCTTGTCTAAAAATGCAATAGCGATACAGTGTCGGTGATAATTATAAGAACAAATGAAAATTGCATACAAAAAGTTTATTTCTGTAAGTACAAAAAAAAAAAAAAAAAGAGAGAGAGTTCTAACAAGTAAAAAAAAAAAAAAGTGAAATGTACACATAAAATACTTTTTTATTCTAGAAATAATTGTACAATACATAACATTGTAAAATGCAAAATAGAAATGTTTTGCCGTAATGAACAAAAAATGTCATTGTTGAAACTGGACAAAATTACAAAAACAATGAATGTTTTAGCCTGAAATCTATTCACATTCAATAATGTCCGCTATTCTTCTCAATCATTTCTATCAGTCCTGATGTCATAGAGTTTGACAGTTCCTTCAGAACGTTTTTGGAATTTTTTACACAGGCTTTTTTGATGGCGGACATGTGTTATTGCTTGTTTCGATACTGAATACTATTTCTGTATGCTTACAATGCTAGAGTACTCCAAAAGATTATCCACTGGATTTAGATTTGGGGCTCTGGCCGGAGGGTCAAGTACGTTCACGAAATTAACATCAAACTATGATTACAAAGTCTGAGAGATATGTAACGAGGCATTGTCCTGCTAGTACAAATAATCACCACTCTTAATCAGTGGTACTTCCGGTAAAAGATTTTTTTCCAATATATCAACAAAACACTCAGAAATCCTTCTGACATTCAGAAAATTTTTATTGGGTAGTTTCGTCAGTTGTGAAACCTCCTCAGACCATTATGGAGACCCCCCTCCAAATATACGCCTTGATTAAATTTATTTTTCTATACGGAAATAATATCAATAGTATCGGAAGTAGTGAAAATAATCTGGTAAATATACAAATTAGAGTTTTTCTCATCGAAAAAGGTAATATCATCCCATTTTTATCCATATTAATGCATTTTTTTTTTTTTTTTTACTCCCCCCTCAGTCCTTTATGAACATTTGTAAAAGGCTGTCGGGACATAGGTTTTCCATAACAAATCTTTTTTACTTTTGGTAACACACGTTAAAGAGTTCGAGTACTGCATCGTAAGCTTAATTCCCGTTGAATTTTGGCCGATTTTTTTTTTCTTTTTGACCCCATTATTTTTCTTTTTCACGCACAGAAGCAGAAATTGACAGAAAGGTTTTGCCATCAGAGCTTAATTTCTAAAAAAAGAAGTATGGGAATGCTAATCTTCCACACTCTTCTTTGTACATAATTCATTTTTAAGTCTATCAAGGAATTTTGAGAATTTTTACTCCAGTTTTCCAAGTGTAGATCAAATCTTACAAAATATCAGCAAAACATTTTTTTTAAATTTTTCCTTTGATATTTCCGTTTAAATCGGTTATTTTCATTGAAAACAATGTTCTGTTTACTTTTCTGCTCTTGATATTTTGACGAAATCGTGACTCGAGGTTCTCAGTAAAATGAAAAAACACAAACTCTATTCTTTTATGGTTAATTTCAACTATTTCTAATCGCTGTGTGAAAAGTAGCATTGAAAAGCTAATAATTCTTTGCTGATAAATTACATGGAAGACAAAGCATGCGTAGAAAATTACATTACAAACATAAATATTTTTATAATAAAAACAAGAATGAAAAATCATGCGGTGCGCATTGATTATTAACGCTTTCCAACTGTACGCACTTTTTGTATAGTATAACTTTCAAAGTTTTTTTTTTCTACGTTATCACATAAGGAATAAGAAAAAATGCATACAGATGAAATGCATACAGATAGACTAATTAAATTCATAAACATTCTGAAATATTGTTGGTACATGGTAAAATTATTTAAAGGAAAAAAAATGCAGCCCTAAATGTATCTGAATATTTTAGAGCAACCCTGGAGATCTGAAGATTAATCATATCATACTGTATAAAAAATATTATTGTAACATATTAACAATAAATGCCCATACTTTAAATAATTTAATAAATAATAATTATTGTATACTTGTGATTGAAAAACCATGTAGGTTATATAGTTATATTTTTCTATTTGAAATATTTATAAATATATATATATATATATATATATATATTAGTATATAACACCGTCAAAAATGACGGAATGTGAACGGTAAATCTTCAAAACAATGTTCAGATCATTTAAATGTATTTTCAATTTTTGTTTATAGATGGCAGCATCAAATGTGTTTCGGTATTTTATAATTTTCGTTCTGAGATTAAAAAAATTCTATCCGATCAATAAATATGAATGACAAAAAAAAAAAAAAAAAAAAAAACTTCTGGTTGGCAAAAAAATATAGAACTTGTTTTTCTTTTTAAATTAAAGTTCGTAGGAAAAAGCATAAACTTCTATTAAAAATACTACATTTTCTGGTAACATTTAATCATGGGAATTGTACATTGAAAAACATTTTTCTCAGTAAAAGAAAACTACACGAATCATTTCCATAGTAAAAAGGTCAAAAAATGATTCAAAAACACTCAAAACTGGCTGCAAGTAAAAACAATAACAATATTTGAATCATTGAAATAAGAATTATTATTCATATGAATGATTCATATAAATAATGATGAATACTAATGAAATTCATTGAAGATAAATCATTAAAATTACTAACATTAGTTTAATTCATAGAAAATATTTCTATATGTATTATCTATTTCTATGTCGGTATTTTCTTTTTTATTCGTAAGCTTACTTCATCATAAATATTGTGAAGTCTGGTTTGCTACGTCAACTTGATTCATGATCTCAATTAGAGTGGAAGACGAATTAGGAGACTACTCAGTTAAAGGGAGATGTTTATTTTAATTTAAAAGTAAGGACGCGACAGAACTCATTAAATAGACTGGAATAAGTAATTTAGACTTTCATAAAAATATCTCATCAGTGCCGCTTGCAATAGTATTAGCTGAAAATCGAGGAACTTTCCAGTGAGCATAGGCTTGTGTTTTACGTTCATTGACGATATCCGTGAGGATAAATCACCACAATATCACCGAAAACACATAAGCAACAACACATCCGAGCATTCCATTAAGTGCTCTATTTAAAGTCCTCATAATAAGAAAATATGATTCGATTCATTTTAGTCCGTGGGGCGGGAGCTGCTATCGTTCAGGTTTGTTTGCCAAGTCACGCAACTAAGTGAATTTTTGCACATAGGTTTAACATGGTATTTCTTTTAAAAATTTGCAATGTTCTCCAATCGGCACTTGCACATTAATTTTTAATTCTCAATTCTGTCTGTCTGTTCGTCTGAGTATGTGTCCACGCTCTAACTCTCGTAAATATGCATGAAATTTCTTGAAACTGATATATGTTATTCAAGTTCACTATCGGATGTTTCCAATTGCAAATAGAGGAAATATTGTTAATGGTTTATGTACACGGACCCCTGAAAGTATTCCAAAGCATTACTTTGTATGAGAAGTATTTCCATAAACCATATTTTAATGCTTTTGCTTTACACAAATATTAATGAAAATGAAATAAGTTATTCAAATTTATTATTGGATATTCCCTTTTGAAAATGAAGTAAACGCAACCACTGATTTGTGTATACGGACATCCGGAATTATTCCAAAGCATTGCGTTCTATGAGAGGTATTCCTATAAATAGATAATAAATCATATTTAAACAACTAATGACACAACTAACTAATAAATCATATTTTAACAACTTAATTTTGCGCACATCTTATTGAAATTTAAATATGGTATTTATAAACACAAAAGAATGTTTTCTATAGAATATAGTATGATTAGCTTTAAAAATTACAAGGCCATACAAATATATTTATTTGCATTAAGGTCTAATATTGGAAATTTGCTGCAACTGCATTTTCATTTACATTAAGCGTTTTTAACTGTAACAACTTTTAACAATTTTTAAGTGTGAGAATATGATTTGAATTAATTTATATCTATGTTTGACTGTCCATCTGTCTATCTGTCCGTTTAACCGCCTCCATATATTATTCAAGTTCTCAATACTCCCAATTTAAAATGACATTAATAGGCTCAGTACAACTGGTTTGTGAACATGGACACCTTAAAAATACTAATGCATTGCGTTTTAAGGGAGATTTTTTAAATCACATACAAATAACTTCCTACCGCAAAATTTATAATGAAATTGACATTTATTATTAATATGCTAACATAATATTTTGAATTAAAACATGATATGCTTAGATTTTAGATTTAAAAGGTTACACTATATTCAGACATATAAAGAAGACAAAAGAATATAAGTCCATAAAGTTCATTTAAAAAGTAGACCAGCTCATTTAAAAGGTAGTAATCAGTTCAATAAAAAGTATAGATATCATATTTTTTGTTTAATTACTATGTCAAAAATACTTTTCGACATAGTAAAACAAGACATATGAAATCTACCTTTTTATTGAACTGATTACTACCTTTTAAATAAGCTGGTCTACTTTTTAAATGAGCTATATATATATGGACTTATATTTCGATTACATTTTTTATCTTATATATTTTTGACGAAAATGTTTTTATAGTATTTTAAAGTCTGAAGAAGACTCTACAAATATCAGTCGAAAGCTCAGATGTAATTTTTCAACTAACTGGATATTTTTAATAAAGATGTTTTGAATTAGTTGTACTACAGTTTATACATTGTTTTTAGCATCTATGATACAAATAAATCATTTAATATGTTTTACAAATATTTTAAGAGGTTTTTTAATGAAACACTCAATGAAACACTCAATCTGAAATTTGTATTTTTTGAATGGTAACAGTTTTGGTTTGCTTTTATCTCATATTGCGTTGTTTATAATAGCCAGTGATCCGTTATATTTAATTTAGAGCTTTAAACGTCACAATTGGATAGTTTTTGAAGGTTTTAGAGAAAATAAATAAGAAGAGATGTGATACAAAACAGATTATGTGTATATTTCCGTAAGCTGGACAAACGGCATGGGAGTACTCCGGCCTAAATATGGCCGCGATAAGTTTGCTACCAGTATCGTCACTTCACTTGTAAATTATATAAATATATATATATATAATAGTTTTGTTTTAATTGTAAAATAATATAAAAATGAAATATAATGTTAAGATAAATAATTTGTCTCCTTTATTTTTACTTTATTTTATAGTTAAAGCTAAAGTTTATTTTTTGAGTTATATAAAATAATAAATATTACAAATAGAAAAATTCTAAACCTACGCATTTTTTTTTTTTTAATTCAAGAGAATTAAACATTTATTATTTATTAAAATTTTCAAATTTAGAATTGAATTATAAACGAAAGTAAAAATAATATAAAAATTTAGATTAAATAAAATACACGTCCTGTAGGTAGCATCGAATCCAGATTATCTGAGTGACAGCTACTTACTGTAACAAGAACGCCATTCGAGCGTTGACTCATTTACGAAGTAACTTGTACTTAAAGATTACTGAAATTTTAAAGGTGTTTTTCTCGAAATTGTGTAGCTAGTGCACGCTACTGCCTTAATGAGTTGTTACCATCATAGTATACTACATTCTGCACAATTTCGTTCCGGTAAGAATTTTCCATGTCGAGACCTTTCCTTGTAATATTTGTGAAAAGCAAAAGTCTTAAAATATAGAAATACCTCTCATAGAACACATTGCTTTCGTGCGTAACTTACTTTCATGTGTAACTTACTTTCGTGTTTAACTGTACACAAACCAGTAGAGGTATTTACTCCATTTTCAACAGAGAACATCCGATAGTAAACTTCAATAACATACATCACTTTAAAAAAATTCCATGAATATTTACAGAAATTAGAGCGCGGACAGACGGACAAACCAAAGCTATTAACACTTCACTTTTCAACCTTGTTGGAACACCGTTGGTGTTAAACACCGAGAATAAAAACACTTGCTGAACTAAAATTAAATAAACTTTCTACAGCTTTTTACAGGACTAACATAAATAATCCCATTAACATTAATTCTGTAACCAGCCAAAAAATAGCTAATTATAATTCACATGTTTATGCCCTTAAACGTAAGTCCTTGAAATTCTAACCTATCATACTGCAACAAATGATCGTGGAACATTATACTGCAAAGTTATTCTTTAAAACTGGCAACAAATTATAGACGAACTGAAGCAAAATGAGGATTGATTGATTCATTGCAACCACTGGCCTGTGCCAAACATCATGGTTTATGGCAGTAATGTGACCATTGGCAAACATCTAATGATCCCGAGAGATCTCCTATCCAGCTACTCTCTCGTGGGGTTGAGGACCCAATTTGCTGAACTTAAAAACTACTAAATTAGGTACATATTTTTGAGTTACAAGTATTTGTTAAATTCGACTGATTTGTTGATTTCATATTTTAAGAGGGTTCATACAGTTCATAATGTCCATAATTTCGCTTAAGATGTTTTACAATGGTCTTATTGGTTGAATCTTTACTTTATCAGAGTTCAGTTTCATTAATGAGGTTTGTAATTCTTTATATCATTTCCATTTTACACAATATTATTCAGTATTTCCGTTGTTGTACATACTTAAGCTACTTTGTTATTCTTTAGAAGTATAAAGAACTCTTTAACACATGTGCGATATTTTGTTTGTGTTAAAAGAATAAATTCAAGACCATGAATCAGTAACAAGATATTTACCGACAACGACGAAAGATAGCAGCTATAGCCGTTCCCATTAAGGTAGAGGCTTGCTCTAATACCATGGTCGTACTGTAGACGACCATGTTAATGAGCTGAAAGCAGGGCCCGATTAAGCTTTGAAGCTAGGGGAAGCTCAGCATAATTTCGGGGCCCCCTTTCATTTCGGAAAATCTTGTTTTCCTGCTACATAATGTAATATAAAAATGCTATAGACCAAAAAATAGTGTGTGTTTATTATTATTATTTTTTTCATACATCTGGGTGGTTTCTACATAGAACATTAAAATCATACAACTTTTTAATTAAGAACATTCAGATTTTTGAGGTTAAATAATAGATTTTTCCCGAAATAGTGAGTGTTTTGTCTTGTTTTAGGTAACCTTTCTCAGAAAAAATTCAATCTCAGTGTGAAAATATGAAACAAAAAAATCAAGACCATGTTTTTAATCCTTATGGGGCCCCTTTTTAAATTTTAGAGGGGAAGCTTGTGCTTCCTGAGCCTTTTGGATAATCAGGCCCTAGCTGAAAGTGCTATTGAAAAAGTCATAAAGATATTTAGTCAATTGAAATAACTAAATTTGTTCTTATTAATTGATTATACATTTACAATTTACCTTTTGGTAATCATAAATGTGTAGAAATATTTAAATATCAATTAAATATTTATATAAGTCAAGTTTCATGAAATTCGAAGAAACTTTTTGACTGAAATAAAAGCCTTAAGAAGTCTTTTATTTCAACCAAAAAGAGTTATTTTATTTCATTTTTTATTTCATTTATTTATTTATTTATTTTATTTTCAGTTTCAGTATTATTTTTAACAAGTTAAAAAGAAAAAAAAAAATCACACGAAGAAACAAAACGCTTCGTAAGCTTATTAATTTTAAAAGAAAACATATAAAAGTATACTGAAATATATATAGAGACTCAAAGAGTAATTAATTTTAGCAACCTATATAATATAACTGCTATTCAAAGTTTTCAACAATAATGTATTTTCATTTACCACATACAAATTATTCAAAGTAATTTACATTTATTTATTTATTTATTTTTTTTTTTAGGTCCAAGTTTCCTTTAGTAGAAAAGACAAGATTCTAAGGATTTAACAGAAGACAATTTTATTATTTTATTTTATTTTATTTCACTTCTTAATATAAAGTGGATTATGGTAATTACTATGCCTTTATATTTTAATACTACCTTATAAAATCGTTAACGACTAATTAAAAAAATATGTAATACGTGTTTCAATAGACATTTGTGAATAAATAGAAATTGGCCAAAAAAAAAAAATTTCTAACGTAAATAATTTACTTTTGAATAAAAGGCACACAGAAAAACATTTTGTGATATATAAAGAAAAAATAATGGACAAGGTAGTAAAGGCTGCTCTCCTGATATTATTTATTGCAGTATTAATGATTACACTACTAATGTTACTGGGTTTTTTATTTCACTAATTAATTTAAACAAAGTTTAAAAGACTGGACAATACCGCACAGCAAACGCTTTATCTAAGAATCTATTTACTGAATTTCAACGATTTCCTGTCAAACAGTAAAAACGGACAGATTAAGTTTAATGCATATTTAAACACGTTTGGGATGTTTTTTTTCTAATTTTTGACTATTAAAATTGTTATTGTCAAGTGAAGATAACTATTTCCTAATAATGTTAAAACTTCATTATTAAACGCTTACCAACATGTTTTATAATTTTATTTAAAATGTCTTTCAAAGTAAAAGAATAAAAATGAGAAATAAAAGAATGTTTTAAATCTCATGAAATAAACATGTATAAATTTTACACTGTAATCTTTTCTAACGCATCTGAAGAAATTCGATAACTGAATGAAAACCTGATTATTTCAAAACTACCGATAAGGAACTATTTAAAGCAACAAGATTTGCATATGTGTAGAAAATAAATATAAAAAAAGTTGAGAATTATCGTAAATGTTTATACAAAATTCTACAGCTGCTTAATATTGATGAATTTCAGAACATACTTAATTATATTTTGTGCACCAACAATTTAACAAACACTAAGTGATATTTTCATACTATTCAGTGGAAAAAATATGTTTATTGCATTTGTTATTATCTTTTTTGCAATAATTTATCAAATAATCGTCAAATATTTGAAAAATAACGACGAAAAAGAAGAAAGAACAGAAAAACTATACCCACGAAACAATTGATTAAAAGCCCTACTTTATAAACCAGTGATTTCAAAACTACAGATAAGAAACTATTTAAAGCAACAAGATTTGCATGTGTATGAAATAAATATTTAAAAATTAAAAAAATTTGAGAATTATCGTAAATTTTTATACAAAATTCTACAGCTGCTTAATATTGAAATTTTCCCAAAGATTGAATTTCAGAACATACTTAATTATATTTTGTGCACCACTAATCTAACAAAAATTAAGTGATATTTTCATACTATTCAGTGGGAAAAATATGATATTTATATTAGTTATTATCTTTTTTGCAATAATTTATCAAATAATCGTCACATATTTAAAAAATAACGAAGAAAAAGAAAAAGATAAGAAAAACTATAAAGAAAAGGAAAAGAAAAACTATACCCAGGAAACATTTGTTTAAAAGCCCCACTTTATAAACCAGTGATTTAGAAACAGAAGAATTAAAATTAAATAAATAAATAAAATACTGAAATTGTGTGACTAACAAGTTAAAATTGCATAACTTGAAAATGAAGATATTATTAATCTTTTATACTGACAGAAAATTCATTATGATATGCGAAGAAATTTTTTAATGAACACAAAATTACTTGAATGCATATAAATACAACTGTTTTTGTTGTAATTTTACATGTATCGAATGATTTTTGTTATTCTTTTTAAGCTTAAAGAATTAAGTTGAACCTATATTTTACAAAATAAAAACTAAAAAACTTTGCGGATTATTCTGCTTAATAAAGAACAGATCACTCAGACACTGCTTAATAAATCATGCAAATTTTCTCCAATAAATGTGATTTTTTTTTTTCAGTTCAACATTATTTGTTAATAAAATATTAGTAAAAAGAATTATTTACAAATTATTTTTCTGAAAATTTGTGATAACATTTTTGAAATTTTATTTTAACAAAGTTATGGATACAACGACATTAGTTATAATTACACTTTCACCAATATTTTTAATATTCATTATCTTCATGGTAGTTATAGTGTGTCTACAGTATATTAAAAAAAACAGAAAAGAAAATGAAAAACTTTGCAAAACTGTATGTGAAAGAAAAGCATACCTTTGAAAAATAACAGTACTTATCACACAACTCATACAACCTTTATTCAACAAAATATTTCTTTAGCTCAACTATATTTTACGCTAAAAGTGACAAGAAGTTCTATTAGGAAGATTAATATTGAAACTATATAATACATTTATTGTAACGTAGTTATTACTCAAAACTATTTATATGTACAATATAAAGACAACGATTTTACTGTTGTTGTACTTTTACTAATAATTTGTATTTTATTCATCTGTATAACAATAGCATTGTGTTTAAATCTTAACAAGAAAATTTAAATAACTGGGCTATTTTGTTTAACAGAGACTGCACATTTAAAAGGTTTATCTTATAATTCATAAAAACTTTATCCAATAAAATAATATTCATTTTACTTCAGTTCAAGTATATAAAAGTGCTTTTCGCGAAGATTTTTTTTTCTTTTAATTGAATTGTTGATGAAGATGATTTAAATAAATCTTAAGACTATGATTAAATCAGTTTGGAAAACGTATACATATCAAAACATTTAAAGAAAAATTGTCAACTTCATTATATCATCGACAAACTCAAAAGGATTCCATCTATCTCATTACGTATTAATGATGAATTCAAGCATACTTTTAAAGAATTGAAGGAAAATTTAATTCCTGAAGAAATATTTTTGAAATAGGTAAGTACATATTTTAATATTTTCAGCGTATATTTGTATTTCGATACATTTACTGATATTGTTAAAGCCCATTTAAAGTGTGAAGATTTTACACTAAGAAAAAAAAAATATACCGCCTTCACCTGGAATGATTAAGTGGCCATTTTCTAAATCCCTTAAGTAGAAATATAGATTTCCGAGCTATGCGCATGTTGTGGTGAATGAAGTGTGTCCATACTTAAAAATTATCTTATCTTAAATTTTGTAAACTTCAATTTTTGAACTAAATTTTTAGAACATTATTTAAACACAATTGGTTAGTACATTGCCCGCAAATATGAATAAACCCAGGATTTTAAAAACAATGTTAAAAGGGGGCCAAAACCCAATTGGGTAGATGCTCTCTCTCTGCTGCAGACGATCTTTATAAATCTGAATATCACTAAATGAAAATGAAAAAAGGCCATGATGACATATGGCAGTTTCTGTTAATGAACCAAAACAATATCTTTAAGTTTAATAAAATTATCAACAATTTAAAGGCTATAACAGGAACTACCATAAGTTGATTTTCTCATATAAATATTTACATAAAAAAGAGTATCATTTGATTAACTAATATCTAATGTTAATTGTTAAATAATAAGTAAAAAAATAAATAAATAACAGATGAGCAATTACCACCCCCAAAATAAATAAACAAACAGAAAAATTTAAATAAACAGAAAAATGTTTCCTGCTGTAAAATCAGGAGTTATCACACTTCATCTTTTTGGTAAATTCATCTTACAACAGTCAAATATTCCTAAAATTTTTCTCTACATCTTAACCCCATGGGGACATTTGACGTCTGAGACACGTCATTCACTTTTTTTGTTTTTTATTTTTGTTTTCAATTCTAATTACTTGAAGACATCTTAATACTACATATGTCACCAATATTTTAGAAATAAATAAATTCTTACGTAAAATGTACTGCTTTTACATACTACTCCAAACAGCCAAAAATTATATCCGTTCCACATGCAAATATTTTCTCAAATAAATCCGTACCCAAGGGGTTAAGCTTTAATTATCTCGTAAGATTTTAATACCTTCCACAACAATACATTTACAGCAGCAAACTAAATGGCTCGTAAAAAGAACTTTTAACTTAATTTAAATTTCCCATGAAATAAAAATAAATAATAATATTTCTAATAATATTTCTAATAATGAAAATACAATTTCCTACGGTTCTTGTCATAATAGGTTTTTCTTTGATCTTGTTTCATTTCCACATGTTCCTTCACAGATTTTGAGATCGTGTGGCCAAACGTTTTAGATATTGCGTGATTTCTGGAACAAAGTTGCCATTGTCCAACTCCGCCTTTAGGTCAAATACGTCATTATCATTGTTTGTAATTCACGTCTAAATATCACGAATGTTGCAGTATATCAAGTGGTATCTGCCATGGATGAATTTAAGGCAAAACGAATACTAGGAAATTTTTCTGGCCAAGAACAGGGAGCATTACCTACTAGGATAGGATAGCGAGATGAGGTTTAAGGTCTCTGTTTTTCCTCTACTGGAATCGCTTGTGGATGGTAAACTGGAGTCAATATTTGGTCTGTGTCAGGAGTACAACAGACTTGTTGAAATACTGCAGGTGACTGAAACTAAAGGAAACAATTCCACCCACTTAGTGGCACAATCTTCCACAATGAAGATACATTTATTTCCTTCTTTAATTTCTGGTAGATGACCAAACAAATCTATGCTCAGAGTTTCAAAGCGCTGAGCATATGCCGGAGTCCGCAAGAGTCCAGCAGGCTTCTGATTTGTTGCTTTGAAACAGCAACACTCAAAACATTTCTTTACATAGCTTTCAATGTAAGATTTCATGCCTGTCCAATAATAACGCTGTGAGATACGTTGATAAGTTCCTTTTTCACCATAATGGCCTGAAGTTGGAAAATAATGATGTAGTTTCATGATATTCTCTCTTTCCTGTGTTGGTATCACAAGTTGAATTTCTTCAGCATCTGAGTCTGGAGAATATCTGTACAATATTTCTTGGTTCATCAGATAAAATCTATCTGTCCAGTTTTCAAAATCTTCATCCCTTTGATTACTTTCGAAACAATCAGTTATATTTTCTTTAAATTTTCATCTTTCAGCTGAGCTTCACGGATGCTACTAGGGCTTCTAGATGGCATGTCCCCACTTACAAAATTACTGACTTCTGTATTATTTAATTCAGCATTAGAGACTGGGCGAGACAACATATCTGCTACAACATTTAATTTCCCACAAATGTAATCAATCTTTAGATTGTATGACTGAATTTTCAAAGAACACCGGGCTAATCTTCCAGACTGTGACTTACGATTCATCCACCACTTCAACGGCTGCTGGTCAGTAGCTACTATGATTTCTTGATCTTAAACGTAGCCACGAAACTTCTCAGGGGCCCATAGGGCAACTAGCGCTTCTCTTTCTGTGGTGAATAATTTCGTTCACTCGGTGTGAGAAGTCGACTAGCGTATTCAATGGTGTTCGGTTGTCCTGTCTTCTCCTTGAAAAAGCACTGCACTCAAGACATAGTTGCTTCCATCAGTTCTTAAAATAAAATTTTTCGTGCAGTCAGCTTGTTTCAATATAGGAGATGTTACAAGACATTTCTTGAGAGTTTCAAAAGAAGTTTGCTCTGTGTCTCCCCAACTCCAGATTGTTTTCTTTCTTGTAAGGTTACTGAGTGGTCGAGAAATGTCTGCAAAGTTTGGGATGAAACGCCGATACCAAGAGCAAGTTTGTAAAAATGACTGCACTTGCTTAACATTTTTGGGTGGAGGTATACAGTTTGTAGCTTCAACTTTAGCAGGATAAACTTCTAATATTTTCGGCATTATCCAATGTCCTAAGTATTTTACTTTCTCACTGGTAAAATGACATTTCTCCCGTTTGACATTCAGCTTAAATTCTAGGAGTCTTTCAAATACTGATCTAAGATCTGCAATGTGATTCTCAAATGCATCTGACAAAATTATTATATCGTCCAAATATGATAAAGCGAGGATATTCTTTAATCCTCTTCTAAAACACGGTCAGTCAGTCTTTGAAAAGTGGACGGGGCATTCCTGAGACCGAAGGGAATCTTCAAATAATGAAACGTCCCATATGGACATACAAAAACAGTTTTATCTTGGTCTGGTCGAAACACTCCAATTTGATGGTAATCAAATCTAAGATGTAAAGTAGACATGTAAGGGGTATGCTTAGCTTCATGTAACAATTCGTCCATTATAAAGGCAATGGGTATGTATCTGGTACAGTAATAGCATTGAGCTACATGTTAATTCATTCATTCATAATCTCATGATACCTTCAGGTTTAAGACCCGAGACCACGGGAGAGGCGTATGGTGATTCACATTCTTCTATGACTCCTTGAGCCAATAGATTGTCCAGTTCCTTCCAAAGAACTTTTTATGCAGGCGTCATCCTGTAGGGTGGTGAGGCAATCGAAGGGTTATTTCCTTTATCTATGCGATGTTCCGCATATGGTGTAACCTCTCCCCTTAGAATGAAGCACTTCTCATACTTTCGAAGTAAATTATTCAAATGATTTCTCTTGTCAGCTGTCAAGGCTTTACCCTCAACTTCACGTAAATCATATGAATTTACTTCAACCTTTGCTATTGAGAGGTGATCAGTTACTTCACCCTCCTCTACAATGAAGTACTATATCTTCTTACGTTGATCACCAAAATACCAAGTCTTGGTGGACAAGGCTAAAACTATATTAGATTTCGTCAAAAAATCCATACCCATTAATTATCTGTTGTCTTTAGCTTCTGGCACTATGAATTCTAGTACTATGAATTCAGTGTCAAAAGTTCTACCCTCAATAGTTACGGGCAGAACAGTCGACAAAGTTTCAACAGAGTGGGTTACTCCATCAGCCAATGTAACACTATGTGTATGGGATTTCAGGGGTACATTTTTTACTTTGAACAAACGAAACATGCGCTTACCGGCGATACAAGTATTTGCATCAGTATCTGCACAAACGTACACTTCTTAATTACAAATAGTAATAGGGATATTTGGAGCAGGTATTTTCGAAGTGTTACAACTATAAAGCTGGATTTTCGAACTTCTATATTTTCTTTTTTGACCACAGGAGAACAGTTAGGGCACTTTTTCTTTATAAAACCAGGCCTACCGCAGCCATAGCAAGAAACCTTCGATTATTTACTCAATATATAATTTTTGGTTAATTATACACTTATAGTTTTTTACAGGGACACAAAGGAAATTTCTTTATCATTATGGGCTATGGACTCGAATTATTTAAAGCGCGACTGCGCCTAAACGCCTTATTCGAAAGAACTGAAAATTTAGATACATATTATAGATCACCGTACAAATTTTGGTGAATCTAGCACTTATAGTTCTTTACAGGGACAGAATGAAAAGTTCTTTATTATCATGACTTATGGTCTCATATTATCTAAAATGAGACAGACTCTAAATGCTTTGTTCGATTGAGCTAAAATTTTTTATATATGTTAGAGGTAATTGTCGCATAAAGTGTAGAGAGTTTGGTGAATCAAGCAATTATAGATTTTCTTTTACAGGGATACAGAGAAAAATTCTTTATCCTAGTGATCTATGGACGAAAATTATTTTAAGTGCAATAGCGATAAATTAAACAGCGTACTATATGGATAATAAATATACTTGAACAACCTATTGTAGTTTTCACCTTTGTTTATTTAACGATTTCTCTTACTTTAATTTATTTATAGAGCCATTAATTTTTATACTTAAAGTTCGGAAAGACGATGGGAGTCATATCATATTCTTTTTTCATATACCAACCACTACGCTAATTTAACATACAAATAAATGAGCTGTTATATTTAACTTCGAGGTAGCCGTGCAGTTGCATCTTGTCGGGCATAAATATTTGATTAATTCAAATTAATATTTAAATAAATAAAAATATATGTAATGTGAAATATATATAACCACAAATTCATTAGTTGTCTAAAACCGTCAATTAAAATTAGTTGTTTGAAATACTTCTCATGGCATATTGTATTACCAGTCATATTGGCATAAAATTGTTGTCACTTTATGACTGATAGGATAAATAAAATAAAATATAGGAAATAATGTAACAATAATTACTATTATAGTACTTGTTTATATGATTTAAATATAAAAGAGCTACTTCGATATTTTTCGATACTCTTTATTTCAAAATTGACATCCGATAAACATCCGATAAGTTTTTAAACAATTTCAATGTATTTTTATTTATTTATTTATTTATTTATTTTTTAATACATTATATATTGTGACCAGAGAAGTGGATAAAGTCTGCTAACTCTATATATAATTCCAGATTTAAAAAAATATCTTCTTTGATTTGTTTATATTCCCATTAGTTTAATCACTTAAGATTGGATCCTTTGTTTATATTACCATTAGTTTAATCACTTAAAATTGGATCTGAAAATTTATCTTGCATAATACATTTCTTCATACATTAAGCTACATCATTTTAGAATACAGAAGTATTTATTTAGGCTGTAATTCAGATATACATTCTGGTGACACGTGTCACTGATTTCTCAAAAGAAAAAGAAATGTTTTGTGGGATATAGAAATTAAAATATATAATGTTTATGCTGACAGAGAAAAGTTTGTATTAAACTTTAGAAATTTCAGGAAAATTTATATTAAAGACCAATTTTATTTCGAAACGGTAGAAAATCTCCCGTTATGTTATATTATCCCTACGATCCTTATATAAATAACTGAGATCAGGTAGAAGTTTAATAATTAGTATAGTATAACTAAAATGAAATATGAGTTTAAAGTAAGAAGTTCATCTTAAAATAACAACTCTTCTAATAGGCAGTGTTGTCATATAATCTTTGTCAAAAGTAAGCAATTTATTAGAGATTACTATAGATGATGAAAAATTTATTATTTTTTCTGTGATTTGTGCTATTTAATACATGTTCAGAGTAAAATGAAATTAAACTGATCTGTACTTATCGATAGTATATTATGAAACGTTATATGACGTATAAACAATATTTTTATATTTAAAAATACGCCTTTTAATTCTTCTACATAATAAATGACAATTAAATAGATATTCTAAAATTAAAATTAAGACCAATACAATTTTGTATTTAATATTTGCATATATTACTGGCTTTACATTTTTGAGGAATATTTTTTATCAATATTTTTAAAGATATTTCCTAAAGTAAACAATCTTCTTTAATTTGACAATTTTAAAAGAATTAATCTTATTAGGTAAAGAGTGTTCAAATCTTAGTATTTTTAATTTATTTAAAAAGTTGAGCAGTTTTCCAGTTAAATGGCCTTCATTAATTTTTTCTACATGCAACAGAAAGAAGTGTTCGATACGTAAAAAAATCCACTTACGGTTTTCGATGAATTTACCCGTTCTGAGAAGACCAGAAGTTTGATCAATTTAAAAAAAATATCCGTTTATGTATTTATGTGCAAGTGTGTTTGTTACAAACTTTTTTGGCAGCTCTAACTAAAGATTTAATTTACACAGAATTTTATGAAAGGTTATGTTTAACTAGATCGAAAATAGTTTGAAAAGAAATATATGTGTGTGTTTAGATTATTTATTTATTTCCAGGTAAAAAATCCTCCTCCAAAAATCTTTAGAAAAAATACAGATATTTACAGGTTTCTGCAGGTATTATGAAGAAAAATAAACGCAGTAAGTTTTCTTCAGGATATATTCGGATTTTTTAAGGTTTTCTTTAGTTTTTTTGCTGATTTCCACATAAATTTGTTCAAAGGTTTCGCCACAATGTAATGTATAAAAATAGTATAACTTTCAGAACATCCTTATTTGCTTTTGTTTGAACATAACTATCCTTATTTGCTTTTGTTTTTAACATGTTTTACAAAATTCACAACTGAGGAATTTACAGAATTTTAATTTTAAAACATATGATGAGTAATAACGTGTTAGAGAAATTTTTGTGTTCATTTTCAAATTCCAAATTTATATTGCCCTCATAAGCTGTGAACAAAATAAGAAAAAAAAAAAAAAAAAAAAAAAAAGAACTACAGTGGTCATAGTCTAAGCCTTTTTGTTTTAAGACATTAAAAAAAAAAATTCTTCTATTTTGCTACCACTATTTTCATGCATAAATATTTTTATTATTTTTACAGCATTGTGTGGAGAATATATAAGATTGGTATTACTGAATCAAAATTGTGGCACCTAAAACGCTGTATTTTCTCATCTCTGAATGTGTCCTGAATAAAGAGCAGGGACTACGAAACCTGGAATTATAGTGATTAATTAAACTGTTTTCGAGAAATATGTTTCGAAATTTATACTATTATGAACTCATTACATTCTCTTTGAACAAATATATTATGTATTTATATTATGGTAAAAGTATAATAGAAGATATTCTTAACAAAAGAAAAAGAAAAACGTAAAGAAAAAGACGGAGTAGTTTAAACATAATGCGTGACGAAAGTTAGCTACAATTGTGGTAGAGCCTAATCTGGTCTTGGTACAGTTAAAACATAATAAGTTACGCTATTTTAGTAGCTATGTAATTTTTAAGAATGAATTATAATATTTAAAATTGAGAACATTCCATACTCATTTTCAAGTGAAAATTACCTCAACAAAAAAAATAAATAAACAAGCAGGGACATATCACTTTCATGCTAACATACTAAAATATATTATTTAAAAGGAAGAGTATTTTCTAGAAAAAATATTTGTGGAAGAAAAAAATTCTTAAACATTGCACAATTGCAGTTATTTTAAATTGAGATGTTAACAATCGAATATGTACATATTATTTTCTTCTATATATATATATATATAAGAATTTACTATAGTCGTGAAAAATTTCAAACTCCAGTTTTCGATGAATTTACATGTTTTGGGGTGTCCTAAATATGATTTCGCTGTTTTTAGAAAATGTCTATGTGTCTGTTTGTGTGAATAATACAATTTGTGGATGCCGTGTCCACGAACCAATGATCAAAATTCAACAAAACCTGGTATTTAGTTTGACTCTGACTCAAACATATGCTGGCTACATTTGGGAATTAGTCGCTCAACAGGTTGCGCTCTAATCACATTTTTTTAAAGATTTTTTTTAACGTGGCAGTATATAGGACAAAATTCCCATGCTTGTAAAATTAACATGAATTATTGATAATAGTAGTAGCAAACTTGGAAGAAAAAGGGTGTGCATGAAGGAGCATCTCTTCTCCTCTGGGATGTAAGTACCTCCCGAGGGGGCAGCTGTAAAATTTCGATATGGGTGTCTTTCTAGAGAACTCGTCAATACCTTTAAAACGAATGCTTGAGCCATACAGCTGTGATAATTTATAATAAAGTTATAGAATTTTTCATTTTTTTAGAATGAATAAATAAATAAATAAATGGGATTTCTTCTGATTTTGCACCAAATTCACTTTCTTTCGGCATTTAATGTTATACTAGTGTGGGATAAAATTAAAAAATCAGTCTATTTTTAAATTATTTAAATTATTTTCTTCTTTTCTTTATTTCTATACTTTTTACTCGGCGTTTTGTTTATTTATTTATTTTTATTTGTTTATTTTATTTATTTACTTATTTTGCTATTGAATCTGCAGTTGAATGATTGTACGGATTGTTGATTTTAAAATTTAACCATTTGAACCTTAAAATCACAATTTGGAAATTTAATAAACAATAATTATTGAACTTTTGTGACTGTTTAGTGTAAAACACATACTTCTTCTTATTAATCTTATTACAGGTATAGAGTCAACTGTGTATAAGTTTGCTCAACTACATATAGTCGTGACTGGATAATTAAAACTCTTTTTTAGGTAAGCCATTTTTTGATATAGTTGTACTTTTTTATTTGCTGTAGGGAATTCTTAAGATATTCTCCGATATGATTAAAGTTTTTCCCGACCCTTAAATAACATTTATCGGTACCATCACTAAAACTTGTAAAATATTTTCATATCGACAGTTGCAAAAATAATATTCGTGTTATTTAATTACAGGTAAGTATTACAAAAGCATGCTGTTAAGAATAGTGTTAAAAAAGATTACTGACACCCCAAAATAATTTTGCATCTATAAACATGCATTTTTACTGCTTTTTCGTTATTTCATATTCAGGAAGATGTTCAATTATTCATTAAAAATAGTATTAAAATAACCATTTTTTTTTTTTTTTTTTTTTGGATATTTTTAATGCAACTGTGGACACTCAAGCTACTGATTAGATAATATCAAAACTTTGCACAGCCTTTGTTGCTTTTGCGTAAACTTTCTTCTGATATTAAATATAAGGAGGGATATTTATATATGAGTTAACAAAAACATAAAAATAATCATTTTTGGATTGTTTTTTTTATATTTTGGAGCAAATGTGGACCCTCATGATATATTCAAAAAAATTCTGAAACTCAGTATTTTTCGTATTCAATCTAAAACACAACCTTTGGACGCTTTTACATTTAAAAATAAAATCACTGCACTCTATACAAGTTTTGATAATACTTTCTTAAGAATTTTCGTATATGTAAAAAATTCATAGGGAAATGAAAAATTGAAGCTCACATTTTTACACATGTATACGTGCCATTTAACAACTGAAATATATTTAATATTCTTTATTTTCGTAATAAGAATAAAAAACAAATATATTATTATTTTTTATTATTGTTGTTGTTATTATTATTGTTATTTTCTTCTATATACGTATTAGAAGAAAGGATTGGGTCCGGAAAATTTTTACACGACCTGTTTTTTATAGATTTAAACGTTTTGTGATATCCTAAATATGATTTGACCATTTTTAGAAAATGTCTGCTTGCGTGTATCGCAAATATTTTGGACGCTGTATCTCACGAACTAATAAACAAAATTTAACCACGTTTGACATTTAGTTGGAGTCTGACCTGAACTGTGCTGAGTATGCTTAAGGACCAATCACTCAGCATCAGGGGCTGTCAACCGCCCCTTTTTTTTAGAGTTTTAACATGGCCGTAGGGGACAAAGTTTTGATTAAATGAACTTAATGAGAAATATTTTTAACGAACCATTTTGAAATTAATAAGAATTATTTATAATAGTATAAGTCATTTAGAAAAAAAAATCTGGCGTGAAAGAAACATATAACTTCCATTTTTAAAGATATCGTGATCAAAAGATATAAAATTGACCTAACAAAATAGATATCTAAAAATTTTCTGTTAAATAGAAAGCTGACACACGTAGATTTACATAACGTATTTAAAAATAAGAAACAAAGAATCGGTTAAGCAACTTTTTGAAATACCAATTTCCGAGGTATAAAACTGACCTATCTAATCAGGATGACTATTAATTTTCCTCTTATAACTATATAATACATGAGAAAGGATACCTAAATTCAAAATAGGTTTGTGTAACAATTTTGAAGAAGATCGTTAGAACCGACTTTTACCAAAACTTCGCATGCTCAGCTGTTGACCGGAAAGCAAGGATTGCATACAAAAAGAATTTATAAAAGGGGATTAATGTGACGATTTTGGAAAAACTCTGTACTGCCGTTTTTAGAGGAACGCACTAGCGCGACCTTAAATTAAGCTATTTATATAGGACGCCTATGAATTTTCCTGAACCAACCAACTATATCTTTCAAAAGGGCATCAAACTGAGTGTTTATACAGCAAAATTGAAGAAAATCGATGGAGCCGTTTTAGTGATAAGGACTTACGGTCCCATATCCCTTTTCCAATTTTCACCAAAAGTTGAATATGTAATATATAAACCAGACTTGTCTCAATACTGAACTTTAGTAGTGCTACTTTTATAAGTTTTGAATATATGATAGTCAGAAGATTCCCAACATACACACACACACAATGGCCAAAAACTACATTTTTGGACTCTGGAGACTTTAAAACATGTAAATCAGGAGAAAAATCGATATCGAATTTTCGGACCAAATACAATACTTTCATTACCTACGGTAGTCAGGTAATGGAAATAAAAATGTGTGTTTGTAGAAACATTACTTTCCCTTCCTCCCTGGGGAGTGTAAATTTTGAATAAGGGTATCTTTGAAAAAGAAATCGTCAATATCTTTAAAAAGAATGGTTGATCTACACATTTGTGATAATATAAAACAAAGTTATCGATTTTTTTTTTTTTTTCATTGAAAAAAGAAATAGATATGAGATAAAACTTGTTTGCTTTCATGAAAAATAACATTAATAAATAATAATTTTAATAAATATTTTGTACGGAATGAAATTGTGTAGGAAATTATAAAAGAAAGACTGGTGGACAAAACACACTAGTTTTATTAAATATTTACGTAACTTAAATAGCTTTCAAACTGCATGGGGTGGAAACCGTAAATTTATATCACTTACATTTTAAAGTGCATAACATTCAAAAGAAAAATGGATTCAATATTTTTCATATAATCCCTTAAGATATCTTATGTGAAGATGCACTATCTAGGCAATTATAGAGAAAATCTCACAATATCCCCTGAAATTTTAACTCCGCATCATCTTCTTGACATACTAAAACATCCTTGTTCGATACCGTTCACAGAGATGCCACTTTGCCTTTCTGAAGTTTTTCGTTTTTCGTTTCAGATGAATCAATATTTAAACCTGTGGAATTCAAAGCTATTTGAAAGTTCAGCTGTTCTCTGCCTCAGGCTGGGCAAAATAATCTAACGAAAATGTATCAAGGGAAAAAATTAATTAGAAAGTCGTACGTTTTGAGGTGAGTATTATTGAAATAGATATAATAAGCAAAATTAATAATATTATTCAAAGTAAAATTAATAGCAGTTTTTATTGGTCATTACGTTTACAATTTATAGTCTAATGCAATTTAAAGTATACCTTTTTTTATTATATTTTATTTTTATTTATTTATTTTATTTATTTTTATTTTTATTTATTTTTTTGAATAAAATAATTATTCACATTATATTAAGAATACTTAGTTGTATTTTTGCGTTGTTTTAAATAAATATTTAATTCTTTTTATTCACTTTAACAAACTAGTTTGTTCAAACATTTATAGGCATATTTATTTTTAAAAAATAATACAATAATTGTACATAAGATATTTCATGTTTTATTTTGGCAAATCTTTCAATATGTAAGTTCTTACAGATACTAAATAAAAAGAAATTCCATATCATTTAATAAAAAAGTATTCTGTACATTAAATTTAAAATATTTCTTACTATTTATATCAATGGGTTAATTGACTATTGTATATATATCAAATCCCTTACTTCTATTTTTGAATCTAACACAAACTAACAAGATGAAAAAAAAAATAAAAGTTGCTTCAGTTTTGCTGGTATTAAATTAAATTTACCAACATGTAGATACCGTAACTTTTAAAGAATAATTTGAATATATAAAAACGTAAGCAAGTGAGAAAAATCAGGTTCCAAACGCATCTAACTTAGCTAAATGGACAAAGTAAAATAGTAATAATTTTATCAAGTACAACAATTTATTTTCATTAAAAAAGTAATAAATATATTAAATATTTAATATTCTTGAAAAAAAAAGGTTTTAAATCACACAAAACTATTCTTTTGGTCTTGAAAATTATACATTAATTTTAAGAATTACCTCTTAAATTGAAAAGCTTTCAAGTTATTATCAAAAATATCTATATACAGTCGGTAACAAAAGTGTCCGAACACTAGCAAAAATTCCTATATAAAAAAAAATAGAGTTAAAACTGTTTTGTCAAATAAATCCTTGTGGAATCCTGTTCTTAGTCAGTGTAAGAACATGATTCCATAAGGATTTATTTAACAAAACCGGATGAAATGTACTTTTTTTACATAAGAATTTTTGCTAGTGTTCGGACATTTTTGTTACCGACTGTATATATAAATGAATGTTTGTCTGTATGTTATTTATAAAATCGTAAACGGCTTGACTGATTTCGATCATTCTTTTTTTGTTCTTTTTCCTTATAGGTCAGGGATGGTTTAGGAAAAAAAAAATTGAAAAAAAATCGCCCCCCAAGGAGGGGGAGGGGGAGGGGGGAAAAACATGAATTTAAAAAATCCTTCATATCTCAAACAAAAAAACAGATCTCCGTAAAATTTTTGCTTTAAAATATGCCTAATATAAATGTCTAAAAACAAATTTCTGGAACTTTCGAAATTCGGTCCCCAAGGATGGGGGGGGGGGCGGGAGGGGGGGGGGAAACGGGATTTCGCATAATCCTATATATCTCAAACAAACAAAAAACAGATATACGTGAAATTTTTGCTATAAAATATAGCTAATACAAATATCTAAAAACCAATTTCTGGAATTTTAAAAATTCAGCCCTAGGTGGGGCAGCAGGGGCAAAAACAATTAGAAATACAGTTAGGCCTTTCAAAATTGGTACAGATAGGTTTTAAAGGCCTGCAAGTCGAAAGGGGACATTTTCGAAAGTGTAAAGTTATTAGGAGGGGCGAAAAGGGGGGAGGGGATGGGGGGGGGGCAAAAAAAATAAAAATAGAGTTAGATCATTCAAAATTGGTGCATAGAGGTTTTCGATACTTACAGATCGACGTTTTTCCTAATCAGGTTTTGTTTCGCTTAAAAAAAAAAAAAAAAATAATGCAATTTTGAGAATTCAGTAATTATAGTGATTCATTTAAAAATAGTGTCCAGCGAAGCGGGCGAAGCCTGCTAGTATGTTATAAAATAAAAAGAAACAAAAATAATATTTGTATTTTTTTTTTATCATTGAACATTCATTAAATTAAAAAATCTGGTGTGAAATAACCACACCACTTTTATTACACAATATTACACACATTAAATACATTTTTTTTAGTGCTAGAGGCCTATTTCAGTCGGTTTATTGAATGGGGATTTATTGAATGAAGTCCCCCCAAGGCACAACTTTGACATGAGTCCCCCCCCCCCCCCCAAAGTACCCCTATTCCTGTCGGTACAGCGTTGTCGTTTTTTTATACGTCACTCTTAATAGTGCTAAGGGCCTATTTCAGTCGGTTTATTGAATGGGGATTTATTGAATGAAGTCCCCCCAAGGCACAACTTTGACATGAGTCCCCCCCAGGCCCAACTTTGACATGAGCCCCCCCCCCCCAAGGTACCCCTATTTCAGTCGGTACAGCGTTGTCGAATTTTTATAATACACTCTTAATAGTGCTAAGGGCCTATTTCAGTCGGTTTATTGAATGAAGTCCCCCCAAGGCACAACTTTGACAGGAGTCCCCCCCCCAGTCCCAACTTTGACAAGAGTCCCCCCCAAGGTACAACTTTGACATGAGTCCCCCAAGGCCGAACTTTGACATGAGTTCCCCCCCCCAGGCTCAACTTTGACATGAGTCCCCCCAAGGCCCAACTTTGACATGAGTCCCCCCCAAGGTACAACTTTGACATGAGTCCCCCCCCAGGCCCAACTTTGACATGAGTCCCCCCAAAGGTACCCCTATTTCAGTCGGTACAGCGTTGTCGAATTTTTATAATACACTCTTAATAGTGCTAAGGACCTATTTCATTCGGTTTATTGAATGGGGATTTATTGAATGAAGTCCCCCCAAGGCACAACTTTGACATGAGTCCCCCCCCAGTCCCAACTTTGACATGAGTCCCCCCCAAGGTACAACTTTGACATGAGTCCCCCCAAGGCCCAACTTTGACATGAGTCCCCCCCAGGCCCAACTTTGACATGAGTCCCCCCCCCAGGCCCAACTTTTACATGAGTCCCCCCCAAGGTACAACTTTGACATGAGTCCCCCCCTCCAAGGCACACCTTTGACATGAGTTTTCCCCAAGGCACACCTCCCCCTCATTGGGAAAAAGAGAAAAAACGTTGTTTTGCGGCTATAAGGCAGTTTGGACTTCCAACGTTATTTGTTACAATATCTGCAGCTGAAACACATTGGTTTGATTTAATGAAAACTTTATCATGGAATTTAGATCGTCACGAATTAACTAAAGAAGAATTTGTCGATAGTAACAAGTTTATCAGTAGGCCTCTGGCACTAA
This sequence comes from Salticus scenicus, assembly GCA_963930645.1. Lineage (NCBI taxonomy): Eukaryota > Metazoa > Arthropoda > Arachnida > Araneae > Salticidae > Salticus > Salticus scenicus. The sequence goes on from OZ005661.1 coordinate 160,874,836, forward strand.
ATTAAAATCTGTCAATGTCAGATTTTCATGTTTTTAATAATGAAATAATGTCGTGTCTGTATAATTTTTTTTTATTTTTTTATTTATTATTATTATTATTATTTTTTTTTTTTTGTAGATAATGTGAACAGAAGACATAAAATTGACCTAACGAGGTAGACAACTAAAACTTTTTTGGTAAGAGAGACTTAATACACGTGTAAAGACAAATAAAAATGAGTTTATGTAACGAGTTAAAATTTTTGAAAAAAAAAAAATATAATAGACTTATTTTTTGAAACACGAATTTTCAAGATTTAAAACTGACCTACGTAATGAGGATGACTGTGAAGGAAAATCTTAAAATGGATTTATGTAAAAATTTTCAAGAAAACCTTTAAAGCCGCTTTTGAGCTATCAACTTTTACCAAAATTTGATATACTCAGTTGTTGACCGAAAACAATAATTAAATACAAAAGGATATTTAAAAGGGAGTTAATATGATGAATTTGATAAAAAAAAAAAAAAAAAAAAACGGTACAGCCATTTTTAAAGGAACGCACTTGCGAAACCTGAAATTGAACAATTCTATCTTTATTAGTTTAGAAGATATGATAGTTAGAAGATCCCCCCCCCCCCCCCACATGCACACAAACACATACATTGACCAATTTCCAAACTCTACATTTTTTTGAATCAGGAGACCTTAAAACATGTAAATCTAGAGAAAACTCAATATCGAGTTTTTGGATCGAATACAATATTTTCATTACCTACGATAGTCGGGTAATGGAAGTAAATAATCTGGTGTGTCACTCACACGACTTTCTCTTACCCTGAAATTTAATACTATAAATAGAGGCTGCAGATTAATAGGTAAGATAACGAGTACTGTTATGTAAACCTGTGTTAAACAATTCAATTAGGCTTCGGAAGGGTTTTATATGATAATTAATTCTGTGAGATGGGGCGCTACCTCCCCCCTCACCACCCCGTTTCATTAATGCATCTACATTTATATAAAATTTAATTCGGCTATTAAAAAATAATTCTGTTTTTAAAAAATAATTTATTAAAATTTTTATTTAAAAAAATTATCTTTTATGATAATGCAGATGATTTCCATATTAGCGAAGTAGTATAACGCTAAATATCCAAAAAAAGTCAATTTTATTCTCAATATTAAAGAAAAAAGAAAGGATTTTCTTTTTTTTTTTTTTTCGTTAAAAGTAAAAAAAAAAAAAAAAAAAAAAAAAAAAAAAATCGATAACTTTGCTTTAAATTATTGCAGATCGATGGTTCAACCATTCGTTTTAAAGGTATTGGCGAGCTCTTTTGAAAGATACCCATCATGAAAATTTACTCCCTCCAGGTTGGAGGCGTGGCTCCTGCATACACATTTTTTTTTTCCTGTTGACTATCTGTTACAAAAAATATATATTCGTTTCATTTGGTTTAGTGCAGTCTATAGACGTTAAAACTTTACTTACATGCAATTTCCCCCATAGAGGTAACGTATTACAATTCTCTTGATTGTCCCTGTACACGAACCATTTGCTTGATCTTAACGAAAAGCTTACTGTAGCATCCTTATATGATACACATTTAGAATACCAAGTTTCAACTTTCAGCCATAATTTGTTTTTGAGATATGCTGATAACAGACAGACACACAGACATACACACAGATACACACACAGACATACACACAGACCATTTGCTAAAAACATGATTTTCGTATTCAGGGGACTTCAGAACATGTAAATATAACGAAAACTCGCGTTCGAAAATTTGACCCAGAAACAACACTTTCTCTAACTTATGGGTAAGAGAAAGTAAATAATCTGGTATGTCATTCACACAACTTTCTCTTACCCTGAATTTTAATACTATAAATACAGGTTGGAGATCAAGAGGTAAAATAACGATGTTATGTAAACCTATGTTAAACAATTCAAGTTAAGCTTCGGGAGAGTTTTATATGATAATTATTTCTGTGTGAGGGGGGCTACCCCTCCGTTCAACCCCCTCCCCCCGTTTAATTAATGCACCTACATTTATATAAAATTTAATTCTGTTATTAAATATAATACTGTTTTTAAAAAAATAATTTATTAAAATTATTATTTAAAAAAATTATCTTTTATGATAATGCAGACGATTTCCATATTAGAGAAGTAGTATAACACTAAATATCCAAAAAAAGTCCAAAAAGAATAATTTCTCTACCTTATGGGTAAGAGAAAGTAAAAATGCATACTTATTAGACATAAACTCTATATAATACAATCTTTTTTACTTTCTCTTGCCCATAGGGTCGATAAAGTATTGTTTTAGGGTAAAATTTTCGAACGTGATTTTTTGTTATATTTACATGTTCTAAGGTACCCTGATTAATAAATCATGTTTTTAGCGAATGGTCTGTGTGTCTGTCTATTATCAGCATATCTCAAGAACAAATAATAGCAGAACTTCCAAACTCGGTATTCTAAATGTGTATCATATAGGTATGCTACAGTGAGATTTTCGTTGAGATGAAGCAAATGGTTCGTGTACAGGGACATTCAAAAGTATTCAAATACATTACGTCTATGAGGGAAATTGCAGGTAAGTAGAGTTTAACATCTATAGACTGCACTAAACCAAATGTAACAAATATACAATTTTTGTAATAGAGATAGTAAACTGGGAAATTTTTTTTGTGTATGTAGGAGTATCGCCTTCCCCTCGACGGGAGTAAATTTTCATGATGGGTATCTTTCAACACGTCAATGCCTTTAAAACGAATGGTTGAACGATCGATCTGCGATAATTAAAATAAAGTTATTGATTTTTTTCATTTTTAACAATTCTTTTTTATATAATATTGAGAATAAAATGGACTTTTTTTGGATATTTAGTGTTATACTACTTCTCTAATATGGAAATCGTCTGTATTATCATAAATATAATTTTTTAAAATAATAATTTTAATAAATTATTTTTTAAAAACAGAACTATTTTTTAATTACCGAATTAAATTTTATATAAATGTAGGTGATTTAATGAAACAAGGGATTGAGGGACGTGGTAGTCCCCCTCACACAGAACAAGTTATCACATAAAACTCTTCCGGAACTTAATTTGAATTATTAAAACTCGAATAAACGACTACGTCAGAAACGCCAAAGAAAAATATTGGAAATGCATACAGCTGTTTCGGCAGCTTTAAGCGTGCCGTCTTCAGTGCAAAAAGGCCTTTTGCACTGAAGACGGCACTGTGTCCTTTTTGCACTGAAGACGGCACGCTTAAAGCTGTCGAAACAGCTGTATGCATTTCCAATATTTTTCTTTGACGTTTCTGACGTAGTCGTTTATTCGAGTTTTAATATTCCAACGCCAAGTCTCCTGTTATTACTAATTTGAATTGTTTAACATAGGTTTACATAACGGTACTCGTTATCTTACCTCTTAATCTCCAACCTGTTTTTATAGTATTAAATATCAGGGTAAGAGAAAGTCGTGTGAGTGACACACCGATTATTTTACTCTTAATTGTGAATTGTATACGCATGTATATGTCTGTAATAAGGACGATTATGTAGCCTAGAGATCTAAATTAGTAGGGTTTGCCTATCGTGGAAGTAAACTAATCTAAATGGCTTAGCAAAAGATTAAAACCTTTGTTGAATCCAACCCATCTTCTCTATAAGATTTTGGAAACAAAACATCTCGAACTTTGGTGCGGTTTTAAATTAAAGAAATATGTTATTTTTATTACTATTTTTTTTTTTTTTTATATATAATGAGACTTTAAATATTTCTCATTATTTATTGCTCATTGTAGAAGCATTGTCGTGCTTAATGTGCATGATTCAATTCTTTAAGTTAAGTAAAATAACTGTTAAGAACTGATTTATAAAAAATGATGTAAATAATATTTTATTGATATAAGTAATATTTTAATGCAAAAATAAGTAATGTGGATATTTTTTAGTTTCTCTTGTCCGTATATATGGTGAAGAAAGTATTGTTTTTGGGTCAAACTGAGGCTTTGTAATATTTACACGTTTTGAGTTCTCCTGAATCAGAAAATCATATTTTTAGCGGTTTGTCCCCCCCTCTCTCTCTCTGTGTGTGTGTGTATGTGTATGTGCGTGCGTGTGTGCGTGTATGTGTGTTATCAGCATATCTACAGAACGAATAGTAACAGTAAATCCCAACTCAGTACTCTAAACGTGTATCATATAGGAATGCTACACTAAACTTTTCGTCGGGGTAAAAAATATGATTTGTGTACAGGGACATCCAAGATAATTCAAATACATTACGTCTATGGGAAAATTTTTGCTAAGTACAGTGTAACATCTATAGACCGATTTAACAAAACGGAATGAACAAAATTTTCATTCACTTAGAGTATACCCAAAATATTTGGATATATTGGGGCTGTACTTTAAAATTGCTGGAATTGTAATTCATTTTGTGTTAAATGTCTTTTTAAGTAAGACTATCTTTAGATACACAATATTGTTTGTGGTCCCTATCGTTTATAGGCAATACCATAGCTACCCTAATGCTAATTGAGCTAAACGTTTTTTTGTACTGAATGTAATCGATTGAAGTGCTTTGCTACATTTTAATATGGCAACAAACAATACTCCGGAAGAAAAGTTAGCTTTTCTTATCCACTCTGTAAACAAAGTATTTTTTAAAGTTCAATTTTCCTCTTTTTTTTTGTACAATATCACGTTTTGAGGTGCACTGATTAGGGAGGTTCAATTTTTTGCGTTTTATTTGTATTTGTATCTGCTATCATCATAACTTAAAAAGAAAAAAAAAGAGAAAAAAAAAATAAAGATAATCAAACTTGATATTTTGAAGTTCGTATTAGGTTGCTACTTAAAAATTTTATCAAGATTGGTAAGATTGAAGTCAAATTAATAACAGCCTTGATTTTTTTTTTTTTTTTTTTTTTTTTACAAATATTTGTAGACACTTTCATTAAAAGGGAGATTAGAGGGGGACTAAGCCCCCTCACCCAGTGTCATTAAAACTGTTCCTAACATGCACACCTGCTCAAAAGTTTAGCTAGATTTGAAAATGATAATTTTTTTTTTCAGTTTAAAAACTTATCTCTCGATGAAATGTTTCAAACATTTAAATAACTGGGTCTTCCTCATGTTTTTCAGTGAAGATTGGTTTATGGTAACATTTAGAGGGCCTCTAACAAATTGAGCAAAATCAATAATGGTTCTGATCACCTTGTATCGTTAAGTGAATAAACAGCTTTAGGATATACAGATCCAGTTCATTTGCGGATGAATTTGTGTGACGATATCATATTAAATAACGGAGATATAAGCATTTATTTTAAAACTCTAAAAAAAAATCGGTATGTTTTCTATTTATAATACACAGAGTTTTGAACGAAAATTATTCCCACTTTCAGATAAGTTGAAAAATACTTTTAAAACAATATACTGCAATATACTGCAAACAATATACTGCAATATACTGCAAACAAATATCTCGAATATCTCATGAAATATGAGCATTTTTATGATAAATATTTTCACTGTGCCTGTGTGAAAGATTAAAAAAAAAAAAAATAATAATATATATAATCCTTCCTTCCTATCTTGAGTTTCTTAGATTATTTTTCATGAATTTTGATAAAGATTATGGTTTTAGTTAAGATTTGATGCGTTACTTTTTTAATTCGTTTGTTTTGCAGGCTGTTGATTGGTAAATCTAGTTTCTTTACATTGGTGTAGTTCATCCATTGATTTTTTTTTTTTTAATCTTATTGGTCATTGGTGTTTCAGTGATCTTGTATCTGTTGCTTGGCTTCTATTATGCTTAATAGATCATCATTATATATATATATATATATATATAGATAGATATATAACGTTCATAATTGTAGGGACAATCTCGATTTTTTCGTTTTATTTAACTTACTAGCGGACAAATTACAGTTGACATGCGAATCTGTTAACTACTGGGCTAGATTAATTCATATATAGGCCTTCAATTTTTCTTGGACATTACTGATAATTCCTCGAAAAAAAGAACGTTCAAGTAGTGAAATATGATAACTGTCTTTTTTAAGTGGAAGGATAATTTAAATCCGCCGAATTTCAAATGAAATTCATAGGTCTAAAATTGCTAAAGGAAATGTGATCAAACGTTGAACTGCTGGTTCGATAGGAGAGAGATCTGATGCAAAGTCAGAGTTGTTTTACAGAGATCGAAGACTCATAATTCCTCTTACTGTTCTACTCATAATGACTGCTGCTGAATTTGCTCGTAATTTATAACGAAAGGTTAGGGTCCACATTTATGCATGTTTAAAATAATTAATAATATGTTAAAATGAATAAAAAACCTGTAATAATCAATCAGCATTTAATGGGGGAAAGAACGTCTGTGTTAAAGTTGAACAAAGACAATATTAAATGGTAAAATGTTGCATTTTCGGATGAAAAACATTTTATTCTTGATTAACCAAATTGTTTTAATAGTTACTGGCAAAATCTAAAGATAGCGAAAAACAGAGCAGATTTTTTAAAGGCAGATATGAATCGGACATTTTAAAGGTGAATCTATGGTGCTCTGGGGAGCTGCTTCTACTGAAGGCAGAATGAATTTAGTAATTTTTTCTATTATTATGAACATCAAGAGAATATCCGCAAATTTTAAACGTGAAATTATCAGATTATTGTTAGATTTTGGGGAGTAAAAATATTTTTTTTTACAAGACTTACATTTTTGCTCTACTTTTAGAGCAATAGGAAATAGTTTGAAGAAAGTAACTTCTGTATCATTGCCTTTCCCATGGCCTAAAAGTTGAAAAAACCTTAACTTATGATATTAGAAAAGTGCATGCAAGTAGAAAGCAATTTTAAATAGTGTAAATATATTAAGAATATCATATATGCTATACAAAATGGTATTGAAACTGAATATATATATATATATATATATATATATATATATATATATATATATATATATATATATATAAAGGTGTTTATATATATATATACCAGAGAGAATGTCTGACTGTTTCACCCTAAAAAGAGACCCCATAAAATATTAATTTAAAGAATAACTGAAAAAAAAAATACTAAAATTCGAGCTGTCCTTATAATTGTGAACGCCTGAAAAAACATGTTTTTATCATATTTAAAGTTTTTTAAGATAGAAAAACGATAAAACTTTTTAAATATAGTCTATTAATGAAATTCAACTTAATTAAAAATATATTTGTTTAAATAATAATGTTCAGTGTTTAGTTAATATAGAAAAACGGGTGTCCTTATAATTATGAGAAGGAGTGTATATTAGGTTTATTCAATAAAATATGTATTCGGGCAACAATTCCTATGTGTTTATATCTATACATATTACAAATTTGAAACCTTTAACCCTTTGCGGCGCAAGGTAATTAGGATCATTTAAATTACAATGCCACCGGAATTCACGAACAAAATTAAAATAAAAGAAATTGACGACATTTTCTACTATGTTATAAAAGTAAAATTTTGCTAAAAAATTTCTGGGATGAGTTTTTGCAGTTGAGAATTATAAATAGGTGATGCTGTAGTGGCATCAACTCCCCTGAAATGGTTAATCTATGTTTAGTATGCATTATTCCATATATTCATGATCTTCAAACTGCTAAAACTTTTACAGATATTTAAGAAAAGATTCAATCTTTTTTTGAATGATTAATAAAACCTAATTAAAAGAATTAGGAATGAGTTTTGAAATTTATGAATTAGTTTTTGAGAAAGAAAAATTTTTTCAAAGTGCATGTCCACGTAATTTTAGGGGAAAAAAAGAAAAGAAAAAAAGAATTCGTGTTTTTTGTGATATTTTTATTGTTAATGAATTTTCTTTTAAAATATATTGCGAAACCCATGCTTAATTTTTTTAGGTAGTTTCTGTTAAACATTAAAAATAATATTAAGTCTTTTTTTAAATATCTGTAGAAGCTTTAGCATTTTGAAGATTATGAATTCCTGAAAAAATGCATATTGAAAAAGTTAAAAATGCGATTTAAAGTATTCAAATATGTAAAAAAAATCTATCAAAAACTATAAGAATTGTTGCCTGAATATACTTTTTATTCATCAATCCCAATATATTTCAATTTATAAATATTAAAGGTAAATATAAGCTTTTATTTGAAACATATCTCAATAATGTATCGTCAAAGGTTCTAAGTTCCATTAAGAAAAAAAAAAAAAAAAAAAAAAAAAAAAGGCTAATTAAAAGCATTTTGTAATTTCTGAATACATAGAATGGCGCATTGAATACGCATCATTCTGTAGATTATTCCCTCATATCAAATAGAACCTTGATAGGAAGTACTAAAATTCTTTGAAGAAAAAGTTGCACTTTTTAGACTAAACCCAAAACCGTGCAGTTAAAAGTCCATAGACAGGAAAGGGAACCATTCTTACATTGTTGGGTTCCTATAATAATTCACAGTTAGGCTTTCATTAAATTAGTGCATTTGATTTATATCCGTGCACCATTATTGTAGCAGAACTACCTTTTATTACACTGTATTATTACACTGTATGTCCGAAAAAAGCTATTAATTCCAAGAATGTTGCCTCTTCATTGAATTAGACCATAACAAATTCACAATCGTTTTAAAACTTACAGTAATGTGCGCGCGCACACACACACACACACACATGAATAAAAACCATTTCCAATATATCTCACAAAGTAATAAGAAGTAACAAATTTATTAGAAGGGGAATGCAGTATTGATTATCAGTAATAAACAATTTTACCAATATATATGAGAGAAGAAATTATGAAACATCTTCACAAAAATACCTTTTATAACATAACACAAAAAGGAATAAAATAATTGAAAATTATTTAATAAAGCCGGCAGAAAGAGGATACCTACAATAAAATCTTTTTGTAAAAAAAATAGAACCGACTCCAAAAAGCAACTACTATTCAAATAACTAAAAAAAAAAAAAAAAAAAAAAAAAGGTATGAAATAAAACTGTCAATTGCGTCTAAAAGTATAAAATAATTTCCTTCGCCAAACAACCTATAACACTATAATTAATCATAACTTTTGAAGTCGGCGCAAAATTAAATAAAATTTAATTAGTTTTTAAAGGTTTGTTTTTAGATCGGTAGCAACAAATGCTGCTGTCTCGAATGATAAATTTTCATGTTTCCTTTATTATTTTATCACTGTTTACAATTGGTCCATTGGTAGCATCTACATAGAACAGTGAACATTCTTCACAATGCGGTATTTATATTTCTACGAAGGAGTTTCCTTTGCAAATTTGGTATAACTTTGATAACTATTATCCTTGGAGGCTTTTGGATTTGGCGATCTAAACGTAATGCAAAAATATACACACAAGATGTATATTTTCATAATATACATTGTATGAAGTATTGTTTCATATTCTTGATTACTCTCTTAATATACCTAATCAAAATAATCATGATATCCCAAAGAAATTAAATATGTTTACCAGATAATTTTGCGATTTTTCTTTTGCCAAGGACGTCAGATACCAGTATCTTCGCCATCTTTTGCTGCTTACGAAATCTTATTTGTTTTCTTGAATCAAAGTAGTTTTCGACTGCGTTTTCCAGGTGACAATGTGAGATGTGTATTTTGAATAGGATTTGATTTTTGTATTGAATAAAGGTATAAATTTTTATTTAATTTTTCGCCGACTTTAAAAGTTATGATCAATTGTAATTACTATATATTGTTTAAGAAACTAGTTAACATCTACATATTTTTTACTTTCTTCTATATGTATATATAGAGAAATTATTGGATTCTTGAAATTTTTTGAACTCCAGTTTTCGATAGATTTACACGTTTTGGGATTTCCTGAACACGATTTGACTGCTTTTAGAAAATGTCTGTCTGTGTGTGTGTATCAAAAATTTTGTCGACGCAGTATCTCACGAACCAATGAACTAAATTTAACCAAACTTGGTATTTAGTTGAACCCTGACATGAACTAGAGCTGATTAGATTTGTGGAAAAATTCCTCAACAGGTGGCGCTGTGATCCTATTTTTCTAAATTTTTAACATGGCGATGTAGGACAGAATTTCGTATAAATGTACATAATGAGAGATATTTTAAACGTGCGATTGCAAAATTAATATGAATTATTTATAATGGTAGCAGTTATCTAGGGAAAAAAAATGTGCATGTAGCATGTGGAAGCATCGCTTCCCCCAACCGGGGGGAGGGAGTAAATTTTCAATATGGATGTCTTTCGAAAGATGTCGTCAATACCTTTAAAATGTATAGTTGAACTATAGACCTGTGATAATTTAAAATAAAGTTATAGATTTTTTTTTTCTCATCTTTTAAAGAATATCTTTTGATATTGGCAAAAGTTGACTTTCTCTCGGCATTTAGTGATATGACTCTATCAGATAAAAATCGTCTGCATTTATAATGGAAAATAATTTAATAATTTAATAAATAATTTGTATTCAATGAATTCTGTGCAAAATTATATAGAAGAAAGTCGTGTGGTGGCCACATCATACTAGTTATGGTTTGTTGTGATCTATCTATCTATCTATATATATATATATATATATATATATATATATATATATGAGAGTTTTATTCATCATTCAAATAAAATTATATAAAGAAAATGAAAACCGATTAAAAATCCGATTAATCCGTTAATGAACTACGATTAACCCAATTAAAGCTGTTAATCGATTCCCACTCCTAACTGTAGTGTTAGAGGTTGTTTGGCGAAGGAAATTATTTAATACCTTTAGGCGCAATTTACAGTTTCATTTGATACATTTTTTTTTTTTTTTTTAGTTATTTGAATAGTAGTTGCTTTTTGGAGTCGGTTCTATTTTTTTTTTTTTTTACAAAAAGATTTTATTTTTCTCTTTTCAGTGAAAACATATTCATATAGCAGAACATCAGGAGACGTTAGACGGTAGTTTCACAAATCCCAATTTCCAAGAAAAGTGACATGACATAAAAAAAATGGTTTATGTCACTGAAAAATACATGAAATGCACCGAATGTGAACAAATGAGTTACATCTCCATCTAGAAAGTTAACCACTCGAGAGACAGTTGTGCCAGTTTTATTCTAGTCAACTTATTTTTAAGTTGATTTGTCTCAAATGCTGCATTTTTAAGTTCTGTCACTTTTCTTGCCTTTATCGGATATGAGCAAAAACCTATCTCTTGAACGAATATACGTTAAATAATAAAGTCTTTAAAAATGTAAAGAACGGATACGCTGTTTTCGTAACCAAAAATTCTGTTAGGCATCTATATTGAACTTTACAGTGAATACGTGTCACCCGCTGCGCTGGAAATTCCGCAGCATGAAGTTCAAAACATGCATTGCAGCTGAAGGATAGAAGTTTCAACATCGATATTTACATACTGCTTTCACCAGTGTAGCTGCATGCGTTCAGTATTTAGAGCGAGAACAGACTTTTGTGAGTATCCTGTAATTTGTTTATATCTTAATGAAATCATACTGAAACCTATTTCAGGCCAAGATCGTTACGACAAAAAAAAAAAAGTATTAAAATTAAATCATCTCTTATGAAGTTATAAGCTAACAAATTTCAACAACAACAATGAGAAACATGGTTTGTATTATGAACCTCTTCCTTTAACAAGTCGGTTTAAAACGTCTATGCGTTAATCAATGTGACCGCTTACAATAACCATACTTTGAATTTTACACATCATAAATGTCACCCGCCACACTACAACATATGCAATGTCGTTCAATTGAGCACAAAATAGGAAATTGTGAACAAACAAATGCACGTTTTAAGCGTTCTGTTATTAGCATTAATGTCTAAACTATCTTTTCGTACTAAATTGATGATGCTCTGCAATTTTATAATTCACTTTTTCCCCTGTCTTGAACCGTTTGCGAGATAAGAACGCTAACTCCACTGTTTTACACCAGGTAGCGCTGTAGGCGATTGAATCGCGTAGCACATTTCCACTTTACTATACCTACGTACCACTTTTAGGACTATAGCTGCAGCTGTTCAGCAGTTAAAAGAGTTGGGACTGACATTTTTGGGCCCCCTGTATTTTATTTTGATCGTAAAGCTATACCAATAGGACATAGTTCAGACCAAGACCTTTACAATAAAACAGAAGTATCAAAATCGGAGCATCCGTTCAGAAGTTATGAGCTAACAAAAAAAAAAAAAAAAACATACGGTTTGAATTGAGAACCTCCCTCCTTTTTTGAAGTCGGTTAAAAGTAGTTGATACGTTTCGATATCTCACAAGGTTTAAACCAGATAATTCTCGAATTTAAACAGAAAATCACATTTATTAGAAAACAAATATGAAAACAGATTCATAAAGAATTGTTCTGAAACATAAAAGTTTTAGTAAACGAAAGGATTGTCAGCAAATGAAAATTACCCACAATATGCGATTAGCTTTTGAAGCAACAATAAATACTTTTATTGAAGATAAATGTTGCAGTTGCAAATAAAATTTTACTTAAGAAACAGATTATATATAAATATATGTAGAATTTCAGTACAAAAATCCATGTGTATCAAAGGCAAAAATCAAGCATACAAGACATAAGCAACACATAAAAAAATTATCACTTAATATAATTAAAAAATAATGAGAATTACTCTGAAATGCTGTCCCTTTATCTTTATTAATAAAATCAGACTTTAATCTGTAAATTTCTCAAAATCAAAAATTTTTGCAATATCTTCAGGTATCACACACAGTGAAAGCCAAAAATGACTCCATAAATTTTCACGTGTGGGAAGGGAGAGGGAGGGGGAGGTTCATTCTGTCGGTATCTGTAACACTATGAGTATTTTTGTCCGGGTATCACGTAAAGACTACTGGACGAATTTAAACGATATTTGGCAGAGATTTAGGTCTGTACCCAACATAAAATTTTACCTTTCGAACATTTAAAAATTTTGAATAGATTTAGAGGTATGGGTACAGCGTCTAGAATAAACAGTGTGGCAATCGCCTATAACCGTGATGTTAAAATGATGCTACAAAAATTAAGCTTACCCAGATGTCGCTGTGATCGAAGCTATTGCTCAAATCGAAGACCTGGTTGGCTTTTCCCAGTTTCGCCAGTTTAATCACGTGATCTAAGCATATAATTAACCAATAGGGAGTCTCGGTTTTGTTGTCGTGACATTAGCTTCGATTACAATGACATCTGGTGACAGGCTTAATTTGTTTAGTACAATTTTATTCGCCGCTTTCCCCACTGTTTATTCTAGACGCTGTAGTATGGGTAAAAAACGCTTGCGCATGCGCCATAAGGCTTTTGTAAGTAAAACGCTTTGAATGGAAAAACAAATTGCGATATCTTTACGTATTAGACATCAGGAAACTCGATAATGATCTCAGAATATCTTTTCCGTGTGCATGGGAGGAGTGGAGGTATATAGAATATTTTTTTTCCACTGGATATTACGTGAAAACGGCCGGACCGAATTCAATGGCATTTGGCAAAGGTTTGCTTCTATACCCAACTTAAAATTATAATAATCGAACATTTCAAATTTTAAGTTAGATTTACAGATAAAAGAAGAAAAGCTTCTGTAACCAATTAAAAAAATATATCTAGGTATTTAGATACACTAAAATGACAAAAAACTCGACATTTTATTTGTTGTTGTTTTGTTTTTTGACTCCTTGCTCTCTTTTGCAGACGATAGTTTCCTTATCCTTGAGAGTGCTTTTCAAAATTTACATTTGCTTTAAAAGTTGGAGTGTTTTGTACTTAAAACATGTTTTATCTCAAGCAGTGGTAATAAGATGTTCTGTGAAAGCTGTACAGAAAATTACGTAAAAGGAGGATTCCAAAAAGAAATCACAGGTATTATTTATTTATATTGTATATATTTACTAGTAGGCCTTGCCCTTTACGCTGGACATAATATTTATATCAGCTCTCAAAATTACATATCATCATTAATAATAATAAAAAAAAAAAAAATCACTGAAATCACAAAAAGAAATCACAGGCATCATTTATATACATTTACAAGTAGGCTTTGTCCTTTACGCTGGACATTATATTTAAATCAGTTCTCAAAATTCCATATCATTATTAATAAAATTAAAAAAAAAAAAAAAAAAAAAAAACTGAAATCAGTCGAAATTTAAGTTAAAGTTACTGCTGTGTTCGGTAGAGGCTTTCCTTCTCAACGTGAGTTATCCGAGTCCCATTGCCTTCGGCAGCAACTTACCCCCTTTTTACTTCCCCTTTCCAAACAGGAAAGTTTGCTCTCTAAAAATGTTTAACCAGATTTGCTTACTCAAAAATGAACATAATATTTTTAGCCGTAATGTGAGAGAAAGTTCTAGAAAAAATTAAAATTTGAGTAAAATTAGTCTTTTCTGATCAAAAGTCTTTTCAGTCAAAATGATCGTTAAATTGTTAGCTCACTTCTGAACAGATTTCGATCCTTTTCATTTGGTTCCACAAAATTTCATACTGATGGCGCCAACTATCTATCATATTATAAATGACACATGAAAAATATTTTTTAAGATATATATAATTAATTAATTGTTTTAAAAATATGTTGAAGACATTCGATGATTAGAAAAATAAACTATCAAAGTTAACAAAAAATTTAGAAATGTAACAAATGCTTCATATACAACTGACAAAAAATAGCAGAGTTCTCAAATCACGATTGTTAGTCACAAAAAATTAAAACGAGCAACGAATATGTTTAAAAAAAGCTGTTTCTTTAAGAAATATATAAAATTTAAAGAAAAAGAACAAAGTATTTTTATAATGTAGAAATTTATTTATGCCTAAAGTTTATATATTTTTTTTATAATCTTTGAAACTAATTTATTAAAATGCAAGTAATTCGTTCAAAAAATGCATTATAATGTTTTCATTATAATTAAATTCAACATGTAAAATAATATGCATAAACAAACCAGTACATAGTGCTTTTTCAACTCATAGTTATTCAAAAAAGTCTGCAATGTTGAGTAGAAGAATTTGTTTTTCTAAGCGATTTAAATTATACGGAATTCACTTGCAAGCTTCTAAAATGCCTGTTTGTCACAGAGGATTTGTTTTCAAGAATTGTTTCTCAATTTTAAATCAATAGTGTTATTTTAAGACAGTTTATTGGGTTTCCCATAGCTCTGTATTATGTATAAAACCAGTAAAAATTGTAAATAATATTTTCTCCCTTTGAGAATGATTGAGAACGGCTATACAACCATTTTTTGTATGAAATCGTAGCGTAGTGGTAGCGCGTTCTTTTGCCAAGGAAGGGGACCCGCGTTCGATTTCGGTGGAGGGAGTGTGATGTTTTTTCTAGCATTAAACAGTTTCACTCAAATCTGGCCCGATTTTTCTCAAAAATAATTTCTTTCACAGGCTCAAATCTAAGCCGCTTATAGCAGCTCAATGGTTTGAGCGGATTTCTCTCAACGTGAGAAGTTGCCTTTCAACATGTCGATTGAGTGAAAAATTCCTTAATTTGAGAGAAATTTCCCTTTCTATTTTTAAAAAGTGAATTTTAGCAAAATTCCACCAAAGGGCGCAATGCGTACACTTAATCAACACCAAGGCACCAAAATTTGCCATTCTAAGCTAATTTGACGCAAATTCAAACGTGTTCTTCTGCCCCAAGTGGAGAGGTTATTTTCGCAAAAGAGAGAGCATGTTGCTTACACATAACCAACCGACACATGAAAAAATCGCTTTCCACATATAACTTGGAGCTGATTTATGCTTGGAAACGTATTTTTGCCCCCACTTTTTTTTAAAGGGTGGGAAGGGGATTTAATTTTGCACGATCTTTTTATAGTACGTGTTGGATACGTATAGCAAAATCACCTATCAAAAACTGCAATTTTAAAATAATTTGGCGCTTATTTAAACTTGAAAACTTGTTCCCCCATCCATCGGTGTAAAAAGTAATTTCACAAAATTTCTTTGTAGGGTGAGTATTGGATAAGCATATTTGATAGGATTTTCAGTATAATTCAAAAGAATGTATCCAAAATTTGAATTTTAATACCAAATATTCGAATATTATATACTCACAAATTTATAATCAGACATTATATTTTTAGACGGCATATTTTGTTTTTAATTTTTTACAAAAATTCTCCAAAATTTATACTATATTTCTTTGTTATAATGCATTTATATTTATATTTTATATGCTTATAATTTTTTATAATTATTACTTCCTTTTTTGAACCGTTACTTCAAAAATTCATTTGTGTCTATATTTATGAGGAGATGCACTATACATAGAGGAGAGTGGGGTTGAATGAGACGCAGGATGAATGGGACAATAGCAAAATTTTTATGTTTTGCAAGCACTGGAAACTTGGCAATTTTTCTGATATATGGCAGCACTGAGGTCATTCACCAAGTGTAATTTATAGAATTGGACTATTCATAGAACGGCAGAAAAAAATTAAGTTTTTTTTTTTTTTTTTTTTTTTTTCAGCTGCTAAAGTAAGTTTTTACTGATTCAGTTAGGTAGTAGTTAAAAAATTAACTATTTGCTTAAAGTTAATATAGCTCTTATATGGTGAAAAGGCATAGTCTTTTATTGTGTTTATGATATTCAAGAAGAATATTGACAATTGTTCGTTGAGCCTATATCCTGTTTTACATGATCATGTGGTGGTTGGGATGAATGGGACAGTTTAAATGGGGATGAATGGAATATTCCCCACTATGTACTAATTTAAAATTTTGCACTATAATTATATTAAAACGTAAATTAGCCATATTGATTATCAGGATTTTTAATTTTGTGGACTTAGAAAAAAAAAATTGAAAATAACTGTTCTGATTTTTGTTTATGATAATTATGATTAAAAAAATTATAAGTTAGAATACTCAATGCAAATTAAATCTATAATTAAAATAAATAAATGAATAAACAGATAAATAAACTAATAATAATTTGATTAAAATCACAATTTCTATCAAATTAATTAAATAAAATCTGGTTATTATTAATATGATACAGAATGTTGATTTTCTCGATCAGTCGGAAACAAAAATCTATCTGAATAATTTGTACTCTATTATAATGATTTATCTCTTTCTAGTGTCTTATTTATTCATTTATTTTTATATTAGGTCTTATTAGATTAAATTACCAAAGCTTGGAGCCTTAGGAAACTGCACGAACCAAAGGACTTTTGTCTTTTAATGTTAGTTTGAGTCAATACATCAGTTTATGTCAATTTCAGTGAATTTATAGTGAGTAATAAAATCACATAAACCAATTTAACTTTAAAAATTTATTTACTTTCAATTTTGTTTTCTTTTCTTTGTTAACTCCAGTCCTGTCCCATTCATACCCATAGGTGGTGATGAATGGAACAATGAACATACATGTAATATATATATATATATATATATATATATATATATATATACAAAATTCATATATGTATACATTTTGTTTAATCATAGCTATTGAAATTTCAGTGTAAGAAGGTTTTGAAATATGAATAAAACTTTAGAGTATTAAAATGTAATCTTTGAAATATAAGAAAAATGTATGTGTGATCGTCCTCGGTATTAGGCTAAAACTTTGGCTAAGACTATATTAAAATATTGGACATGAGTGTTGAATAATATTAGAACCGACATGTTCTTATGGCAATTTTTGCATATTCCTTTCCGACCCGAAACATTTTTAACTTAAAACATTACTTTCTTCTGTTTTTGCAAACTGAAAGAAAAATATGGACTATAACCGACATTTGTTGGTTGAAAATTGTACTTTACACTCTCTGCTAATTATCTCGATCGTTTATTTCATGATTTTATAACGTACGACTCTTCCAGTTGCAAAAAGGTAAGTGGATGTCGAGGATGTCTAAACCGCACGATCGTACTGCCTGTGTCGGAAAGGGATATGAGATGAATAATTTTCGATGTAGCACAAGTTTGTAAAAAATTGTCATATTGTAGAAGCTGTTTCTTTGTACATTGATTTGCTGCACTTCTGTGTAACTTACTGTCCATGAAAAATTAATTCTGTGGATGTATGTAACTGTGCGTTTTTTACTTTTCTGCTTCAAATAGAAGTTCATAGTGTATTCGTAGTACTTAAAAATTACTCGTTATGTCTTGTAATAAGTGTTAAAATAAATGTCGAACTTTAGCTTTTGTACAATGTATATGTCCGTGTTAATTATTCCATATCATGAAATTAAAACACGCACAAAAAAAAAAAAAAAAAAAAAAAAAAAAAAAGATAGATAGATTAAAAGTTTTGATCGTGTTGTTGTTCATAGAAAAACGAAAATAATTTTTACTAAAACGAAAAGTTATCAGATAAGTATTCAATTAAGTTTGCGCATGGCTTTAATTACGACATAATTACTTTAGTAAAAAATATAGAGGAAGAGAGAAACAAAGAATTATTTTTAAGCAATCTAAATATGTAAAATCAGAAATAGTCCTTGGATTTACTTTGGAACAGAAATTTTGACTTCACTATTATTTCTGCTTTTTGCCAGAATATACATATGCAAAATGAATTTGGCATACTTTAATTATAATTATTTTACTTTAAAAAGTGCTTTGAATTTTCACTTGAAGAATTGTAAATGACAGTTATGAAAAGTTTGTATATTTAAAAGTCAAACGGTTTATTTATTTTTTATTTTAAATATAAAAGTAAAGCAAAAATAAATTATAATACAAGTAATGAAAACAATTTATATAATGTATATAAATTTGTGGTTAGTGCATTAATAAAGGGAATTTTTTGTAGAAAAATTATTTTTAAATATATAAATTACATTGATCTGTGTAATCAATGTAAAGTAAACTTAAATATAGTTATTTTAAATATACTTAAATAAGAAAAATATTACTATTATAAAAATTATTTACACAAGACTGTGTTTATTAAAATGCATTCTCCAGAATTATAATAGTCTGATATACAAGGTGATTTCAATTAAAGTTGCGATTTCAAAACACTCTGACCTTAAAACTACCGGTCTGTTTGATATATTCACAGAACAATCTTAAGGCAATGAAATTTTGTTTGGCGAAGGAAAAAAAGTAATTCTAAAATGTGTCTATAGATGGCGCTTTCAGGGTAATGTCAGTTGAAACGCTTGAATGGATTCGTTAAACACGGGAATGTTGCTAGCAATAGAATAGAATAGCAAGAAAAAATAGATTCCAAGAGTTTACAATTTTACATAGATTCCAAGAGATTCCAAAAACAAAAATACGTGTTTACAGCAAATAAAAAAAAAATAAATAATCTGGTGTGTCACTCACACGACTTTCTCTTACCCTGAAATTTAATACTATAAATACAGTTTGCAGATTAAGAGGTAAGATAACGAGAACTGTCATGTAAACCTATGCTAAACAATTCAAATTAGGCTTCA
This sequence comes from Salticus scenicus, assembly GCA_963930645.1. Lineage (NCBI taxonomy): Eukaryota > Metazoa > Arthropoda > Arachnida > Araneae > Salticidae > Salticus > Salticus scenicus. The sequence continues at coordinate 160,894,258 of OZ005661.1, forward strand.
GAAGAGTTTTAAAGATAATTAGTTCTGTGTGAGGGGGGCTACCGCCCCCCTCAACCCCCCTTTTATTAATGCACCTACATTTATATAGAATTTAATTCGGTTATTAAAAAATAATTCTGTTTTTAAAAAATATTTTATTAAAATTATTATTTAAAAAAATTATTTTTTATGATAATGCAGACGATTTCCATATTAGAGAGGCAGTGTAACACTAAATATCCAAAAAAAGTCCATTTTACTCTCAATATATATATATATATAAAAAAGAAAAAATACGATTTTTTTTTCTAAGTTTATTTTTCGTTAAAATTTAACAAAAATCTATAACTTTGTTTTAAATTATCACAGATTTATAGTTCAATCATTCGTTTTAAAGGTATTCGCAAGCTCTTTTGAATGATACCCATCATGAAAATTTACTCCCCTCGAGGGGGGACTTCCCCCCCCCAGGGGGGGAGGTGAGGCTCCTACATACACAAAAATATTTTCCCAGTTAACTATCTCTATTACAAAAAATATATGTTCGTTTCATTTGGTTTAGTGCAGTCTATAGACGTTAAATTCTACTTACCTGCAATTTCCCCCATAGACGTAATGTATTAGAATTCTCTTGATTGTCCCTGTACAAGAACCATTTGCTTGATCTTAACGAAAAGCTTACTGTAGCATCCCTATATGATTCACATTTAGAATACCAAGTTTGAACTTTCTACCATAATTTGTTTTTGGGATATGCTGATAACAGACAGACACACACACAGACACACAGACCATTTGCTAAAAACATGATTTTCGTATTCAGGGGACCTCAAAACGTGTAAATATAACAAAATCTCGCGTTCGAAAATTTGAGCCAAAAACAATACTTTCTCTACCTTATGGGTAAGAGAAAGTAAAAATTGGTGACAAGAGTAAGAGAGAAACTTTATGGAACAAACACATTACAGATGGTTAACGACACATTTAGGAACTGCATTTTTCCTCTTCTCCAAACAAAATTTCGTCGCATCAAGACTGTTCTGGTAAAATTATCAAGCCATTTTGATCGGTGGTTTTATTGTTAGGGCATTTTGAAGTCACAACTTTAACTATAATCACACTGCACATATTTCAAAGTTTCGATTTCGATAGTTAAATTTATGAGATGAATGTACCATGAAATGAGACATACAGTATCGGACAAAAAAACTACATCACTAACAAATATAAATATTTTGTAAATTTAACACGCTGTTTTGTTTGCAAAAATTAAATGTAATTGTTGCAAAGTATTGTATGATGTTATCACACATCATTATTGCGTCATATAACAATTTTTAAGTATTACATCAACCTGATTTCATTACTAGATCAAGATAAGGAAAGTCTGGTTAATTTTCGTGATCCTTCTATGTGATAAATTATGGCTCTATACATCGAACAAATGACTTGGAAGAAATGCATAGTAATTGTTTTATCTAAAGAATGGTCTTCAACACGAGAGACAGCCAAAAAATTAGATTGTCATCAATCTACTCTTTCGAGATGGATCAAATTAAAACGTGAAACTTGTGATATCAAGAGAAGGTGTGGATCAGGCTACTACAACAACCAAAGTTGAAACAGTTGTGCCAGAAAAATCATCATGCAAGTGCACCACATTTAAAAGTCGAACTGGAGATCGCTTGTGATGTTAACGTAAGTGGAAAAACAGTATAGAGACGGCTGAGGGAATGTGGTTTGCTTGCCTAATTCCCAAAGAAAAAGTCCCTTGCTTACTCAAAAAATGAAGAAAAAGCAACTTGCTTGGGCGAAAAAACATGTTTGATAAACAAAAGCTTAATGGAACATTGTAATTTTCTCAGATGAGTCCAAATTTAACCTGCCTGGATCGAACGGTATATGGTATATCCGTAGACGTAAAAGCGAAGCATTACATACAGATTGCATGTCACATACAGTCGGTAACAAAAGTATCCGAACACTAGAAAATATTCCTATATAAAAATTAAAGTTAATACTGTTTTGTTAAATAAATCCTTGTTGAATCGTGTTCTTAGACTGATTAAGAACATGATTCGACAAGGATTTATTCAACAAAACAGTATTAACTGTCCTTTTTTTATATCGGAATTTTCGCTAGTGTTCGGATATCTTTGTTACCGACTGTACTCTGTACCCAAGAAGCCAAATGGTGCGGGGTTACGCATCAAGCAGGGGGGGGGGGGAGATCGGCTAAGGCTGACATTTTGGAGAAGTGCTTCAAGATAATTCCAGCTATTCAAGATAATTTCAGAATTACAAAGAAATGCATTTTTCAACATGATTCAGCACCCTCTCATATGACAAAATCAGTAAGTAAATGCTAAATTATTTTTATATGATTTCGATGTGTAATTTGCAGTGTTTTATCGCTACAACATAACAAGTATTATAAAAGTATTTCTATTCTAATTTCTACTTTTTAGATGCAAGATTATCTTAAAAGTTCAGGTATTACGGTTTTAGACTAGTCTGGTAATAGTCCAGACCTTAATACTATTGAAATTGTTTGGCGTATAAAGGATTCTAAAATTTCTGATTAAAAAAAAAAAAAAAAAAAAAACTGATATTATATTTAAATTAAAGGAAGACATTAATATAGAGTTTAAAATCACGAAATCAGTCAAGAATACATTGAGAAGTTGATATCTCCCATGCCGTTCTTTCATTTTTTCCATATAAGGACTCGTGTTAGCCTTACGAAATATTGAAATATCTCTTTTTTCATGTAATAAGATTAATAGGCATATACTACCACTTTGTTTGTGTAAAATTTATTATTTATAACAGCATATATGTGTAAATTATACGTTAACATGTCTACATTAAATATTGAAATTTTCGATTTCGTGACTTTCTCGGAGTAAATTGGTACTTCTGTAAACTTACTTTACTCAAATGAAGCCATAGTAACCTGATATTTTCACATTTTTGTAAAACCTATAAAATATAACTCTTACATAAAACATAAGCGTAAAGTATAATTTTAGGTATTTTGACATTTTTTTCACAGTTGATGCAACTTTTTGGTCCGATACTGTATAATAAGGTTTCACTACTTATTAAGTCATTTTAGTTTTAGTGCAATTCGGACAAGTGATATTCAGTAACACTAACACAACAATTAATCTGGTACTAAATAATTATTATCCTATGTGGAATCTGAATAGACTTTCAGAACTGTCATATAACTTAAACGTTTTTTTAAAAAGATATTTCAAAGTTGTAGTAATAATAATAATAATAATATGAGATTTTCCTAACTTTTTCAGTTTCTTTTCACAGTGAAATAATGATGATATGAATGACTATACAAGTTAAGTTTTAATCATTATATTAATCTATTGAGCAAATGAGATTTTATTTATTATTATTATTATTATTTTTCCAAACAACAGCACACTATTAAGCGTGGGGTTAGAAACAAGCGGCAGAGCAGTATCATTACATAACTGAAGAGTACTGTAAGGACGAAAGTATGTTGTTGGATTTTCAATAGATTTATCACGAAAAGATTACATAACTGAATTTTATATCTGCATTACTAAAACAGAGGCATTAAAGAAAAGAAAAAAAGAAAGAAAAACTTAGAAATTGTGGCACGAAAAAAGAAATCCGATTGCTCTGAATTCAGCAGTGTCAAGTTAACTAAATACAAACATTTACAAACGAGAAGTGGAAAAAATGAAATTTGTTAAGTAATGTAATCTAGTTGCCCAAATCTAATATTAACTGCATTTTATATGCAATATTTACGTTAATTGCGTTTCGTATACGTTACATTTCATGCGTTATTGCATTTTATGTTTAGCAAACAGCCAAAATTTTATCGTAACTACACTTAATAAATAATAATAATAATAATAATAATAATAATAAATAAATAAAAAATATTTCGAATGTCTACATTTGTCTATTTTTTACAATTGATCCATCATTATACATCTAAGCTGTTAACCATTCAAAGTATCTCGTTTTTTAGATAAATGGATTCCTATCTCTTTAATAAAATCTTACAAAATATCTCAACTGTCATAAATTTATTAATGATAGACTCGACAAAAAAAAAAAAAAAAAAAAAAAAAAAATCGCAGTCTTCTGTCATACAATTATTAAATATATGATAGTTCCAATTCTTTTTATCTCAAGGTAAAAAAAAAAAAAGAAAAAAAAAATATATATATATATATATATATATATCAAGTTGTTCTACTTACCCATAATTGCAACACATAATTTTACAACCCCTGGTAAAAAGTATGGAATAAGTCTTCTTTAATGCACAACTAAATAACTGCAAAATACATACGCTTTAGGAGTACGTGTGTGTTTATTATATATTTTTAACAAAATATTGTGAATGTTAGGACAATGTGCATACATAAACCATAACAGAACACAAATTAATTTTTAAAATAACTTGTGCTGGAAAAAGTTATTGGAATTAAGTCTATTTCTGGAAAAAGATTTGAATACGTTGTCTAGGATTAGGCCCATTTAGTTTTGAAAAATTGTTGAACAATGAAGACCAATGAAATTTGTTTATGCAAATTTCATTATCCGAAGCAATAGCATTAACTGTTGCATTGATGTTATTTTGCAGTGAAACTTGGTGTGAGTTATATGCATATATGTTTTTTATTTATTAATTTATCGCATTAGATTTTGAAATAAAAATGAGAGAGTAAAAATTGTTTCAATCATTATTATAGGTTTGTCAATTTTTTTTATAATTTTGGATTTTAAATCTTCTAAGGGGGTCAGGAGGGTGTATTTAATAAATGGAAAGATTTCAATGTATGTCTTTCAGTTAAGAAAAAGAAAAAATCCAACTTCCTAGATTAGAACATTTCTTTGGAAATATGTTGTATATATAGATAACATTGCTTTGCGCCACAGGTTTCAAAAATGATAAAATTGCTGCTTCAAAAAGTAGTATTAAACATGAAGTGGCAAAATTCAATACAGACATCAATCCAACTTAAAACTTAATATATTTCCAATACATACATATATTTCAAAAATGTTTTGAAAGGTCAAAACAATTCACGATCTCCCACCGCTTTCAGTACCAAGCCACTGAAATGCAATAAGACAATATATGAAATTATAATGTATGTTTTCAGTCATAAGAAAGCTGAAAATATGTAACAAAAATAACTAAAGAAGAACCAGAAAATGAATAAAAGTGAAACAATTCATAAGTAAAACTTACTGCAAAAACGTAAAATAAATGATTTAAACTGCCAAAAAATACTCCGTATGACTTGAGACACACGTGTGGGGTTAAAGCATGCTTTTAATTGATCAAACTCTCCCCCTATTTAATTTCTTAATTTAATATAGATGATATTGTAATATATTTTCGATTGTTTCGTATTTTGACTAGTTGTCTCGCTGGAGATCTTATGAAATACTTGCTGCTGTTTGTGTAAATGTTTGATCAATTTTCTGCATATTCCATGTAAGCTTTTTGTCTGTTCCATATTATTTTATTCATTTTGTTTTATCCATATTGAATTTAGCCATAGATGTGCTTTTTTATTAAACTGTCTGCCTAGGGGGAGAGTTTGATCAATTAAAATCATGCTTTAACCCCACACGTATGTCTCAAGTCATACGGAGTATTTTTTGGCAGTTTAAATCATTTATTTTACGTTTTTGCAGTAAGTTTTACTTATGAATTGTTTCACTTTTATTAATTTTCTCGTAAGTTTTTCTTTAGTTATTTTTGTTACACATTTTCAACTTATGACTGAAAACATATATTATAATTTCATATAATCTATATATTTATATATATACTGAAAATATTTTATCAAAGACATAAAGGCAAAATACAAGGATTTCATTGTATATTTTGTAGTATATATATATATATATATATTCCAAACGTTTTTGTCAGTGAAGATACACTACATATTTTCCAACAGTATTTATAAATATAACATTATAAAAAAAAAAAAAAAAAAAAAAGTTACCATTTTGAAATTTTTCTCTGAATTTATGTATTAACTATGTATTTATTTATAAAACTTTAAAGATAAAGAAAGTTTATTCAAATTAAATTTAATATATGAGTTGTTCCCAATTTACTGTTCGTCAAAATATTTCCATACTTTTTGACAGGGAGAGTATTTGCTCATTTGATTACTTTATTTAGTCTAGAACGAGGAATTACTTTTATTGATCTATGTTCTTCATAATATCTCACAATAAATGTCAAATTATTTAGATTTACTAAATATAATATTATTTTCATTTTACCGTAATTTAAATTGTTATTTTGAATTATTCGTAATTTTAATCTAATATTTATTGCATACATTAGTTTTTGCAGTAAACAACTTTCGGAGTGAAATTATTTTCGTTTATCTACTACCTATTATTTTAGAAATATGAATTTCAGATAGATCTGTAAATTAAGTTTTAAAAAGTGAAATTAACTTCACTGGCGAGAAAAATTAGTGGAAAAAGCTGTTTTCCCGTTTCCTTCTTTTACGCATATTTTTTAAAGATATTAAAACATGAACATAAAATTTGAAGGACATGTTTGTTACTAAAATTTAAATAAGTTTGACATAATAAAAAGTTTTTGAACTTATATTATTTCAATTTCTTTTCTTTTTAAAGTAAGCTTTTGAAATGTAAATTTAATCAATAAAAAAAAAAAATAGTGTAGAGGATGATTTAGTCGTAGATGAAAATACATACGCCTCCAAATGATGAAAACAACGGATTTTTCTTCCTCTATCCACCGTTTATATAAATTTGTATATAAGTTTTTTTCAATGTATATGTATATAATTATTAATTTGTAAACAGTAAAATTTTTCATACGAGTAAACATGTCAATAAATAATTTATAGCATACATCTCATCAAAATTTTTATGGTTATATGCATATTAAAAGGAAAAAAATGTTTACATACAGGGCTATCACTGGTGAGTATTTCTATATTTACTTTGTACAACTTTTAACAAACAATAAAATTTATAATATATTTGCGTGGATATATTTTAATGTCCCCTGCTTAAGTGTAATATATAATTTATTTTATAGAAATAGTGGTACGAAGAAAAAATATATATATATGTATATATATATATATAACTATTCGCCAGTGGCAGAGCTGTTCATATACAAATAAAGAACAAAAAGATGCAAAAGGAAAATGAATGCAGGGAAGAAAAGTTCAATTTTGATTTAACACTTGGAGGCATGCGTATCTTCTATCTGATATGCACCTTTAAAACCTTTTATCAATAAGTTTTCTTTTTTGATTTTTTTTCCAAAGTTTATTTTTTTGAAAAACATGAATGAATATTAATTTAAAATCAATACTTTTTTTAAAAAAAGTTATGTAAAACTCGATTAATAATTTCAGAACAAACATGACATCTAAATTTTATGTCCTGGTGTTCATTTGTTAAAAGTCTATGGCTAAAAATAAGAAACGGGAAAAAAAAGGTTTGTTTTTATTTTTATTTTTTTCTTGCCAGGGTATTTTACTTCCAATTTATAACATTTAAGTATCTATATTTTATTTTAGCAATTGAAAAATTCTCTTTTCCGCAGCAAATTAAATAAAAATCAATTTTTGTTTTTCTATACACAGTTTAATGTTTCCGCTACCACTTTTTTTTTTTTAATATATATATATATATATAATGATTTTATCATAGGTGCTGATTCTTTTTTTTTTTTTTCCACACCAACATTATAAAGCAACTTTATTCGTCTTATTTAATAGTAGAATTTTGATCTTCAAGTAAAGAAGATTATTTCTTAAGAAATACTGGTGTAAAAAAATTTGAAGATTCGGCACCTATGATTTACAATTTATCAGATAATTTGAAGAATTGCTTTCTTCTTTAAATATTATCTTTAATTTTCATTTCCACTTACAATTTTTATTTAATAGAATTCAGACCATATTTTACAACGGACATACAAACATTGCGTAATGTTAAATATTTATCTGAAACAAAGATTTTTTAATATATTGTTGTAAAAAATTGTCTATGTGTATATTAAAAGATTGTTGAGATTATTTTAGTTTAGATTTTGTAAAATTTCATTCTTTTGAAAAAAATAAATTCATGTTTTTAAAATACATATACTCAGTGTAATGTAAATCTTGTTATGTAAATAAAACTATTAAGCAATACTTGTATGTTTTTTTTTTTTTTTTTTTTCTAGTTTGAATGTCTTATGAAATGCCCATCATTTATTGAGAATTTTTCTTTACAACACTGTAAAAATAAATTTCTAAATTAGGTAAAAATTTGTAAGATATTTGGGTGAAGCAATGTTCCAAATTGGAAAGTTCTGTTTATAGCCCAAAATGGGTCAGAAATTCTATTTGTTTTGAGTTTACAAACTTGTTGTGGATGGTTCTCTCTCTTATTTTACATTTTTGTCTATAATAAGTAAAGACGTTGTAGAAAATATTGTATGACTCACCTCTTATAAAATAGAAATCTAAAATGCGCAGATGATCTCAACAAACTGTAAACAATAACTTAAATTTAAATTAAAACGAAGTACTTTACAGATAATTAATTAAATGAGAAAAAACCTTTAAATGTACAGTCGGTAACAAAAGTGTCCGAACACTAACAAAAATTCCTATGTAAAAAAAGTAGAGTTAATACTGTTTCATTAAATAAATCCTTGTCGAATCCTGTTCTTAGTCAGTGTAAGAATATGATTCAATAAGGATTTATTTAACAAAACCGTATGAAGTGTACTTTTTTAACATAGGAATTTTTGCTAGTGTTCGGACACTTTTGTTACCGACTGTACCCCATGTTTCGTGAATATTTTCATCTGGGCGCCCAGACCTTCTGAAACGATCATCTGTGCTGGATCTCTTCAAGTTGCGGTCTTTTATGGGTTCTATGAGCTGATTCCACATCCGGTTTGGTGCCATTGCGTCACTATCATTACATACTTCCGGTGTGGTTGCGATTTTAGAGATCATATAGAAATCGCAATAGAAATCGCAGAGCAATAGAAATCGCATCCACACCAGAAGTATGTAATGATAGTGACGCAATGGCACCAAACCGGATGTGGAATCAGCTGATAGAATCCATAAAAGACCGCAACTTGAAGAGATCCAGCACAGATGATCGTTTGAGAAGGTCTGGGCGCCCAGATGAAAATATTCACGAAACATGAGGTACATTTGAAGGTTTTTTTCTCATTTAATTAATTAAAATGTAAACATTTCGAACGTATACGTATGTAATAACTGTTGAATAATCCACATTGCATTTTCCTCAAATCTTGTCTGGAATAATTACATTCATTTTTTTTAAATGCACATAATAAATCATAATATATATGCAGGCATCGATTTACAACTTCCCTTCACGAACAAGTACGTACTTATTTGTTTACGATGATTTAACTATGGCACCGAAAATCGTTGCTTCTTTCAAGCGTCCAAAATGGAGAGGTTTTTCTTCCCAAAACAGATACCATGCAGTTGAGGATATGTAGCTCCTCCGTTTCAGTGACGCGAACTATCCCTTTTGGAATGATGTTGCTTTACCCAAATATCTTATACACACACACACATCTATCTATCTATCTATCTATATATATACAGTCGGTAACAAAAGTGTCCGAACACTAGCAAAAATTCCTATGTAAAAAAAGTACACTTCATACGGTTTTGCTAAATAAATCCTTGTCGAATCCTGTTCTTAATCAGTGTAAGAATATGATTTGATAAGGATTTATTTAACAAAACCGTATGAAGTGTACTTTTTTTACATAGGAATTTTTGCTAGAGTTCGGACACTTTTGTTACCGACTGTATATATTACAGTGAATGGTTTGGAAAATTATGTTAAACTTTCTAAATGCCAGAACACAGTGCAACACGAAAATAATATTTAGTATAAAGTATTGTATGTTATTTAGCAAATTATTAAAATTATTTTAGTTTTTGTAAAATGTCATTATTTTTTTAACGAAATTCAGGGAAAGTATTGTAGCACTTTCAATGGTTTCATAACTTTAGGACTGTTCTTTTATTTATGTGATGAGTAAAGTCCTGCAATAAAATACTTATTGCTTAAATTTGTTTGATCAAAGAGCTATCTATTAAACAAATTTAAATTAGCATATCATTTAAATGAGAAAATGATTTCTAATGACATGCATCTAATGTTTATGCTACACATTTTATATGAAGTTGTATACATATATGCATATTGAAAAATAATCTGGTGCGTCACTCGCACAACTTTCTCTTGCCTGAAATTTAGTATTATAAATACATATTAGAGATTAACGGATAACATAAAGAGCACAGTTTTATAAACCAAAATAAAAACAATTCAAATTAGGTTTTGGAGTAGCTTTACTTGACAAATAAATGTGAGAGAAGGGGGCTGCCCCTCCCCTCAACCCTCTGTTTGATTATTGTTCCTACATTTACATAGAAGTTAAATTTGTTATTGATTTTAAAAATTCTTTTTAAATCATTTAAAAAAATTTCACATGCACTATACCTCGAAACTTATCAATATTGATAATTTTTTTTCAAGTAACAAGCTTATATTAAATTCAAAATGCAATATGTGAATTGTCTGAAAGTATTTGTTTTTAAGTTACTCTGATAAGAGACAGAGAAAACACGGAGTTGTTAAAAACTTGACTTCAGTATTCAGGAAACCCCAAAACGTGTAAATATACAAAATACAAGCAATGAATATTTAACTTAAAATTGCTTTATTTACTGTATAAGTGAGGAATAAACATTAAATCCTGTGCAGTTTTCCTGCACGTGATAAAGTATTATTGTAAAGCACTTCCTCTAATAAAATTCAGTAAAGAGGAATGTTTTTCACTTAATTATTGATAGCCCTGTTTATCTCCTGAAAATTACGTTCCTACCACATGGTAAACATAAATATAATCCTACATTACTAGCACACAGTAAAGCCCGAAATACACATCCATCAATTTTTAAGTATTGTCCTACCATACTCTAGTTCTTTTATGTTGCTCTGTAAAAGAATGCGATGAATGGTTTTCTTATCATATTCTACATGAAACCTGCTTTTATGTATCGATATATTCATTTCATTTGGTTTAGTGCAACTTTTAGATGTTAAACTTTATCTACTTGCAGTTTTTCTCGTAGATGCGCCTCACCAGTGACCAACTAGTTCTGCGCTTAAAGCTCGTAGATGGGAAGTGCCGGGTTTGATCCTAGGTCACACTCATTGACTTAGCTGTTTGGAGGTTTCTGTGGTTTTCTCCGAAAATCGCATAAATATGGGCTAGGGCCCCTTAGAAATATCCCCTACCAAGGGCATCTCATGCATACGCCTAGGACCCAAAAGTGGTCAATCGGCCTGAAGCCGGTAAACCAACCAACCCCCATAGAGGTAATGTATTTGAATTATCTTGGGTGTACCTGTACAAGAACCATTTGCTTGATCTCAACGAAAAGCTTAGTGTAGCATCCCAATATGATACAGATTTCGAATACTGGGTTTGAACTTCCAGCAGTTATTTGTCCATGAGATATGCTGATAACAGGCACACAGACAAATACACAAACCAACCGCTAAAAACATGTTTTTCGGTTTCAACTTGTAAATATAAGAAAAATTAAATTTCGAATATTTGACCCCAAAACAATACTTTTTTTACCACATATATAGGTAAGAGAAAGTAAAAAAGTAAAAAAGTAATCTTTTTAATAGTTATACAGTATTGGAGAAATATAAAATGGAAAAATAAAGAAAAATGACATTCATTAATAAAAAACTGCATATGAGTCATCTCATAAAATATCAAACCCGCCACGAAATTTTAAATATTAATTTAAGAAAAATATATAGTAGGATTGATTTAATAGTGATGTTATATAAATTTTTATCTTCCTACCTTTATGTTCTAAAGCAATGGAATTCAATTCTGCTATTTAATTTTCTAAAATTCTTAATTATTTTAATTTTAACGGTGTGCAACAATTTGTATAATGACTCATATGCGTAAATAGTATAATCACCGAATTCTTTAATGTTAAAATTTTCAGATCTTATTGCGAAGGGCTAACGGAAAAAAAAAAATTAAATTGAGAAAGTATAAATGAAAGTAAAGAAATTCCATTATTATTTCAATTTAGAGCCCAGATTTTTGGTGGAATTGTATTCCAGACTAGCAGGCTACGCCCGCTTCGCTGGTGCCTATTTTTAAATTAATCACTATAATTAATGAATTCTCAAAATTGCATTAATTTTTATCACGTGAAAAAGAAAGAGTAAAAACAAAAATCTGATCAGGAAAAATGTCGCACCGGGTTCCTTCTGCCTACGCAGCACAGGCCATTGTGCGCTGCGCGCGCGCATTTATGTTCTGTTATCATGAAGACTAAGTTAACTGTCTTAACATGTTAAAAAATGTATGTAGAGATTGCAGTGAAATATTTGGCTCATACTTTTATGTAACAAGGCATAGTGTGCAGTTTTTGAATAAAACAGAGTTTAACATCCATAACAATATTTATTTAAAACTTAACAAGAAATTTCAAACTTAACAAGAAATTTAAAAACTTAACAGAAAATATAGACTTTGCTAGTGATAGTTAGAAAAACTTGCCATGAGGGAAAAACTATTTACCCAAACTAACTGCTTATAAGTAGAATTAATGCTTCCATTGCTCAGCATTAGCACGAAAAGGATGCTGGCCTTCAAATAACATTAATATATATACTGCAACTTAATTAAACAGAAACATGCCCTCATACTTTGAGGCAAACGAAAAAAATACTTGAAAACGTATTTAAATTTTTCAAATCATCGTAATTACAAAACGAAAATTATAAGCAAGAGAGAATAAACCTATGTAAGACATCCTTATATACATTTATCACCGGATTCCAGAACAGCCAATCACCAGGCTACACATTTCTCCCTTCCAGGCGATCCAAAAACACGCCCATCGTACGTAATCCGTTACCGTGACAACGGACGACGCTGAATACGTACGCCATCTATGGGCCGCAAAAGTAAGTATCGCCATATTGGAATTCAACTGGCCTGAACGATGTGTTCAAAGAATGTAAACAAAGATTATAATTTTATCCTATATGAATTAAATAAAGAAGTATAATATCAAATGTATTTAAAAATAGAAAAAGATAAGTTATTTGCTTGAATAAAGGATAAAGGTAAGTTATATCTTTAAGTAAAGTTATTTTAATAAAACTTATATTTAAATATTATACTAAACAATACATTGTATTGTTTATATTTTCAAATTAAACTTAACTGATACATAGCACTAAACGCTATTCATTTAAAACGAAAATAAGCTCTCCTCATAATTAATAGGCAATATAAATGTTTTTAAACTTTGAAAAATGATATGAAAAAAGGTTTTTAGGACAACAATGCCCCCCATCATATCATTTTGAAACATTAACCATCACTAGCATTAACAAAAGATAAAAAAATATATAAAAAAAACAGTATAACAATATCACATTAATCTTCTTATACAGAGGCAATCCATCAATAGTTGCTAAAGTCCACCATAACAGAACAGTTCATCTAAAAACACTCAACAAATCTACTATAAAGATAAAAAAAAAATATATATATATATATTAATAATATATCAAAAAATGATGCATTAAGAAATTTTATTGTTAACTTCATCACCCCATTACTGAAAACAATAAAAGATTAGTTAAACAATTATAACAATCACATAACTCAAACATTCGTGGCCACGTTTACTCTCATCCTAAGTAAAAAAACTTTCTTTACAATGACAAAGCAATGAAGATCAGAAGAAAACATCCAAAATATTCTGCACATCAAAACTTCAAATAAGGATACATATCCAAAATTTATACTTTATAAATTACAATTTTTACTATATATATGAAACTTACAGATATTTTTTCTTACAAATTTACTATAGAAATATTTTATTTACAAAATTAAGCAAGTCACTTTTAGTAAGTGGCTTTGTAAAGGGATCCGCCAAGTTAGATTTAGATTTAACATATTTTAATTCAAATTTATCTTCAAAAAGCCACTCACGAATAAAAAATAATTTCACATTTATGTGCTTCGACCTATTATTCTCTATAGGCGATTTCGTAAATTCAATAGCTGACATATTATCGGCAAAAAGGGTTGGTAAAGAGTATTTTTCGGAGATTAAATTAAATTCAATACAATCCTCCAAAATACGATTGAACCACATAAGTTCTTTCACACATTCACACATTGAAACAAATTCACTTTCCATTGTGGAAAGACTTACCCCTTTTTCCTTAAAAGTTCGCCATGAAATTGGACTATTATCTAAAAATATTATTTGACCCCCCATTGAAATAAAGTCGTCTCTGTTCATAGCAAAATCAGCATCAGAGAAAGCGACTAAACTAGAATTTTTACAATTTAAATTTAATTTTAAATTCTTGGTACCCGAAACGTAACCAAGTAATTTAAGCAAACCATTCCAATGGGTTAAACCTGGAGAATTTTGAAACTGGCTAAAAATATTCACAGCATAGGCTATATCTGGTCTAGTCCTACTAGCTAAAAATGAAAGGCAACCCAAGATATTCCTATATGGTAATCTTGCGACTTCTTCCATTTCAGCCTTATTGCTTGGACAATCCCTTTTTGAATATTTTAACCCTTTTATAATAGGTAAAGAAGTATATGGTATTTTAAATGAGTTAAACCTTTTGTAAACTTCATCTATGTACAATGCCTGATAAATTTGAACAGCATCGTTATCATAGCTAAACTCAACACCCAATAATTTCTTCGTTTTACCCAAAATTTTAAGATCAAATTTTCCCCCCAAAAGTTCAATTATGGAATCAATTTGAGCCCGAGTTTTTCCAAAAATAACTATGTCATCGACATAGACTAATAAAACTATAAAGTCCTCAAAATAATATGAACAATTACACCAGTTAAACTTAAGAAAACCTAAACTTAAAAGAACCTTATTTAATTCGAAAAACCACAAACGACCACTCTGATGTAAACCATACAGAGCACGGTCTAATTTGCAAACTAAATTTTCCTCACCAGGAACAATATAACCGAGTGGTTGTGACATATAAATCTCTTCTTTAAGAGGAGCGTATAAATATGCACATTTAATGTCACACTGAATGTTTTGCCACTTAAGACAGGAAACCAAAAGGGAAAAGAAAAAACGAATAACAGAAAAATTTACCACTGGAGAGAATGTTTCGTCGTAGGTATCCCCCCGAATTTGGTAGTACCCCTGAGCGACAAGCCTAGCTTTAAACCTAGCTATGTTCCCACTCTCATCCTTTTTAATGGTATAAACCCATCTGTTACCTAGTAAAGATTTCCCATCAGGTAAAGGGACTAAATGCCATACTTTACGCTGATTCATATTTGAAATTTCCTCATCCATAGCTTTAATCCATTCAGAATTTTGAGGTGACTTCATAGCTTGTTTATAAGTTCTAGGTACAGAAAGTTCTAGTCAGGTTTCCTTTTCAACATGGTTAGAAACAGGATCATTTGAATTAACCACCCCTTCAAATTTATTACTACCAGAGAAATCAAACAAGGAAGGTTCGAAAACAATATTATTACGTTCACAATAACTCTTAACCTCATTTAAAGATCTCAATCTAGTAGTTTTATCGTTAGGGTAATAATATATATCTGTCCTATCACCATGAGGTCTCGGTACTGGCTTTCTCCTCCAAACAATTTTAGAACAAGAGTCATTAGTATCAGGTAGTTCAGCGATAGACTCCCCGTCGGAATCATCAGGCCCCCCTCCAAACACAATGTCTACGGGATCGGAACCACCACAATCAACCGGACTATTCGGAGACTGACCCAACTCTTCCAACGAAGGGCCCATCACCGCCCCACTGCGCTGATTAAAAATACGATCGGAGAAAGTTAAATTTACAGTCTCTACGATCCTATCCTCACTTTCTATCCAGACTCTATATCCTTTTGTACGAAGAGCGTAACCGACGATTACTCCCTTTTTTGCCTTTGACATAAGTTTGTGGTCGCGTCTCTGTTTAGGAACTCCGACATACACTACTAAACCAAAAGGCTTCAGGTGTCTAACCGAAGGTTTTCTTCCAGTATAAAGTTCAAGAGGAGTTTTTTCCTGGTTTTTATGAATCACACGATTCCAAGTGTAACTAAAATAAAGCACAGCCTCTGGCCAAAAAGAAAAAGGAAGTCCACTATCGGACAAAATAGCACGAGTACAATTTAGAACTGTTTGATTGAGCCTCTCACAAACACCATTTCCTTCTGGTGTATAGGTGTTTGTTAGCTCATGAGCAACTCCCCTTTTATTACAAAAGTCACGGAAGCTCTCGTTCTCAAACTCAGAACCATTATCTGTCCTAATAGTTTTCAACTTCTTTCCAAGACTAAGCTCAGCTCTGGCAATGTGCCTTTCAAAAATACTAAACACCTGTGACTTATCCTTCATTGGGTATAAAGTCACTTTACGTGAAAAACCGTCAATTATTGAAAGAAAAAATTTTCCCCCCCTCTTTACCAAAATTGGAATTGGACCCCAAACCCAAACGTCCATGTACACTTTCTCCAAGGGTGATTTAATGCCATGAACAGAATCAACCGACTTAAAAGAAACACGATTTTGTTTACTTACCCGACAAGGTTCACACGAAAACTTTTTAAATTTAAGCTTAGGAAGCCCTTTCACACCATTGTGCTTACTAGTTTTGACTATAAGTTCCGGACTAATATGAGCGAAACGAGAATGCCAATTCTCTAAGTCAGTTAAATTAGCTACAACAGGTTCATCAGATAGCCCCCCATTCGCTTTTAAACACTTGGCATAGGCATAGTAAAGACCATTTTTAAGTTTGGCATAAAAAAGAGGTTTATCAAACTTGTCGAAAACATTTACTCTACCACCACCTCCAGTGAACTTGGCACCATTAAAGTCCAATTTTGC
Source organism: Salticus scenicus (assembly GCA_963930645.1). Classification (NCBI taxonomy): domain Eukaryota; kingdom Metazoa; phylum Arthropoda; class Arachnida; order Araneae; family Salticidae; genus Salticus; species Salticus scenicus. The sequence continues at coordinate 160,911,276 of OZ005661.1, forward strand.
ACCAGAAATTAAATTTTTCCTCAATTCAGGGGAAAACAAAACATCTTTAAGATATACATCATTATTACCAAATTTCAATTTAACTACACCTTTCCCAACAATCGGAAAACTTACTCCATCAATGGCCACCTTCAAATTTTCACCTTCTACAGGACAATATTCAGAAAACAGGTTTTTATTGCGACAACAGTGATGACTCGCGGCCGTATCAAAAATCCAAAGATTATCGCCACCAACATCACTAAAATTAACCTGTGCAATATAATATGAAGGTTCATTGACCGAATTGACAGAGCAAGCAATCTTCCTTTGGGATTTAACATTTTTAGATTTAAACTTAGGATTTACATTTGATTTAACATTAGAATTTCTATTAAAATTTGCATTAAAGTTCTTATTTAAACAGTCTTTCTTAAAGTGACCTGGTTTATTACAATTGAAACATAATAAAGGTTTATAAAACTTTTGTTTACCTTTATATTGAATATTTTGAACTTCTACCAGCTGCTCATCATCTTTCTGTAACTGCAAACGGATTTCCTCAGACGTTAATTCGGACACCAAAGTAGTGAACTTGAACTCATCTGACTTCCATCGCATCATATCTTGAACCACAGAATTAAACTTCTTCGGGAGATGTCGTAGAAGCTGATAGCAACAATAAATATCTTCCATTGGACGACCCATTTCTCTCAACAACTCAATTGTACGACTCAATCTATTCACATAGGCTGTTACAGACTCATTTTGTAGCATGTCACATTTTACAAATTCCGTAAATAATTGAATATGTCTTGCACGTGAATCTGACAAGAAATTTTTCTTTAAAGCCTCCCATGCTTCAACCGGGTCATTACAATTTTCTATAATACATCGAACTTCAGGAGATATATGCAAATATATAGTAGACAGTGCAAGTCTTGACCTATGCTTAAAATCTGTAATAAGCTTGATAGTTTCCGGTTTTCCATCATCCTCTGGCAAAGTTTCTCTTTTAGCAACCAATTCCCAGCAGTTATCTCTTATAAGAATAAAACGAATATCTTTCTGCCAAGTAATATAATTACTAGCATTTAATTTTTCAATAGAAGGAGTTAAACTCATAACCATTGTAAAAATATGCTGCACATCTAAACTGTAAACAAGGTAAGGCCAAATGACATGCCCATAACCAATGTTATCATGAAGACTAAGTTAACTGTCTTAACATGTTAAAAAATGTATGCAGAGATTGCAGTGAAATATTTGGCTCATACTTTTATGTAACAAGGCATAGTGTGCAGTTTTTGAATAAAACAGAGTTTAACATCCATAACAATATTTATTTAAAACTTAACAAGAAATTTCAAACTTAACAAGAAATTTAAAAACTTAACAGAAAATATAGACTTTGCTAGTGATAGTTAGAAAAACTTGCCATGAGGGAAAAACTATTTACCCAAACTAACTGCTTATAAGTAGAATTAATGCTTCCATTGCTCAGCATTAGCACAAAAAGGATGCTGGCCTTCAAATAACATTAATATATATACTGCAACTTAATTAAACAGAAACATGCCCTCATACTTTGAGGCAAACTAAAAAAATACTTGAAAACGTATTTAAATTTTTCAAATCATCGTAATTACAAAACGAAAATTATAAGCAAGAGAGAATAAACCTATGTAAGACATCCTTATATACATTTATCACCGGATTCCAGAACAGCCAATCACCAGGCTACACATTTCTCCCTTCCAGGCGATCCAAAAACACGCCCATCGTACGTAATCCGTTACCGTGACAACGGACGACGCTGAATACGTACGCCATCTATGGGCCGCAAAAGTAAGTATCGCCATATTGGAATTCAACTGGCCTGAACGATGTGTTCAAAGAATGTAAACAAAGATTATAATTTTATCCTATATGAATTAAATAAAGAAGTATAATATCAAATGTATTTAAAAATAGAAAAAGATAAGTTATTTGCTTGAATAAAGGATAAAGGTAAGTTATATCTTTAAGTAAAGTTATTTTAATAAAACTTATATTTAAATATTATACTAAACAATACATTGTATTGTTTATATTTTCAAATTAAACTTAACTGATACATAGCACTAAACGCTATTCATTTAAAACGAAAATAAGCTCTCCTCATAATTAATAGGCAATATAAATGTTTTTAAACTTTGAAAAATGATATGAAAAAAGGTTTTTAGGACAACATGTTCGACACTCTTAATGAATCACTAAATTATCGAAAGGGAAAAAATATAAAATATAAAAAAAATGCTTCTCTCATCGGTGGGGTAATCGGTCCGGACCCCCGCTGTCTGCGGCATCGTATACCTGCTCGCATGGCGCGATTGTTCCTGCACCCGCCGTTCCCACACCTCTTAATAATTCTTTGCTTTCGAAATTATCCTCAATCGATTTATCGGACCTTAAACTTAATAATACTAATTTTCAACGCTTTAACTCTTATTTATATTATTTAACCCCTTCGCCCCCCACCCTTCCGTTGTCTATCCTAATAATTTTACAAATTCGAAAATATCTGCAATCGATTTGTAGGTATCAAAAACCTCTATGCACCAGTTTTTTTATGATCTAACTCTATTTTCATTTTTTTTTGCCCCTCCGCCCCCCCTTCCCACCCCTCTCAATAATTTTACAAATTCGAAAATATCGGCAATCGATTTGTAGGTATCGAAAACCTCTGTGTACCAATTTTGAACGATCTAACTCTCTATATATTTTTTTGCCCCTCAGCCCCCTCCTAATAGCTTTACACTTTCGAAAATATCCCATTCGACTTGCAGGCCTTTAAAACCTATCTGTACCAATTTTGAACGACCTAAGTGTATTTCTATCTGACTTTACCCCATTTGCTCCCACCTCCCCCCCTTTCCGCCCCACCTGGGGGCTGAATTTCTAAAATTCCAGAAATTTAATTTTAGATATTTGTGTCAGCTATATTTTAGAGCAAAAATTTCGCGTATATCTGTTTTTATTTTTTTTTGTTTGAGATATATAGGATTATGTCAAATCACGTTTTGCGCATGTGAAATCATGTTTTCCCCCTTTCCCCCCCTTGGGTGACCGAATTTCTAAAATTCCAGAAATTTGTTTTTATACATTTGTGTTAGCTATATATTAAAGCAAAAATTTTACAGTTATCTGTTTTTTACTTTCTTCTATATGTAATATAGAGAAAGTATTGGATTCGCGAAAATTTTCGACCTCCGTTTTTTGACGGATCTACACGTTTTGGGGTGTCCTTAACACGAATTGATAGTTTTTAAAAAATGTCTGTCTGTGTGTCTGTGTGTCTGTCTGTGTGTCTGTCTGTCTGTATGTCTGTGGTTTAGTGTTTTCACCGTATCTCACGAACCAATGAATGAAATTCAACCAAACTTGGTATATAGTTGGACCCTGGCGGGGCATTGTGCTGATTAGATTTTGGGATCAATAGCCCATCAGGTGGCGCTGTGATCGCATTTTATGTAAATTTTTAACATGGCAGTATAGGACAAATTTTCGTATTTTTCACAGTATCTCACGAACTAATGAATGAAATTCAACCAAACTTGGTATATAGTTGGAAACTGACGGGGCATGGTGCTGATTAGATTTGGGGATCAATCGTCCAGCAGGTGGCGCTGTGATCGCAAAATTTCGTATGTAACACCGTATCTCACGAACCGATGAATGAAATTGAACCAAACTTGGTGTATAGTTGGACCCTGACATGGAAAGGGTCTGATTAGATTTTGGGATCAATCGCCCGGCAGATGGCGCTGTGATTGCATTTTATGTAAACTTTTAACATGGCAGCATAGGACAAAATTTTGTATAAATGTACATAATGAGCGTTATTTTAAACTTGTGATTGTAAAATTAATATGAATTATTGATAATAGTAGTAGTTAACTACGAAAAAATTTTGTGCATGTGGGGGCACCGGTTCCCCCCCTGGGGGGGGGAAGTACCCCCCCCAGGGGGGGGGTTTCAAGATGGGTATCTTCCGAAAGATCTCGTCAATACCTTTAAAACGAATGGTTGAACTATAAATCTGTGACAATTTGAAACAAAGTTATCGATTTTTTTACTTTTAACAAAAAAAAAACTTTGAAAATAATCGTATTTTTTTTTTTTTTTTTTTTTTTTTTTAACGAAACTTAACCAAACTTGGTATTTAGTTGGTCCCCGACATAAACTGGTCCTGATTACATTTAGGGATCAATAGCTCAACAGGTGGCGCTGTGATCGCATTTTTTCTAAATTTTTAACATGGCAGCATAGGACAAAATTTCGTATAAATGTACATAATGAGCGTTATTTTAAACTTGTGATTGTAAAATAATCAATTATTGATAATAGTAGTAGTTAACTACGAAAAAAATTTTGTGCATGTGGGGGCACCGGTTCCCCCCCTGGGGGGGAAGTCCCCCCCCGGGCGGGTAAATTTTCAAGATGGGTATCTTTCGAAAGATCTCGTCAATAGCTTTAAAACGAATGGTTGAACTATAAATCTGTGATAATTTAAAGCAAAGTTATCGATTTGTTTTACTTTTAACAAAAAAAAAAACCTTGGAAAAAAAAATCGTATTTTTTTTTTTTTTTTTTTTTTTTTAATATTGTTACTGGTTGAATATGTATTACTTTTAACAAAAAAAAAAAAAAAAAAAAAATTAGAAAAAAATCGTAATTTTTTTTTTTTTTTTTTTTTTTTTAATATTGTTACTGATTGAATATGTATATAGGAAAATATAGAAGAAAGTCTTGTGGTGGCCACAACATACTAGTTTCGTTTGGGATATGAAGGATTTTGTGAAATCACGTTTTGCCCCCCTCCTCCCCTTGGGTAGCGAATTTTGTAAAATCGCTTCTTAGTGGATGTTTATAGTGGATGTTTGTTTTAAATAAAGGATTTCTATATTAAATATACAGTATAGACTAAAGGAAATTCCTTTGACAAGGAAACTCTTTCAAGCGCTAATCACCGATTTCGTTGAAAAAACTACTGGCATAAGATTAATCACAAACAGTATTTTCTAGAAACATTACATTCGGCAGCAAAATTATTGAAGCACACATTTATATTTTTCATACATATCTTAATATATATAAATCTCGTGTCACAATGTTTGTCCTCAATGGACTCCTAAACCACTTAACCGATTATAATAAAATTCGCACACCATGTGCAGTTCGATCCAACTTGAGAGATAGGATAGTTTAAATCTCAAATTATAGTCGCAATTTTAATTTATTGCTAATTATTTGTCTGTTATTATTTGACAGTCACAATTATCTGTTAACTCCAAATGATTCTAACAGATGTCGATACCTTTCGACTGGGTTGAAATGAAAGCTGAAATATATTTGGTGCTGCCATCTACACAAAGAATCTTCAACTTTTTAACCTATTAATAAATTTCGTATAATTCAATTATTTCCACTTTTTAAATTTTTGGTGTTAGCATAGCCGGCCACGTGTTACTTAGACTGAAGTGTAAATTGAATTCATATTATAATGAAGATAATACAGTGAAATTAATCCTGTTTTTTACTTATTTGTGCTTCATTGATCAAAACTTTATAATTTAATCTGTATATATATATATAAATTACGTGTCACGATGTTTGTCCGGGGTAAACTCCTAAACTAAGGAACTGATTTTGATGAAATTTTGCACACTGTGTGCAGTTTGATCCAACTTGAGAGATAGGATAGTTTTTATCTCAATTTATTGTCACAATATTGTTTTATTGCAATTATTTGTTAATTATAGACCTTTATTAAAGTTGCTCCAAAATATCTGTGAGTTCCATTAATTTAATTGTTGCCAAAAAAAAAAAAAAAAAAAAAAAAAAAAAAAAAAAAAAATACGAGTTCATTTTCTTTCGACATAAAAATAAATACATTTAATCAAACGTGAACGTTAAAAAATTATAAAAAGTTAAATTATGCATCTCACGAAATTTGACGTCATAATCAATTTAAAGATTTTATACACATTGATAAAGTGCTAATGTAGTTCTATCATAGATATAGTAATATATATAGATCTCTCATCCCCATGTTATCGTAGAAAGATTTTTGATGCCGAAAAAAGATAAAAAATAAAAGCTTTGGAAACAGCCATTAAGTGGTATTGAAAAAAAAAAAAAAAAAAAAAAAGAAAAAGAAAAGAAAGAAAGAAATATGAATTTGAAACTGTATCTGGAGTCTTCCATTCCCCTTTAGCAAATAAATTATTCATAAATTTTATTTGCTAAAATATTAGTATGTATTCCCGTGTGTATTCACTCGGGGAAAGACGGCCATATTTTGGTAAAAACGTCGTCTTTTCCCAAATGAAAAGGAATAACTTTTTTCTCCCCAATGATCACTCTATTCTATATATGCTATACTATATCTATGAGTTCTATACGCAAGCGAAGTGTGACTCACTGACCGTCTGTGCAGCCAAGAAAAAGATTTCCTATGTTAATTGCCCACTGGATTTTTTGTAAGAAATTATTAAAAATCGAGGAAATTTATTTCCCGATTTTAATCCTTATATTTGGGTATAGATATGTATTAGTTATCGCGGGTGTTAGATTGAATTATTTTGCTGTCAAATTGACAAAATTTTAATTTTAAATTTTTAAACTCTGTCGCCCTTGGCTTTTTTTTATTATTATTATTATTATTTGGCGATCAAAAGCGTAACACGAAAATATACATGCCAGATGTATGCATTGTACGAAATGTAATATGTATTATTCATTGTAGGTATGTATGACATGTAATATGTATTGTACGAAATATTGTTTCATATTATTCATTACTCTTTTAATATAAGTTGTTAAAATAACCATGATTTTTGAAAGGAATTAAATATTTTCGCCAGATAATTTGGCGATATTCTTTTTTTTTCGCCAAGGATGACAGAAATGAAATCTATTCCGCTGCAAAATATTAGTATCTTACATCAGATATTTTATTTAGACATTTGAAAACAAATTTGACTTCAAACTATGATAGAATATTTATCATTTTCCTTTTAATTTGTATATTATTAGTATATTAAAATTTAAAAGCATGGTATATAAAAAGTTTTTTTTTTTTTTTTTAATCTTATAATTATTCTTATCTTAATCCTCAATGTTTCCCATCTTTATTGACTTGAATTTACTATTAAAATTTTAACATACTCAAAAACTTCTCATCACTTCGTTAAAATACACTAAACTTTTCCAAAATCTTTTTGTATTTAAAATGATACATGTATTTACTTTAAATGTCCAATATTTCATAAGATTTCCAATTTTAAAGTTTTAAAATATTTATCAAATTTACTTATTTTTCTGGTTTAGCCTTATTGTTTTCCCTTTTATAACTACAGCTGTTGCCCTCTTTAAAATATTTAAAATGATGAGGTCATTTAATTGTAAAATTATCCATTATAGCATATATTATATTTCACTCCTCCATAAAAATTGATTTTAAAATCGTCTGTTTCTTTTATACTTTTATTTTAATAGAATTTTAATAGAATTTAATTTATATATTAGTCATTTTAGCAATTTTATCCAAAGTAGCATTAGAAATAATATATATCACTTCTCCATTAAAATTTATAGGACCCTACAATAAAATTAATTTGTGCTTAATATCAACACTACGAAAATTTTTATCAATCGCTTCCAAATTTTGACCTAAGTTTCAAATCTCAACCCTGTGGGTTTTTACATCGGCTACAACGTTTTCGTCTTTGTTCGTAAATAATAATTTAACTGTACTAAGTAGTTTACAGCCGTATAATTCAACGTATAACTTAGTCACAGCAACGCGTGGCCGAGTCTGCTAGTATATATATATATATATATCTAGTTTGATTGCTAATATTTTATCATCAACTTACATTTTTGTTAAATAGCGTAAGATTAAGATCAAATATTTACTTAACAAAATAATGTTACGTGCTCATCTTTTAAATAGGAATTATTGCTAGCGCTTCAATATTTTTGCTGCCGACTGTGGCTGCTTAATAGTAACAGGACAGTTTTTAAAAATCATAAAAATGAGTTCCTTTCTGCTCTCTATAAAAGCTCCCTATTTGGCAGTTCCATTGCGATTTTCATGTGCAGTTGCTCAAAAGTTTAAATATACATGTAGATGATCTTTCGTTTTAGATATGCCAATGAACTTCAAGTCACGGAGTAGCTCCCTTTGTCACACGCGCGCCGTGTGACATTGAATCACTCAAAATCGCTCAAAGTGTGATGAGCGGGGGCTGTTCCCTGTTCAATGAACTTCAAGCAAATTCGAGCAACTGAACGTGGAAACTAACTAACGAGCAGACACTGCAAGACCCGAAATTCTAGAGAACATTATTCCATATTTCAATTAATAAAGCTTTGCAAACAAAAAATGTGAATCTCTAAATATCAATTAGTTTTTAACAATGAGATTTCTAAAAACATAAATCTCTGAGATAAAAACATTTCAATAAAAGTTAGTTTAGTTGAGTGGGATTTACTCAGAACTGGTGTAACACAATTTGAAATTGACTACGATCTGGGACTCACCTGTAAGGGTGATCTATCGCTGTGAGTGATGGAGACATGCCATAACAATTTTGATCCTGACAAGAAGGGATGACTCCCCAGCTTCGATGACCCGATTTTAAAATTTAAAGAGGTTTTTATTATTATTATTATTATTTTTTTTTTTTTTTTATAGTTGTGATCATGATTACACTATTTGAATTGTAAAACTGCAAAATTATCAAACATCTAGTGAAATTATCAAAATTGCATAAATGAATTTGACGTTGTACTATAGTTACACTATGGTCGATTGGAGGTGGTCTGGACAAAGTTTAGAGTAAATTTAAAGTTTTTTTTTTTTTTTTTTTTTTTAAGTTTTTATTTATAAAGTAATATATAAAAAAAATAGTCATTCAATTCTTTTGAAAATTCATTTAAATGTCGTGACCAGCGAAGCGGGTGTAGCCTGCTAGTTACAACAATAAAGAAATATAATAAGCATATAAATAAGTCATGTGCAAGTACTCAGCACTTTTAAATAATATAAAATATTTCATAATAGCATGTAGTTTAAAGATCATTTAATTTATGAGCTAATTTTATTTTTGATCCCATATAATTTTGCTCTAATGTGTGCAGATATAGCTTGTAATATACAGAATTTTTAATGGTCAATTTTATATATTTACAACTGTAACTTATTACAGAAATATAGCATTTACCTATGTATAATTCAATCCATTGTAAAGTAACAGCAAAATGAAGTCAAATTTAATATTGCGATATTGGATAGTCGCCATTGAGAATATATGAAGAAACGGAACGACCCAGCTTTCGTATGGGACCCCTTTTGCGACTTTAAATATTTTTTGCCATTTTGACATTGAATTGAAATGGTTATCGCAATTGCGTCAGTTAATAACTTGGCGAGTAACATAAAGAAAGAAATAATAAATAAATAAATAAAGTTTGTCAGCAAGGATACTTAAAATAAAATAATTAAGTGTATAAATTCATGAATTTAATTTCTATCCTTACTTAAATAGTGATTTAAATGTAGTATATCATTTTCCTCATTTGTCAAAAATTGATAGTATTCCTATATTCTCAGCAAAGTCACTCAGACTAATCCCTGCCAGGGAAAATTTAGCGCACATATAATGTAAAAGTAAATCTGATATTTAGTTAGCATTACTTTAAAGGGACTATGATAACCTGGTCGGCAGCGCGCCAATATTTTTTGGTCATCGAGCGGAAGATTGCGGGTTCGATACTCGAACCGCTCGATGACAATCGTTTACATTAATGGTACTGGTGCCAACACCACCTATAATACTGATTCCGTACTGAGGCCGATTACATCAATCAGCACCATTCTATAGATGTTACAGGAAGTGTTAATTGGACGTAATTTAACGATTTTCCGTGACGTAAAGTTCAGTTCCGAGGTATTATTATAGGAGCTGTTGCTGGTGCCCGTAAAATTCGTCGGGTTCTCCATGATCCCAATGAAAATTATACCTCTGGGTGCCACCGAAGGGAGGAAATTATCCCATCCATGGAGAATCAAAATTGCGATTTCGGACCACACTTAAGGGCGAGTACCAGGCCGTCGCCAATGGACTCTTCCCACCTGACGTCATAGGTCACATGATAGAGGAAAAACAAATAGCAGACGAAGTCTTGTTTATCTAGAGCGATTGCTGAAATAACATATTCTCTATTCTTATTTTTGATCAATCGTATTTAATCTGTGTTATTTTTTATATATCATTATTTTTTATCCATTTTATATCATTATTCATCATCTTTTGTTTTCTGTATACATTTACAATCATCATTTAGTTTATACCTGTTATTGATGTTCATGAAGACCATGTTTAAATACTCTGATTTTTGGTACTTAAATCAGTGACAGTGCAATATCGTACTACGTAAATCCATTTAGACCAGTAACTAAGTTAATTAACCCTCTGTAACTCATGACCTTTAATATTTTTGTGTTTATTTGTTTCGTAATAATTGGAAAAAAATAAAATACACGTGTTTCAGGTTTTTTTTTTATTTCTCATAAATTTCGAAAAAACAAACAAAAACACCTACAGGCAACAAACACTTTTTTGCATAAAATCCTATAAAATACGTGAAATTGGGTCAAAATCAATATTATACAATGAATTTGAAACACTTACCTCTTCACTGTTTCAATATAAAACACAAAACACACGAAAAACTATTTTTTATTATTTTTTGAATCAGAGCCGGTCCGCACTTGTCGTTAGTTACCCACTGTCGAGTAATGAACTTCAACTTACGACATACGGCGCCATCCAGTTGTGTTTCTAGATACTAGATTCTCTAACTGTGAGTGTATACGACAGGCTACAGTGCGTGATTACGTTGTAGAACCGATTCTTTGAATTTGAACCACGATCGAACGGTATGTTGCCTACAGTCTACAGTATGGTACAGAGGGTTAACTTGTTGTAAAACCTTTATGCAATTAAATTAAATGAAAACATTTTAAAATTTCAATTTATAATCCGTAAACATTCCACAAGAAGCTATTATTTATTGATAGATCAGTTAATGTTATAGTTACACTACAATATACAAAAATCGATTCTTATAGGTAAAAATAAATAAACACATAAAATGTTTTTTAAAAATTATTAAATTTACAAATACAATTATTCTACTGTTTACAAATGCACAATATTACTTTACATTTATTTTACATTAAATATTGAAATTTTTGTTCTTAAGAACAATATTTAATTGAATTCGATTCTCAGAATTCGATTATTCGTTTTCCTCTATCACGTGATTGAACAGACGACGGTGGGAGGAGCCCATTGACCACAACGTAACACTTGTGCAACGGAAGAAACCCTCAACATCAACCACATTATTTTAAATGTAAGAAATAGTGAAAAATTATATAAAATAAATGAAAATATTAGAGTGATTAAGTGGGTTTTAACGTCACATTGTAGCTACACACTGAGCAACTGACGGCGATATTGGACTGAACCCTAAGAGTGGTTCGAGGTATGCCGTCTCAATTTTGATCCTTTGTGGATGGGATGGGAATCTATATAATATTGCTCTAACGTGGACCTGATACTGTTATTTTGTAGAAACGGTACGATAGTAACAATAACATACGCGTGGATAAAAAATAACATATAAGCAATATTTATGCACGCGGATTCAATTCAGTGAACTAATAATAATAAAAAAAAAGTTAGCTTAAAAATAAAAAATTAATCTTTTAGAACAAAATATATTAGCATCATGAACTACATTAGCCCTTTATAAATGTGTACAAAAAATTTTAAAGTTATAATGACGTCAATTTTTGTGAGATGCCTAATTTGACTTTAATTATTTTTTTAATATTCACGTTTAATTAAATGTATTTAGTTTTAAGATTTTCATGTCGAAAGAAAATGAACTCGTAATTTTTTTTGGCAACAATTAAATTATAGTTAATTTTTAAATGGCTAATATTAAAGCTATTATAAGGTTGTTATTAGTACGACAGAACTATTTCTTTCAAATCTGCCATTTTGCGTCGTTACCAGTTTATAGTGTTCCACTTCAAAAACACTTCCATAACTTCCCGCAAGTCGATATTTATAGTCGCAATTTAAACTAACACGTTTTTAGTGGTGGGAATATGAATTTACAAATAGCACGCTACTTCGTCGCATATTTTTGAATGGCAAAGTTTTAGTTGCTGTTTTTAAAATACCTTTGTAAATTCGTTTTTTTTTTTTTTTTTTTTTTTTTTTTTTTTTTTAAATCTTGCTTACGATTTTCAAGATTCTAATTTCCAGTGAAAGTGATTAAATATAGTGCTTTTTTTTATATCTAGAAGTTTGTGGAATTCATACCGAAACAAATTTTCATAAATAATTTAACGATACATTTCTGTACTCATATTCCATTATTTGAATAAAAAACACAAATTCTTAAAAATTCTTTTTTTTCATTTTTGGCTCATGTTTCCAAGTGTTAATTATAATTAACATGTCTTTTTTTTTTTTTTCTTCTTTTTTCAGTATTACAGTACGGACTATATCTTGCAATCTGCCATTTTGCGTCGTTACCGATTTATAGTGTTCTGCTTCGAAAATGAAAAAAAGCCTGCCAATATCCAATTTTATCATTTAATTTCTTTCTCTGTCTTAAAATATTTTGAAAAATCCGTAAAAACTTTTATATTTTTAAAAGTCCAGCCTTAATATAGATATTCTTTCTCGATCGCATGTAGAAATCAATTGCCGATCTTGGTATACGGGACCATTAATATTCATAAATTGGATGGATTCTGAATATTTGTTGGCTATATTTTCCGAATGTATATTGACGATTGTTTCTAAATATTTCTTTATTTATGTATTCAGAGTACATATCGCATATGGCTTCTGAATATTTGATGGCGAAGTTTATTGGATATACACTGACTATGGTTTCAAAATATTTTATATCTATTTTTCTGGATATGTATTGATAATTAATGTCTTCTACATAGATGACTATATGTTTTTAATGGTAATGTATTCTGAATAGTTGATGAAGAATTCTATATATATATATATATATATATATATATAGAGAGAGAGAGAGAGAGAGAGAGAGGAAATTAGTACGACAGGACTACTTTCAATCTGGCCTTTTTTTCTTGTTGTCATATTTTAATTAATTAAAAGAAAACGAATCAAAAATTCGAAACTCGGGCTTCGGTGTATTGCGTTGTCATCGTGTTCTGAGCTGTTTTAAATGTCTAGCTAGTATTAGATAAAACATAAAAACATGATGTCACTTTTGCTGGACCTAAATTTCATCATTTTAGAAAATATATTGAAGTTTGAGTAGATTTTAGCGTCACACTGTATATTCGCAATGGTCAATTGGCGACGGTCTTGAATCCATGGGATATTCCAAAAACATGTCATATTTACGTCCTATGTGAAATGAGTGTTTTGGCAACCCCCAAAGGGATGAGGAATATTAGACTGCTACATTTAAGTTCCTTGAGATCAATGAAAGAATGTTAATATAATTTCGCTACAACATTTTCCTATTTGCCAGTCGGTAGAGCGCCGGCATCGTAATTGGAAGATTGCGAGATCGGTACTCGAACCGGCCAAAGACCGTCGTGTACACTAATGGTGGCTGGTGCACGTAAAATCTGTCGTGGCCGCAATGTCCTCCATTTTCCCATAAAAAATTATACCTCTGGGGGTCACCGAAGCGGGAGGAACAAAAGTGTGACGGCATGTCTCCAGACCACCTATAGAGATGTGTCCCAGAACGTCTGAAATTGCTCATCTGCGCAGCGCTAGCACAACGTAAAACCCAACCAGCCAACCAACCTATTTGGCTCTGTAAACGTAAAATTTAACACGTTTGGTGCTTTTCTGTTACAAGTCAACAGCTATTTTTTTTTTTACCAGTAAATTAAGTAAAATGTAAGCTGTTTTCTATATATTTTTTTTCAATGTTGGTTGGTTTGTTGGGTTTTATGTCACACTAGAGCAGCGCAAATGGGCAACTGGCGACGGCCGAATATCGGTGATTAGTACTTGAAAGTACATGTGAGTTAGCTTACAATTTTATGCATGGTTATCTCTTTTTGTATTATGTATCTTTTATATAGTTACTAATTTTCAGTTTACAATGTATTATTTTCTTCACTATTTTAATTTCTCTGTCGTATTCATTTGTGCCAGTGATATAAATATAAATCTTTATATCTACTTTATTTAAAGAATTATAAAAAGGCGCATATTCATTTCATTATGCAATATTTTATGCCATGTTAACTTTAGCTGCTCGTTAGAAACATAAATAAATTAATTATAAAGTACTAAAAAATATTAAAAAAAAAAAAAAATCGGCCATTTAGATGTAACTGTACGTTATAAGTGAAATATGAAATACTAGCAATTCCATGCGAAATTTTCGCATTTTACATCTTTTCATATTTACCTATAAAATTTGAAACTCATAAATATTATTCCAATTTTCACCTATCTAAAATTTTAATTTACCAGAGAAGCCAAATTATTATTAAAACCAAATTAATATTGCGATATAGTGAAAGCAAAATCCTTCAAAGAAAGATTTCAAAATAAAATTCATGACTGAAGACCCAGTTTTCATACTTTCGCAAGCAGTACAGTTCTAGTATAAGAGCCCCCCCCCCCCCCCCCCACACACACACACAATGACGCCTTTTAAATTTTTGTCGCTCTGTTGGCGATGACTTTTCATTTATTTATTTTGGGACAATTATTTGTTTTAAAAAAACTAATTCCTACCTTAATGATACTTCTTATAATTGCGATATTTAGTCAATTAATGATAATGATTCACATGTTTAAAAGTATTGCATATATTCGAGTATCTTTAAAATATTACTCTGTTTAAAATGACGTTTGCAAAGTTTTTGAAAAGGCCACTGTTAAAAGCACATTTTTTCATAAAACTACACTACTAATGCTGTATGAATTTATAGTACATTTCATGAATCGGTAGAGCATTATTATATTTGAAAATCAAAAGTTCATAGAGAAAAAAGTCTATTTTTTTATTATTGGCAGCATTCACGAACTAATAATTTTTTCGCAAAAAAAAACATGCTAAAAGAAAAACCATGAAAGTAGAAATAGACATTTTCGCGGAGCAATATGTACTTATCACAGTCATTATTACATTTTATTTATAATAATTTATTATATTATTATTTTTACTAATACTTAAAAATCCGTCTATTCTATTTTATATGTGTTATATGTATTACATGATTGCGCTTGACAACTAGACTATACATGGGCGAAGAACTCTCTCGGAAACATCTATAAATTTTCTGAAATATTTATTCAAAGTCTCTTTGACATAATTTTTACAAAAATACATTTTAAATAATATTGAGTTAATATTTTTATAAGTATTTTAACATGTATCATTATGTATCATTTTAATTAAATAACGATTACAAAGCATATTTAAATTGCAAAGCATGCTGCATATATTTTATTTAACGTTACTATCTCATTTTAAAATTTAAATATTAATTCGTTTTACGTTTATTAAGTGTTGAACTAAATCACATGATACAGAATAATCCTTTATAATTTTATCTTATGTCTTTTATCTTATCAATATAATTTTGAAATATAATATGTTAATACTAGTTCGTATGGATTTTAATATAAATTCAATATTTCACAGAAAAACAGTTATTTACTAACAAATAACATTTTTTTATTCTGCTATTTAAATCAGATTTCATAATATAAACTTTTTAAACTTTTTCCCTCAATGTTGTTGACATTGTTTTCAGAAAAACTTAAAAATAAATAAATAAATAAATAAATAAATACAACACGGATCAGTTTTGTGCCCGATTCGCTTTTTCTTTTATTTATTTCTCAATTGTTTATTTAAGAGATTAAAATTGGTATTCAAATTCAGTATCCAGAAACACTGTGTGAGTTTTTAACTTCAGTTTATATAAAACATATCGAAAAATCCAGTCTTTTTTGTTTGCTATTGAATTGAATGGTTTTAAAAGTAAACACAATCTTTATTTTAAATATCTTATTTTAAACAGTATTAGCGTTTTCGTTTTTCTGTTTTGTTTTCTTTCTTCTTTTATTGTTCTAAATGACTATATATATATATACATACATATATTTAAATTTTCGAAAGTGATATTTTGTTATATTTACGTGTTCTGAGGTTCCCTGAATACGAAAATCATGTTTTTAGCGAATGGTGTGTGTGTCTGTGTGTGTGTCTGTTATCAGCATATCTCAAGAACATTTAGTAGCTGAAATTCCAATCTTGGTATTCTAAATGTGTATCATATAGGAATGCTACAGTAAGCTTTTCGTTGAGATGAAGCAAATGGTTTGTGTACAGGGACACTCAAAAGCGTTCAAATACATTACGTCTATGGGGGAAATTTCAGGTAAGTAGAGTTTAACATCTATAGACTGCACTAAGCCAAATGAAATGAATATATATATTTCTTGTAGTAGAGATAGTCAACTGGGAATTTTTTTTTTTTGTGTGTTGGTAGGAGCCTTGCCTCCCCCCCCCCCTCCATGGGGGTAAGTCCCCCCTCGAGGGGAGTAAATTTTCATGATGGGCATATTTCATAAGAGAACGCCAATACCTTTAAAACAATTGGTTGTACCATCGATCTGCGATAATTTAAAATAAAGTTATCATTTATTTTTTCTTTTTCATTTTTTACAATTTTTTTTAAATGTATTATTGAGAAGAAACTCAATTTTTTTTTTTTTTTTTTTTTCTTTTAAATTCTTAGTGTTATACTACTTCTCTAAAATGTAAATCGTCTGCATTATCATAAAAGATAATTTTTTTAAATAGTAATTTTAATAAATTATTTTTTAAAAACTGAATTTTTTTTTAATAACCGAATTAAATTCTATATAAATGTATGTGCATTAATGAAACGGGGGGTTGAGGGGGCTGTCACCCCCCCCTCACACTGAACGAATTATCATATAAAACTCTTCCGAAGCCTAATTTAAATTGTTTAACATAGGTTTTCATAATAGTATTCATTATCTTACCTATTAATCTCCAACCTGCATTTATAGTATTAAATTTCAGGTTGGAAATAATAAGAGAAAGTAGAGAAAGTCGTGTGATTGACACACCAGATTATTTTTACTTTGAAGTTTTAATCTTATCAACGTTTCGATGATTTAATTCTATTAGATAATACACTTAAGTACCCAAGTTATGTTCTGATCACTATGCGTTAGGAAGATTTTTCAGTATCGAAAATAGAGATGGGCGTTATTTCACGTAACATAATAAGTAATGTTATTATTGCATTGTAGCCTATTAGCACTGTAATATATTACTAAAAATATCCTATTAAAAAATAATATTTTCATCTTTATCTCTGCACGCGAAATATACAAGTAATTTCTGGTGATAAAACTGATATAACACACCATTATACATGTAAAAGGCTTGAATTATTTCTTTTATATAATTACTTTTTTATTTTATTTTATTTCATTTACAAAATACAAAAACACTATTATGAATGCCGGCTGCAAATCATAGGAAAACTAATAGTCCAAATCGCGTAATACCGTAGGAAAAATGTACCGAGTAATGAATAAAACAACCATCTTTTCGCATCTAACTATACCCGCACCCCTCATGTTAGATACAGCATCATACGTAAACAGATAACGAATTAATGTGTAAAAGACTCGCAGCAGACTTTCCCCGCAGATGTTCGTGTCGATTCGTTACTTCACGTCGGGAAAAATAGCTATCTCAGTAAGGAATACATACGATTTCATGTAACTCTGTTACTCAGTGATATTACTCAGTTGTTCTTTCCATTTCAATGTTCATAAAATTATCGTTAAAAAAATAATACAGCTGCTGCTGTACCATTTTTTTAACGATAATTTTGTAATGATAATATTTTCTAGAATGTATTACGGAATATTCCTTGTGAAATATATTAATCAAATAATTTTAATAAGCAAGATAATTTTAATGTTTAGGACAAATAATATTGTGCTGATATTTAGAAATGATTTTATTTGGTGTTGATTATTTTTCATGGGATAATAAAATCGTTTGAATAAAATACTTTGATACCACGGTTTAACGAGATAGTGTTAATTTATGCAGCTAGCATGAGATAGGTAAGGGGTGATTATTAGATGTTGATTACTATTTCGTCATGAAGGTGAGGAATGAGATTGCACTTGCTAGGTTTGGATTCGCTTGCGTATTGGAAACAGATGTTTCGAGAGTTTGATAATTGAAAGGAAGGAGTGTTTGTTTATATTTTAATTGCATATAGCAGATGGAATAGAAAATGCGTAATGGCATACAGCATTTATTGTGGTTTTATTAAGAATATTGTTTATGTTTAATTAAGAATAATTTGAGAAGAAAATTAAATATTTATTTATTTATTTTTACTGTTTAGCTTTTCTTCACTTTTTTTTTTAACTGATTTTTTCTTGAGACTATATTTTTAGATTTAAAATGGGTAAAGGTGTTAAGAATAGTTAATTATGCTCTTATGTTAAACTTTAATGTCTGAGAAAATACATCATTTTATGCAATTTTTGTAATCAAAATGTATATTTTTAAACAAGTGTTTCTAAGTTTAGAAAACATATTCAAAGTGACTGTTTGCTAAGTATGAGTGAAAAACACTAAATTTCTTGTCAATCTGGAAAGTTCAAGTTCTTCAGAAAATCAAAAGAAACAGTCACTCGGTAGTTTAAAATTTGGGATGCCTTAAAGATATTTCTTAAAAATTTGCTATTATTATTTAATTGATTCTTAACTACATATATGGCTTATAATATAAGAATTTTTTTTTTCTTTTCAGAAAACGGCTCTCGTGTACGTGTTTCTTGATATTATTTGAAACATTCTGTTTTTGTGTTTAAAGGAATTGGTTTAATGAACCTTAAGCTTACTCGATTGGGACAAACGTTTGTGCTAAATTTTAACTCAACTATTTCATATCAGCGTTTTTTTTTTTTTTTTTTTTTTTTTTTTTAATTGAAAAAATTGTAATGTTAAATAAAGTGAAGATTACTATTCGAAAGCATTGGGACTTAAAAACATGAACCGCATCCACTATGTAGGACACATGTATGTATTGTATATCATCCAGAAAGGATTCGAAAGACATTAGCCATTTATAAACTAAAGAGTAATAGGTTATAAAAATAATATGTTGCAAAAACCTATTACCAAAGGAAGTACACTGTAAAAAAAATAACTATTACCAGGTGCAAGAAACTCTCTGTGATTGGAGAAAATGATTATTTTCTCCAATCACAGAGTGTTTCTTGCAGCTGGTAATAGTTATTTTTTTACAGTGTATAGAACGAAGTAACCTATTACTGAAAAGTAACTATTTATCCCATCTGTAATCGGAAATAACTCAAAACAAACGACTAAATTTTAAAACAGCGATATTAAATGAAAATAACTTCTAGATAGTTTTATTTAAAAAATAAAAATTTCATATATTTACCTGGTTCTTTAACTTTCCTTTGTAGTCAGCTGCACCGCAACAAGTAACAAATTAACGGAATTTTAACGAATATTCCGCACGGAAAACTTATAATGCGGTCTACGGGAAAGAGGCGATTTTAGCTAAGAAGTAGAAACGATAAGCAAACTAGACGGCACAACCGAATTTCTTGGAAATGCATATCATGCAAAATCAGGCCTTAGAAGATAAATAAATATGGATTTAGAGCACAGTAAATTTGAGAAATTTATTAGAGTGTGAAATTTTATTTTGAAAATATTTAACTTGTGAATAAATATTCTGATATAATTTACCTATAACTTATAAAGTCGTCATTTAACTGGTATTTGAATGTTCGAAAATGAGATTTTCAAAATCTCAACACGTGTAAGCTTAAAATGTCGTTTTACTTATCACAAAATATCACTCTTTTTTAAAATTAATTGTATATTTTATAACATTTATAATTTGTTCAAATCAGAAACTATCCGGAATTTTTGGTCAAAAGTTTTTTGTATAATGATAAGAATATAAAACTTAAAAATTTTGAAATACTTTCAGTTTTAAGATATGCTGGATATTATTTTAAGTATTAAATTTAGTTGATGTTTTCGATAAATATGTTAATTAACATTATATTTTTCGTAATTCTTCGGAACATGCACGCTTGTCTCAAATTTGAATAATCAGCTGTTGCATTTACCATATTATTTTCTTACTCAAATTTAAAAATACAGAAAAATGAAATTTTTAAAAGTACAGCAGACTTTCGATTATCTTCGAATGAATTTACTGATCTTTAAATTCTGCGCGTTATTTCTTGATTTTTTTTTTTTTTTTTTTTTAACACGCTTTTTTATTAGCTTCACCTGTATGTATGTTTGTTTGTATGTATGTTTGTATGTTTGTAACCGCTCTGGGAGCAAACAAAAAATCTATACTGTAGACTTTCCGTACGTGAACGCCGTGGCTGTGAGGTAAAGAGCCGTGCTACGAACCTAAAGGTCTAGCGTTCGAGCCCAGCCAGGGGGGATTTTTTTTAAATGGAGTTTGTTTAATTCTAAATTATTTTAATTAAAGATTTAAATGTATGTAAATATTATGGTGTGTCACTCACACGATTTTCTCTTACCCTGCATTTTAATACTATGATAGATATTTTGTGCTTTTTAGTTCACATTTCTATAAAAGCGTGTTCTTTAATTTTTTAAAACTATAATATTATTCTAAGCGATTTTACACAATAATTCATCCACGTTTGTTCGTACAATTAAGCTTAAAACAAAACGTTGCAGAAAAAGAAAAGCAAAAAGTATAGAAAATTAAATAGTATTCGTAACTGCCAAGCCATTCAATTAAGCAAAAAATGGAGAATTTACTGTAGTTGTATGTAAAAGGTTTATTTTGATTAAATATTTGGGATATTTCTGAAGTAAACTAAATCGTGTAGTATCAAAATAAATGAGTAATATGCAGCTATCCTGTATATAATTTTATAATACTAAGACCATGCTTGTCTTAGTATTATGTTATTGAATTTTTTTTTTCTTTCTTTCTTTCCAGAAAGATACACATTGCCTATTTCTAGAAATTACTAAACCTTTTGTAAAATGAATCGAAAAAAAAATATAGCACAGATGAATATATTCTTTTCACATAGTAACATTAAAATTTATCACGGATATTTTTCTTATAACTACTCTACAACAGATAATACATTGTTAGTGGTCTAGACATCTGTTCGATCCCTGTTCTGGTATGTATATTCGTAAGGGTTTGAAATCGAATTTAAATAGTAAATACGTGTGTAATTAGATTTAATATGGAGAAAGTAACTGTAGAGAGCAGCATACGATAATAACTGAAAATGACGGGTTTTATCTTTAATTGATAAGGAAAAAACATAAATATAAAATAACGGCATATTTGACAACATATTAAATATTACATTTCTTCAGATTCATAAATTTTAAGTTTGAAATTTAACTATTCCTTAAAGCGTGAAAATAATTTTAGCATATTACTTAAAACACCTACTAAAAGCCGTTGTACATTGTTTTTGATAAGCATCACATATAATTTGTTCGCTTGTAAAAGATAAAAATATTCGTCTGGTACGATTTTTCATCTTAAAGTTTCGATTCGCGTACATTCGCACATTTGATCGATTCATTTTTTCTAGCGCGAAATTGATTCATAAATATTTTCTTATGCTCTTGCCCCTGTATTGGTGAAATCAAAGCAGATGATATGATATTAGAAAATGCTAAATTTTGCGTTGATGAAAAACTTACTACATTATTTTTGCTGACAATCGATTTAACAAATGATAAGATAAATCAACATAATAATATTGCTATTTTTCATAGATCTAAATAACATCAAAGTCAATCTACATCCTGGCCATGCGTCATGGATTTATTATTATTATTATTATTATTATTATTATTATTACTAATACTTATCAACCTATAGTGTACACAAAATGCGTTTAACATTCTCACATACAAAAACATACGAACAAACGTTTTCCAAATTCAGCAACAGTTCACATAAATATTTTTGAACACTTTATGCCAAATGTACGGATAGATGTTATCTAAATTTTGAAAATTTATTATTTATTTAAATTTATATATAATAATTGAATTAATACATAAATAAATGTTAAAAAAATTAAGTCTAAATGTAATTAAAAAAAATTTCGAGCATTTATATTCGATTTTGTATTAAAAAAGCAAGTTTTTAATATATAAATTTTGTTAAAATGTTAAACCATTTTATTCAATTATTTATTTATTTATTTTGTGTGAAATTAACCATTTTTCTATGTAAATGCCAAGTTAAAAAAAATTTCTTATTAATTCTAATCCAAGCACCAGTAGTCTCGCAACGTTATGTGAAATCTGAAGAAAAACAAATTTTCTGCAGTCATTTTGAAATGTCTTTATGTAATTTTTACCCGTATTTTTATCAATTATTATTTTTAATTCCCTATTACTTAATTAAGAATGATGTATTATTTAACTTAAGGTTCTATAAATGCTTTTAGATCTGGATTCTTTAAAAATCTATTGAATCCTACACTTACAAAATTATATTTTATATGTTCAAATAAATTCAAAACTTCCATTTTACTGCAGATTTCTCACCTTTTCCTACTAAATATTTCTCCCTTTATGGAACTGAATAAGACTACAGAAGAAATTCTTCGCATATAGCTTCAGGCATAACAATAACAAAAAATATGCTTAAAAAAAATACTGAAGCAAAAAATGTATGAAAATTGCATCGAAATTATTTTAAGCTTTTCTCCGGAATGTCCAAAGGTGTTATGTGAGATGAAATCGAATGAATATGAAAATATTCAGAGCAGATGTACCTGATATTTAATTAAGCTGTTTAAATGACGGAATTAATTAGCAATTAGGAATACAAAGGCCATTCAAATAATAAGAATTTTTATTTTTCATATAAAAGCTCTCTCAACAATAGCTTTGTCAAGCAAATGTATTTTCTATTAAATGCACCACAACTTTCCCTAATAATTTTCATTATTAAATATTATTAAAATTTGTAAAAAAAAAAAAAAAAAAAAAAAAAAAAAAAAAAAAAAATGTAATCTAAAAAATATTATTTTATAAATATTAGCTACGCTCTCCCATATCATAAACTATAATTAAAAGTAGAACACCATTTTATGCAAATTATTTTCGAAAGGAGAAATTCGATTTTAAGATCATTTAGACTCTTTTAAAATGTATATGCTAATTAATTAATATATATATATGTAATACAAAAACCCCTAATAAGGTCTATTTATATTAAGTTATAATTTAGTTAATATATTCTATAATAGTAATTCCAATCTGTTCTTTTAAATCGGAACTACCATTTCCGCTTTCTGAAAAACTAAACCGTTAGCAAAATTAATCTTTTATTTATTTATTTACTTTATTGTTCTAACGTATTTCTCTCAAATTGATCTGTTTCCCTTCAGACAGAATTTTCCCTCCAGTTTTTGATCTTGCCCAGTCTACGAGCAAAAATCTAATTAAATAATTAAAATGCACAGCACCACACTTTTTTAATCACGGGACATATAGTCACATAGGGGAAAAATCCCGTGGTCTCTTTTCAATTTCCCTAATCCAAAAGTGCATACATCCCTTGAAAGAGTGCTTTTTTCCCCTTAAGGTAATGTCTAAATACACTTTATGATGTTTTATGTTAAAAAATGCTAAAGCGTTACTGGCCTCTTCCTATGATAGAAACTAAACTATTTTAATATTTAAATAAAGTTGTTAAAGTGCACGGACTTCTTTTATATTTATCACGACTGCGTATTTTAAAAGCGAACTAAGTATACCGTTACATACATATCTCTTCAAAGTATAAAAAGAAAAATATTGATAAAGTGATCACTGAAACAGCTAAAATGGATTATCCTAAAAGCTTTGTCTGTTCTATTTTATATCCATAACCATATCAGTAAAAAAAAAAAAAAAAAAAAAGAAATGCACTCTTGTGTAGCTTAGCCAAAATAATAATAATAAAACAATTAAAGACAATAAAAAAGGTGGGGTTGGGTGAGCAAATGTTTGATTACGTAGGACGAGTGGTGTTGTTTAGCTGGATCGTTGGGTGGGAGGCTGAAATTATGTTTAAAAAAAAAAAAAGCTAGAAGGTCTGTTGCATTTACGTTAAATTAAATTACTTTATTTCTTTTTCTCTTCCTTTTACTATCATTATTATTATTATTATTATTATTATTATTAATCTTTCACTTGAAAAGTTTAATATCTTCGTTAATGAGTTGTTAACTATTCTTAAATTTAGTAATCTGTTAATAAAATAAAATAAAATAAATAAATAAAAGTTGTGAAAATTGAGGATAAGCAATGTAAATTATGTTTGAGGGTAATGCATTAACAAACAGGTTAAACTAGAAAAGATAAGAATTAAAACTTGTTACTAAAAGTAAAAACAACACTGTAAACGAAAACGTCCTAAATTCAGTTAAAAAAGTATCTTAAACTTATGGTCATTTTTTAAGCGAAAAAAAAGTCTTACTTTTTAAGACAACTTTCTGCATCTAAAATTAAGACATTGCAAATGTCTTAAAACACCGCCATGTTTGGCTTAAAAATTCTACCATTTTTAAGGCTTTTTAATAAATAAATAAAGGTGGCGTGTGATTCAGCTTTTCTGTTTAAAATATATTTTAGAATTTTCTAGAGCATTAATAAAATATAATAATAATAATAATAACACTACCAGCCTCTGTAGTTGAACTCACTATCTTCGACAACGCAGACGAGCGCTCCTGCCACTCACGCCACGACGTTACATGGAAATATTGGTAATATACACAGTAATATTCGAGAAAGGAATTGCAGTGTAATAATATAATCAGTATTTAGTTTTTCTAAAACTATTGAGATTAAATCTAAAGCTCAATAGGTATTAATTCTATTAAATTTTACGTGTAGACGTTTAAAATTTTGTAAAATATAAACAAATATATCAAAACCTCAGACTCTTATGTTTTGATGAAACGATTTCTTTTTATGAAATGTTATTTAAAAGGGAAAAAAATGATATGAATATGAAAATCAGAAAAGCTTTGTTTTGCATCGAGGTACAGGTAAAAATGTTAAAGAAAAGAGTTTTAATCGAAAAAAAAAAAAAAAAAAAAACAGCTTTACAAATTGTAAGATTAGTCAGAAATTCGCTTTTCAAGGCTACAAGTTATTCTTAAGCTATAAGTTAGTCTTCGCTGCAAGTTATTTTCATTTCTTTCGTTATTTTCATATTCAAATTTTTACCATCTAATAGTTTTTCTCTTAGAAAAAAAGAAAAAAAATCTGTAATCGAGAATATAGTGCTGCTACATTATACTAATTACTTTGTCTATGGTTTTATTTGAGATTTCAGAAATTGCCAGATTTAACAACTTTCTACTTTAGACGTTTTTAAATATATAAGAATACGTGTATAAAAGGGGAAAATGCGTAAAAAATAAAAGTATTTTCGAATACCTTCTTGGCATCGTAAGAAAATAATTTTTCTATTCTGCACATCTGGCTAATCATACCTTTCGAATGATACTATTTTCAACCCTCTACTTCCATAATTAATATGTTAAAAGTGTACCACAAATTTCATGCTTGCCTATTAATATATAGATAAGCAAAATAAACAATTTCCTCTCTAACGAATGAAAAAATAAATAAATAGATAAATAAAATTAAAATAACTGTTAAACTTTTTTGGCAACAATTATAAATTTAAATGTCCAAATTTTCATATTTTAGTCAATTTTTAAAAAACTTCGTTACAAATAAGGTACCAAATGGAAGGGGCGTTTTTTCTGAATCCGTCGAACTAAACAGCTTATCAATCGGACAAATGGATTTTTTAAAAATTAACTAAAGTATGAATATTAAATGGCAACTTGGAAAGTCTCTTAGCCGTTTTTTTAAATAGAGACGAGTACGAACCGCAATCGTCATCTATTTTGCAAATTATATAAATAGATTATTGTCGTTTAACAATGAATTAAATGGTTACTGCAATTGTGTAAATAAAGACTTTGACAAGAAATGTCCGAGCTACTTCGGTGCAAAATTACAAATTTGGCCAACGGGGTCCTATACTAAATTTGTTCCCAAATGAGTAGTCTAAAACTAATAATATTATAGTTTAAAAAAATTAAAGAACACGCTTTTATAGAAATGTGAACTAAAAAGCACAAAATATCTATTTTAGTATTAAAATGCAGGGTAAGAGAAAATCGTGTGAGTGACACACCATAATATTTACATATATTTAAATTTTTAATTAAAATAATTTTGAATTAAACAAAAACCATAAAACCATAAAAAAAAAAAAAAAAAAAAAAAAAACCTGACTGGGCTCGAACGCTAGACCTTTAGGTTCGTACCGCGGCTCTTTACCTCGCAGCCAGAACGTTCACGCACGACAAATCTTTTTTCTACAATATAGATTTTTTTGTTTGCTCCCAGAGTGGTTACAAACATACATACAAACAAACATACATACAAACAAACATACATATATACAGGTGAAGCTAATAAAAGCGTGTTAAAAAGTCGAATTTTCTATCTTGCTATACAGACATTTCATCATGCACTGAATTAGTACTTCAAAATTAAAAATACACTATCTTAAAGCTTTGTCGACAAAAAAATAAAACCAGAGGTTTTCTGTAATTTTACCTTGGCATTTGTTAGCACAAGCATGTTAATTATTGTAACAAAATAAATAAATAAATAAATAAATAAAATAAAATAAAATAAGAAAAATAAAAATAAAAAAGTAGCATCGCTTCTGCTCGCATAACAGCTCCCTATAGCTTTAACATAAGAAATTATTCCTACGGTAGATATTACTTTTATAAAATTCAGAAATTCAAACTATATAACAAAATGCAACCAACATCGTTGCTTTCTTTATTCTATTCTATTTCTTAAAACAAGTTTTATAATGCCACAAGCACCACATAAACTTTAAATTTTACATCTACTTTTTAAGATAGCAAGCGATCATGTTTTATATATAAATTAAATCATTAAATTCATTTTTTACTTAATTTTATTTCAGTTTGCACGCGCACTTTTTATTTCCTAATTCAAAATTTTTAAAAAAGAAAAACTTTTTCGATAGTGGTTGTTTCGATACTGATTATTATTAATTTTCTTTTCCTTTCTTTTTCTCTCCCCCCCCCCCCCCCCCCGAAAAAAAAAATGATTTTGATGAAATTTTGGCAAAAGCAGTATTTAGTTTAGGACGAAGGACTATTAGTTTTTTTTTTTTTTTTTTTTTTTTTTCAAATTTTAACAACGCTTTGAAATTATTCAGGTATATTTTCGATAAATTTTAGATTTCGATAAATGTTCAACTATCGAAAAATGGTTTCGATAAATGTCCAACTATCGAAAAATGACACCGCAAAAATGCAAAAATCCCAGATTGAGACTAATAGTCCTCAGTCCTAAAAAAAAAAAAAAAAAAAAAAAAAAAGGAATATGTACCACATTTTATTATAAAACATTACGCAATTTTTTCTCCAAATAAAAATCTATCGACAAGCGCTTGATAATTAAAACTCTAGGCTAAACAGAACAATTATGATTAAAAAAAAATCCTTTTATAGAAATTTTAACAAAATAACTGTTAAGTTATTAATAAAAATCTATTAATAGTTTGATTCTAATAACAGATTAATGTAAACCTCTTTCACTTATTAGTAATTCTCTTTTAATTCAGATTTTTATTATAAGGGATTACTCACATGTGAATTAAACAACCAGATAAAGAAAAAAATTGTAATTATTTCCTTTTAGCAAATAAAAACAAATAAGAAATGATAATCAACAGGCATTTCTCCAAATCCTTATGTCACATTAGATGACTTAAGGATTACGTAAGTTTATCTAGTTGAAAGAGAAAATGAAATACCTTTTTTGTTTCTATGATTGATTAAATAATATTCTTCCTGCTTACTTCTAAATACAGTAAGCGCCGCTTAATAAACTCACTGATTAATAAAATTAGCCGCTTAATCTGATTAAATCGGACCGGAAACAATTCAGTACAAACTACTTTTGAAACTGGCGGTTTATAAACTCAAAAATATCTCCTCAGCAGCCAAAAATATCATTTATGCACAATATATATGTTACTTACATTGTGATTATTATTATTATTTTTTTTTTTTTTTTTTACTTTCCGAACACTATAGGGAGGAAAGTATTGTAATCATGTCAAAAATCCGAATTCGAGATTTTGAGGTTTCTATACGTTTCGAGGTCCCCTGAGTCCGTTTTCACTATTTTTACGATGATATATGTATGTGTGTGTGTATGTCTGTGAGTGAACACACTAGCGTCTAAACGCTTTGTTCGAATAAGCTGAAAGTTGGTGCGTATATTGTAAGTCACCCTAGTACGAACCCTATAGATTTTGGTGAATCTAGCACTTATAGTTTTTTTACAGGGACACAAAGAAAAATTCGTTATCATTATGGTCTATGGAACCAAAATCTTAAAATTGCGATAGCATCTAAACGCCTTCTTCAATTGAGCAAAAAATTTATACACATAATTTAGGTCACAGTTTCTCAATCTGTATAGAGTTTGGAGAATCTGGCATTTACAGTGTTTTTACAGGGGCACAAAGAAAAATTCTTTATCATTATGGCCTATGGTGCCAAATTTTTAAAAGTGCGATAGCGTCTAAACGCTTATTTAATCTGAACAAAAAATTTGAACACATGTTATAGGTCACAGTTGCACGAACTGTATAGATTTTGGTGAATTTAGCACTTACAGTTTTTTTACAGGGACACAAAAAATAATTCTTTATCATTATGGCCTGTGGGACCAAATTTTTACTTTCTTCTATATTCAATAGAAGAAAGTATTGGATTCGTAAAAATTTTCAACCTCGGGTTTTTGATGGATTTACACGTTTTGAGAGCTGTAGAACACGATTTAACCATTTTTAGAAAATGTCTGTATGTTTGTCTGTCAGTCTCTGCGTGTGTGTGACAAAGTTTTGTGGCAACTGTATCTCAGGAATTACTTCGCAGAATTTCATACAAATTGGTATGTAGTTGCACCTTGACATAAATTAGTGCCTATCAACTTTTGGTAAAAAGTGTCTTACAGGTTGCGTTGCCATCCCGCTTTTTCTAAATTTTAACATGGTGGTATAGTACAAAATTTTGTATAAATGTGCATAAAGAGAATTTTTTTTAAATAATCATTACGAAATTTACCAGAATTATTTATAATAAAGATAGTCAACTGGGAAATTTTTTTTTGTATGTGTAGGAACCTCGCCTCCTTCCCCCCTGGGGGGGGGAATTCCCCCCTCGAAGGGAGTAAATTTTCATGATGGGTATCGTTCAAAAGAGCTCGCCAGTACCTTTAAAACGAATGGTTGAACCATAGATCTGCGATAATTTAAAATGAAGTTATCGATTTTTTTAAATGTAATATTGACAATAAAATTGACTTTTTTTTGGATATTTAGTGTTATACTACTTCTCTAATATGGAAATCATCTGCATTATCATGGAAGATAATTTTTTTAAATAATAATTTTAATAAATTATTTTTACTGAGTGAATTTGTATACGAAAATATAGAAGAAAGTCATGTGGAGGCCACAAGATACTAGTTATAAGTGCGGCAGCATCTTAACGCCTTATTCAATTGAGCTGAAAATTTATGTGAATATTATAAATCACTGTTGCACTAACTATAAGCATTTTGGTGAATCTAGCATTTATAGTTTTTTTACAGGGACGCAACGAAAATTCTTTATCTTTATGATCATGGGCTTAAAGTTCAGTAGCGTTAAATAAAACATCGTATAATATATAGAGAAAAATACTTAAACACTTTATTATGGTTTTATCTCTTTTGTTTGTTTAACAACTCCTCTTTCTTTACTTTATCTACAAAACTGTTAATTACTCAATGTTCGGAAAGTCGAGTGGAGTCACTCCAGATTTTTTTTAATAGAAAAAGAAATTAAAGCACAACAAACCCTTCGTTATCACTCATTATCGAAGATTTTACAGTTGCAGCACAGTTACAAATTAAACACGCCCCATAACTTATCTCCGTAACAATTTCAAGAAATGTATTTTTCAGAACGCAGTAATAAGTTATAAATTTGATTTGAAATGATATATATTTTTTAAATTTCTAATTACACTGCTCGATATGAAAATTGCTTCTGACACCATTTCAGCATATCCTTATGTAAAATGACCTCCTGAATCCGAATAGGACGCCCATTTTGCCCTATCATCCACCGTTTTTTAGGAACGGTCCCCTATTTTTATCATTTTTCGGTAATTTTATGGCTATAAATTTGACCTTTAGAAGGGGTAGGAATATTTTAACCTTTAAATAGCTTCTGAGCGGCTAGACAGTTGGAAAATTCTAAAACATGGACATTTGCGACAAGGGATTATTTTATTTTATTTTTTTTTTTTTTTTGGGGGGGGGATGCCCTTGAAATTGTGTATTACCTATTTTATATATTTTTTAATCTGTTATTAATATTACTTTTTTAAACTTAATATATATTTTTGTTTTTAGTGTTAAATTAGTTCTTTTCCATTCTTCAAATCAAATTCATGGTCATAAAGTTATCGAACAGAGTAAAAAATTGTGGGAGGGGGTGATGTTTCTAGAAAACGGTGGGTGACTAGTCAAAATGGGAGTCATATTCAGATTCAGGTTATTTTGCATAAGAATCAGCAAGAATGGTATCAGATCTCTCTCTTTTTTTTTTTCAGAGCAGTGTTATTAAAAGGCGATTTCTAGTTCTTATTTTGAGATTGCTATAATTGATGAGGTTTAAACGGAAAGATTTTAAATTATGCCAAATGCAAATTTAAATAACGCATGATAATTATTATTAGTAGTACGGAGGATTATTAGTCTCAATCTACGGATAAAACGTTGTCGCCAGTTTTACGATGGTTGGACATAATTGGATAATTTGAAAGCGATGTTATAATTTGAAAAAAAAAAAGTTCTACTAGTCCTCCGTACTAAACTAAATTCTGCTTTTGCCAAAATTTCATCAAAAAACCTTTTTTTTTTTTTTTTTTTTTTTTTAAGGAAAGAAAAAGAAAATAAAAGAACATTAATAATAATCAGTATCGAAACGGACAGTACCGAAAGAGTTGAAAAAGCTCCTTTCTACATACAAATACATAATTTATTATTATAATTAAAATTAATTATTGAATTATTATTTTTTTTTTTCTTTTTTGATATAATATGGTTATTTTTATTTAAAAAAAAAATGACATGTGAATTTTTCGCACTCATTACTATACTTATGCATATAAAAACAGAAAAATCTATTTAACGTGTCTATAAATATTTTTACATATTATTATAATCTTTTACTGATTACAAGAACCACATATAAAAATATTTGCTACATAATTTTTTTAATCAAAATTAATTGATTTGTGCTTTAATATGAATGATTACTTATATCGAAACAATTTTGCAATTGGATAATTGGAAATAAAATGTACATCTAGGAATAATCAACACACAGACAAAATTTTCTAAAGTCATTTTTGGCTTCCATGATGTGTGAAACGTGAAGATATCGCAAAGTTTTTTGATTCTGACAAATTTTACAGACAAAAGTTTTATTTTATTAATATAAATAATAATAAATTGAAACCCTATTTACAGTTACCTTATGTATATAATTATTTTTTTAATTTATAATTTGTTGCAAACATCTTGTTTATGAGTTGTCCGAGAGAAGAAAATCTCAAATGGCTCAATCCTTCCATAGACAATCTTTTCGTAACACCGTGTGCATTCATCGCGAAATACGTCAAATAGAATGGCAGCGTTGCTTAATTTACATTTTATTTTTTAAGTCTATTATTTTTCCTTTTGTTTTTTTTCTTCTGAAAAGCTTTAGTATCAGATCCCCAAGCAAAATTTGAAATTTGGCTTAAAAATACCTAGGACTTTTCTCGCCAACTTCTTTATATCCGACTCTGCTATAGCCACTGTAATTTATTGCCAAAATGGTAAAAATAAAATAAAATAAAATAAAAAGTTGCCAAGAGGGTCTTATACTAAAACTGCATCTTTTCTTCAATATTCAACTTCACCGAATATCTATTAGAGGTCTCTGACTTGAAATTTTGTCAAATGGTAAATATATGGCGATATTTGAATTCGGTATCGATATCAGGTAGTATATATATAAAGAGAGAGAGAGAAATGCAAAGTAGTCTCACAAAAATTAGTATACGAATAAAAAAAAATTATCTTTGATAACTACAAAAAATTAAGGTAGGTAACGGAAATTATTCTTAGAAACTTTAGTTGTTTATTTATTTATTTATTAAAAAAAAAAAAAAGATTAAAAATACACACTTTCAATTTAAATGCGTTATAAAATAGAGAAAATAGTTATATTTTGAAGCCGCTCTAGTAGTCCCAAATTGACGACATTGGAAATATGGCACTGAAATAGCTCTGTCGTTTCTTGCCAAGGTATTTTCTAACGTAACTGCTATAGCTATTTTAATTCATCGCGAAAGAGACAAAAATTTAAATATCAGCAAGAGGGTGCTGCACTAAAGCTGTACCCAAGTCATTAAAAGAACACTCTTCTTTGTAATAAATTAATATCACTTTGCTTAAAAATTACTTTAAAATTTGCAAAGAACATTTTTATTTATTTATTTATTTTTATAATGAGGAAACAAATGGATAATAACATATTAACTTTTATCCAAAAGCCTATTATTACGTTAACCTTTTTGGGTATTTCGCGTTATTGGTAAATATGCGTTTTATTTTATTTTGTTTTTATTTATTTTATTTTATTAAATAAAATATAAAGCAATCAAAAACATTACTTTTACAGCTTTTCAGCTCTATGTTATTTTCTGTTACCCATTTTTTTCCCCCCCATTTGAAGCGCTTTACTGACAAAATCTTTATGGCGCATGAGCAGGCGTTTTCTTGCCACAATTTAAAAACTAATCAAAATTTTGAAAATTTCTATAGATATAATTTTAAGTTTGGTGAAGACCTAAATTTCTGCCAAGTGCCGTTAAATTCCATACAGCAGTTCTCGCGTGATACCTGAACAAAAATAGCGGCATACAGACACGATGACACACACACACACACAAACACTGGCACAGTCTTCTGGAGTCATTTTCGGCTTTCGTGGTGTGTGAAACGTGAAGATATTGCAAAATTTTTTGATTCCGACAAATTTACAGACAAAAGTCTGGATTTATTAATATAGGTAGCAAAGTTCACTTTATATTGTCCATCGCGCATTTGGATTTTCCAATAAATCCACATTTACGGATTTTGAATAATACCCCAAAATTTTCATATCATAAATTTATATTATCTAGAGTTATGATAACCATCACCATAAAAGAATAGTCATCTTCTCCACTTTATATTGTCCATCGCGCATTTGTATTCGATGATATTTTTATTAAAGTATTATCACATATATCCAGTTTATTTTATATTGCATATAATTCACTTTATATTGTCCATCGCACATTTGGATTTTCCAATGAATTCACTTTTACGGATTTTGAATAACGCGCCAAAATCTTCTTCATTTCACAAATTAATATCATTTAGAATTATGATAACTATCGACATAAAAAAAAAATATATATATAATAATAATTTAATTAATCATCTTCTCGTTCTTTTTTCTCGAAACAGAGATCCTTCTCGTAGTATGATTTTTTAAAAAATTCTTCTGGGGAAGACATTCTCTTTTACACTTCTTTACACTGTCATCTTCTAAAATCTTCTAACAATTCTAATTCTTTTTTTCTTCTAGTTAAAATTTCAGGTATCATTAATTACAAATAAGTTAATTATAATCAAACCATGGATGCACTACCAATGCTAGAAAATAAAGTGTCAATGAAGTTTGCAGCGAGTAATATGATTTATTATTATTATTATTATTATTTTCCACTGTTTGTCCATCAAACGTCCTGTAAATTATTTTCATCTTACTGCTGCCTGCTTTCAGTCGATCTGTTGATTAACCAGTTAACGTCCGAATTAATTTTGAAAAATATTATTAGCTGATTATTTCACTTCTAAATTAGTATAGACAACTGACAGTAAAATAGATTAACTTAAACAATTCTTCTGATAGTTTTAAATTTAAAGCCTATCCTCGTTTATTGACATTTAGTGTTATAGCGAGAAAACTTCAAGATGGAAAAACTTTGAGATACCAGATTAATTTCCTATTATAGGTTGGCAAAGATCTCGAAAATAAAGTATTATAATTATTATTCAACTTGATTTAAATTAGTATACCTGCGCAAAAAGCAAATATAGGTGCGACGAATGAAAAATCATAAAATGACTATCCAAATTATGAAATAATAATTAATAGCAGGCACATAAAACTTTCAGGGATCATTTGACGCTATAAACTGTCACTATAAAGCAGAAATTATTCCAAGAAACCAAAAAATATATACGTGCCCTTTTATTAGTTGTCCTCAAATGAGGACACTGAGCGCTAACGGGTTATGGCACCGGTCAGCGTAACAGACTTTTTTTAAAAATCTAAATGGTTGTAATATGCGGGCCTGTGAAGGCTGGTGTCTTCAGTCAACGTACAGCCTGTTGGCCATCATATCATGTTTTGACTCCAATTCACCACCTTACTTACTTTTATTTTTAACTTTCATTTCCTCATACACTGTCTTACATTTAATTTTATTGTAATTATATCCCGTAAAACAATTTGTTAAAAATTCAATTCCCGTTTTGTACGAAATTAATTGTTCGATGCTTTAATTTTCGCGATTTAAATTCACTTTCTTTAAAAGTTCTTATCTTTTATCTTATTTTGACATCCTTATATTCTTAATTATATTCTTATTTCACACTCTTTGCCCTTTGATACTTTTTTTTTTTTTTTTAAGACTATACCATGTGTCTTTAAAGAATAAACTCAATCATGTAACAGGGATTTTGCATAATTGGAAATATTTATGTACATACATCTACCAATAAGTACTTGGACATTTTCGAATTTAGACGTTTTGTTAAATATCTAGAAAAGTTCTCTACGAATCACATCTTGAAACATTGAAATTAGGAAAAAATATGTTATACCTCATATATTTCAGCAATAGTTGTGTCCTAAAGAAGAAAAGGGAACCAGTAAAAACTTAAACAAAAGTCAAAGTGTTTTGGATCACCCTGTAAAAAGAAATGCTTGAAATGCGTTTTCGATGTAGAATGTGATTTACAGGATTTTTTTTTTTTTTTTTTTTTTTTTTTTTTTTCATTATCTGTATAAGTTTTATGACGCTACCACAACCATGAGGTTATAACGTTAAAAAAATAAATAAATAAAAATAATTGTAAAAAGATTATCCACTTTTTCCATTATAATGCGTAGGGTAATAGACCTAGTGCAAAGATATTTTTCGAAAAATTGACATACTACATTAGACACAGCATGTTGCAATCCGAATGCAAAAATATTAAATATGTTACGAAATATGAGCATTTTTACTAAATAAATTTTACTTCTCATGCGCTAGCTTTTTAAAAATTCTATTTGCATAATTTAATAGCCATGTGCAACTTACATGAAAAAACCAAATAAATATCGTGTAAATTAAAAAAAAATATATATGAGAGATAGAATGAACAGAATTTCATTTCTCTCAAAATAAAAGCTAAACTATAAAAGATTTTATAGTGTGGCAACGTTTCCTAAAACTAGCAGAGAGAGTGATTCCAAAAAGTTTGAGGGGTGCTAAGCTGACCAACAGGTTAGTATTTGGAAAACATCTAGTAATTCGGTGCTCTCTAATCTTTTATTTTCTCTGAATTAGATGACTGTCAACATTATGTTAGACTGGATTCGTTGAGTCAGCACTTGCTCAGAGGCTTCCATGGGGTTATGAAAAGTGGTCGAAGACTACTCACATTTTTATTTTTATTCAACCAATGTCCACTGGAAATACAGTGTTTGCTGATAGTAAATAAATATTAATGAAACCCCCTATCATCTTCCTTTCTTTTTGAGAAAAACTGAAATTCTGTTCTTTCTATCGCTCATAAATTTTAATTTACATAATATTTGTTTGGGGTTTTTATATATGTTGCTCAATACTCTTGGCTTTTTTAAGTATCCAAATGAAATTATTTAAAAGCTAACGCTTGTGTAGTTAAAAATTTTCAGTTAAAAAACTCATATTTCGTAAGATATTTAAAATTTTTGCATTCTGATTGCAGTATGCTGTGTATAAAAATGGATTTTTTTCTTTTTTTCAAAAAAAAGTTATATTTCCATGAATATATATGTGGTACACTGTCAAAAAAAGTCCTGTTTGTTGCAGTTTGCTGCCATAATTTTTCTGTAATTGAGAGAAATACGTTCTATCAACGGAAAAATCCCGTTGATAGAACGTATTTTTCTGAATTACAGAAAATTTCTGGCAGCAAACAGGAATTCTTTGGCAGTGTAGCCTCATAAAAGTTTATACAGATAATGAGAAAAATCCTCATAATCATATGCTACGGCCAAAACACATATAAAGCATTGCTTTTCACAGGATGATCCAAAACTTTTGATTTTTCGTTAATTTTTTACTGTTCCCCCTTTCCTCTTCGGGGCACAAGTTTTGCTGAAACATATGAGGTATAACATATTCTTATACTACCAAAGTTTCAAGAAGATTCATAAAGAACTTTTCAAGATATTTTACAAAACGTCTAAATTCGAAAGTGTCTAAATGCTTATTGGTAGATAGTGAATATATAAAGGACCGAAAATTCCATTAAATAGTTAAATCGTAAAAATTACACATTTATTATGAAAATTCGTTTTCATAACATCTGCTATAATTCTAGTGTTAGACTTTTCCCCAAATATTTATAAAAAAAAAAAAAAAAAAAAAAAAGTTGGGCCTTGGGGGGACTTATGTCAAAGTTGGGCGGACTCATGTCAAAGTTGTGCCTTGGGGGGACTCATGTCAAAGTTGTGCCTTGAGGGGACTCATGTCAAAGTTGTACCTTGGGGGGGGACTCATGTCAAAGTTGTGTCTTAGGGGGACTCATGTCAAAGTTGGGCCTTGGGGGGGGGACTCATGTCAAAGTTGTGTCTTAGGGGGACTCATGTCAAAGTTGGGCCTTGGGGGGGGGGGGAATCATGTCAAACTTGTGCCTTGGGGGGGGACTCATGTCATGTGCCTTGGGGGACTCATGTCAATGTCATTTTGAAAAGATTTTGATGAAATTCTGGCAAAAGCAGAATTTAGTTTAGGACAGAGGACTATCAGTTTTTTTTTTTTTTTTTCTTCCCAATTATAACATCGCTTTCAAATTATTCAATTATATTTTCGATAAATTTTAGATTTCGATAAATGTCCAACTATCGAAAAATGATTTCGACAAATGTCCAACTATCGAAAACGACAACGCAAAAATCGCTGTCTGAGACTAATAGG
This sequence comes from Salticus scenicus, assembly GCA_963930645.1. Taxonomy (NCBI): domain Eukaryota; kingdom Metazoa; phylum Arthropoda; class Arachnida; order Araneae; family Salticidae; genus Salticus; species Salticus scenicus. The sequence continues at coordinate 160,948,952 of OZ005661.1, forward strand.
CCCTCAGTCATAAAAAAAAAAAAAAAAATAAAAAAATCAGTACATTGTTAAATAGAAGTTACTTTAATTTTAAGCTAGTACAGAAAAAATAAATTGTAGTTACCTCTGGAAATAATATTAATTATCAAATAGTTATTTTTCTGTTTTGATAAATTATGTGATTACAAATAACAACAAAATACACCTAAAAAAAATCTAGTAAAAATTTGAGAAATAGGCTTCGAATTTCATAAGGGGTCAGACGATTTTGCAAGCAAAATTCGTAGCAATGCAGTTGTCGCATGCGCATAAAACGTCCGATATACGTACAAACTCAGTCACAAACATCTACTTTTATTTTATATGAAATTACACCACAGTGCAGGAAAGTGTGCTTAATATTTTATTTATTTATTTTTTTTTTTTAATGTCGAAATACATACTTCATTTCTCTCTTTAACGTAATTGCCATTTTGCAACGTTTATTTCTTCAAATTATGATTTTCAGATGACAATTAAAACAGGGTAATCATTGAAACATAAGATTTAATACTAATTATACTTTACTTCATGACTTTCTATATCATGTTTTTTGTTTTCTACTGTAGATGGGGTATCATAAACTTACATCACATTTTAATTTACACGTTTCCTGCATTTTTCCTTTTAACCCTTTCACGCCCAAGGGAAATATTTTTCCCTTCTACAAAAATCGTTATCGATTGTTCAATTATTATTGAATCGATATTTTTTTTTACTGAATTTCAAAATAAAACGTATGCCCAAGGCAGCAAACGTGTTTCTGAACGAATAAAAAAAAGACAAATAGAAAATAGGACACATAATAAATGTGTTATGTGCAATGTCCACTTGTGCTTCACAAGTAAACGAAATTGCTTCGTAGAATACCATAACTAGCTATTTATTATACTTTTCTCATAATTTTTATATTACAAAGCAATAAATTTGTATTACAAAGCAATAAATAAAATACCGATATAATCAACCTAACTCTTCGTTTATTTACTTTTATGGTCCATAGGGAAAATATTTCCCATGAAATTATAGGAAACCTATACAGCCTGCTATGTTTTTCTGGTGATATTCTCTCACTTTACACCCACAATAGCTAAAATATTGTGTTGTATTGGCATATTTAGTCTTGGAAATCTTATGGTCCTGAAAGGGTTAATTTCTCTCTCTCTCTTCTCTCTCTCTCTCTCTCTCTCTCTCTCTCTCTCTCTCTCTTCTTGATTTCAAAATGAAACACGCAATTAAAGTTTATGAATCTAAATTTCTACAAATGTAAAGCAATGATATTAATAACAACAAATAATAAAACAATTTGTAAAAAAAATGTATTTGAGTCACAGAAAATATATTTTAAATCTTTGTTAATTATTACAATAAATCTTTTTGAATTTTGTTATATATATGTGTATATATAACAATAAAATAAAATAAATGAATAAAATAGAATTATCATATTCTTTAATTTGATGGTTCATTGGTACAAAATATATGAGATATAATTTCTGAACATTGAATTTCGTTCTCCAACCTGTCAAATACTTGAAAATGTGATATCCATATTTCGGAGTACGCATTAATTATATACTTGAAATAAAGACATCATTAAGAGGATCAATGCATATACGCAACTTTTTGAATGATTAAAAGGGCTGCATTGCAGACGGTAAGGGCTACTAAAGCATACTTATTATTTTAAGTATAATTTTAATGATTTCTCCAAAGAACTGAGAGCTCTTTAATTCTAAAATGATATTTACAAAATAGCAGTTAATTATGACTTTCCTTTAAGATTCAGGTACAAATGCCTGTCAAACCTACTTTTTAATTTCAAATTATAAACTCTATCAAAATGTATTTATCATTATTTTATTAAAGATTAACTTAATCAACTTAAAATCACTTGACAATATCTTTTAAGAATATTCAATATTTTGTGCCAATTAATCTTTCGAAAAAGTACTATAACACATTTAAATTTCAAATACATTTTTTATGTAAATAAATAGCATAAAGTAAGTTTCATAATTTAAGTTATTTATTAAGTAGAAACTTATCAAAACATGGAAATAAACTTCATTGTTGCTGATTTTGTTTTAGTTTTAAAATTATTTTATTTTCATTTTTATTTATAACTTTCTTCTATATTTAATAGAAGAAAGTATTGGATTCGTGAAAATTTTCGACCTCGGGATTTTGAAAGATTTACACGTTTTGAGAGCTGTAGAACACGATTTGACCATTTTTAGAAAATGTCTGTCTGTCTGTCTATGTGTGTGACAAAATTTTGTGGTAACTGCATCTCAGGAACAGAATTTCGTGCAAATTCGTATTTAGTTGCACATTGACATAAATTAGTGTCTATCAACTTTTGGTAAAAAATTGTCTTACAGGTTGCGTTGCCATCCCGCTTTTTCTAAATTTTTAACATGGTGATATAGGACAAAATTTTGTATAAATGTGCATAAAGAAAATTATTTTTCAGTAATCAGTATGAAATTTACAAGAATTATTTATAATAGAGATAGTCAACTGGGAAAATATTTTTGTATATGTAGGAGCCTCGCCACACACGCTCCCCTGGGGGGGAAGTCCCCCCTCGAGGGGAGTAAATTTTCAAGATGGGTATCTTTCGAAAGGTTTCGTCAATACCTTTAAAACTAATGGTTGAACTATAAATCTGTGATAATTTAAAACAAATTTATCGATATATTTTTTTTACTTTTAACGAAAGAAAAAAATCGTATATATATATATATATATATATATATATATATATATATATATTATCGAAATTTAACCAAACTTGATATTTAGTTGGCCCCTGACATAAACTGGTGCTGATTAGATTTGGGGATCAATCGCTAAACAGGTGGCACTGTGATCGTATTTTTTCTAAATTTTTAACATGGCAGTATAGGACAAAATTTCGTATAAAGGTACATATTGAGAGTTATTCTAAACCTGTGATTGTAAAATTAATATGAATTATTGATAATAGTAGTAGTTAACAAGAAAAAAATTCTGTGCAGGGGGGGGGGGGGGTAAATTTTCAAGAAGGGTATCCTTCGAAAGGTCTGATCAAAGCCTTTAAAACGAATAGTTGAACTAGAAATATGTGATAATTTAAAACAAAGTTATCAATTTTTTTTTTTTTTTACTTTTAACGAAAAAAAACTGAAAAATATCGTATATATATATATATATATCAAGGCGCGAAATTTCCGCTCGCCAGCTCGCCATTGTCGAGTGGAATTTTTACTGTGGCGAGTAAAAATTTGGTCTAGTCATAGATAGAATTCTTGCACGATACGTTGACAGAAAACATTATTTTTAGAGATTTAAATATGGCAAAATCTTGCCATCTTATAACCTCATATTTAATCTCTCCGTTTTAAATTCTCGGAGAGCCGAGTCTGTGCTCTGCCCGAGATTGCCCCAGACTGGGAAAGGAAAAATGCTACATAAAAGTTTTGATCTCTTCTGCAGTTTCGTTTCTCCCACTAGTATTTCTCCAAGCAAAAAAAAAAAAAAAAAAGTTCATATTTTCCAGTTTTATACTGAAACGCCAATGATTTGCGCTTATAATGATTTGTAAGCAACAATTTTATCGAAAAAGTTATTCCGAAATGGCTATTTTAAATGACAACAACGAACAATTTATACACATCGACATTCCGTCTGATTACAAAAATAAAATGGACGAAAAAAGACATTTCTAATATAAAAGTTAAGTAAATAAATAGATAAATAAGGAAGCTTAATCTTTTATAACAAAAAGATTTTCACAGGATATTGTTTGATAGATTTTTTTTTTCTTCTCTTTTTCTTTAATGGCTCTTTGCATTTATGTTATTAGATATTTTAATCTTTTTCAAATCTTGTATACAATATATTATAATGATTTTTAATTATAGATGATTTGTGAAACATGATGACACACTTTTAATATATATAATTTTAGACATATTTGTAAAAGCCTTTCAAACAGTTGGGGAAAAAAAAAAAAAAATGACAACCCTATTTTGTGGCGAGTAAAACTTTTTTCAGCGAGTGTAATCTGGGTTGAAATTTCGGGCCCTGATATATATATATATATATATATATATATATATATATATATATAATATTGTTACTGAGGGAAGTTGTATAGGAAAATATAGAAGAAAGTCTTGTGGCGGCCACAACATACTAGTTTTTATCTTTTTTAGCCATAAAGGGTAGAGAAAGTTCTGTAATTTTCTGAAATTCTTCTGATTTTTTTTTTTTTTTTTTTTTTTTTTTTTTTTTTTTTTTGTTAAAATTACACGCTTTAATGTCCTATTAATCCGAAAATCTTGTTTTAAGTAGTTGTTCTGTGTCTCTTCCTGTCTGTGTGTCTGTCTGTGTGAGAAAAATTGCTTATTCAAAAATGGACGGAATATTTCCCTCCTTAATTTGAGTAGAATTCCCCGAATTAAAACACTATGATTACAATGAATCTTTTCCACTTTCAATAAAAATGTTTCACTTTTAATTCAGTTTTAAATGTATTTTGATCCTTTTTTCATTTCTTGCAAACAAAAATAGGTAATTTTAGCAGCATCTTTTTTCCACATTTTGAATGATACATATAATTTTATGCAATGCAGTTAATGCTTTATGCACTGTTAAAAAATATTCAGGACATTTGGTGATATGCAAAAGCTAAAAATTATTTTTATGGATATAAAACTATTTAAAACTGTTTTTTCTTTTTTTTTTTTTTTTTGAGAAGTATTAGAAAAATAAATATAAAAAAATAAAAATAAGAAGAAGAAGAAACTTATTTTTGTCGATATAAAATTCTACATAATATATAAGGGGACGTCCATCAATTACGTGAGGTGTTCAGGAAGGGGAGGAAGTTGAGCCGAATCTCACCCAATCTGACGTGGGGGAGAGGAGGGGGGGGGGGTCTCGACAAATATCACGTAATTTTTTCCCCGCAAAAAACAGTGTAAAATTGCGATAAAATTGAGATAAAATCAAATAAAACAAATTTCTTTTCTTAGATAGGGCAAAATCTGACACGATAATATTTATCGTGGCTATCCGAACGCCGCGAAGCAGCACAGTAGCCTTCTTTCAATTGTTTTAGGGCGCCACCGGCCAGCCACACGAGCGACTAGACTAACGTTTCAGCGTACGAGCAGAGTAAAAACGACTAACGGACCGGTACCAAACCTGCTTTGTTTACTCCCGTAAATATTTCGTTATGCAACGACTCAGATTAGTTTCTATTTAAGTATTTTATTGTTCAGTTTAAAAATTTTGTGGCAACTGTATCTCAGGAACTACTGCACAGAATTTTATATAAATTGGTATGTAGTTGCACCTTGACATAAATTATAGTTCCTATCAACTTTTGGTAAAAAATGTTTTACAGATTGCGTTGCCATCCCGCTTTTTCTAAATTTTCAACATGGTGATATAGGACAAAATTTTGTATAAATGTGCATAAAGAGAATTATTTTTTAGTAATTATTATGAAATTTACAAGAATTATTCATAATAGAGATAGTCAACTGGGAAAATTTTTTTGTATGTGTAGGAGACTCGCCACACCCACCCCTAGGGGGGAAGTCCCCCCTCGAAAGGAGTAAATTTTCAAGATGGGTACCTTTCGAAAGGTCTCGTCAACACCTTTAAAACCAATGGTTGAACTATAAATCTGTGATAATTTAAAACAAAGTTATCGATTTTTTTTTTTTTTTTTAACGAAAAAAAACTTAGAAATAAAAAATCGTAATTTTTATTTAATTTTTATTTAATTTAATTTAATTTAATTTAATTTTATTTTATTTTATTTTATTTTTACGAAATTTAACCAGACTTGGTATTTAATTAGCCCCTGACTTAAACTGGTGCTGATTAGATTTGTGGATCAATCTCTCAACAGGTGGCGTTGTGATCGTATTTTTTCTAAATATTTAACATGGCAGTATAGGACAAAATTTCGTATAAATGTACATAATGAGAGTTATTCTTAACCTGTGATTGTAAAATTAATATGAATTATTGATAATAGTAGTAGTTAATTAGGAAAAAAATTGTGCATGTGGGGGCATCGCTCACCCCTGGGGGAAAATACCCCCCGGGGGGGGGAGGGGTAAATTTTCAAGATGGGTATCTTTCGAAAGGTCTCGTCAATACCTTTAAAACGAATGGTTGAACTGGAAATATGTGATAATTTAAAACAAAGTTATTGATTTTTTTTTTTTACTTTTAACGAAAAAAATTGAAAAAAAAAATCGTATGTATATATATATATATATATATATTTTAAATATTGTTACTGAGGGAATTTGTATAGGAAAATATAGAAGAAAGTCTTGTGGTGGCCACAACATACTAGTTTTACTGTGATTCTAGACTGCGATCTATGCATCTTAAAAACTAGTCTTCAATAAAAATAATGAAGCAGATTGTGTTTTTTTAAATTAATCCAACGCATTTACAGTAAAAGTACGAATTTTGAAAAATCTCACGTGAGTTTAGTGAAGGGGGTCGATTCAGTTCTCACGATGTCAAAAATCGTCAAAACCACCTCACGTAATTAATGGTCGCCCCCTAATACATAATATAATATAGTACACGGCCAAGAGTACGGCGAAACACTGTTTAGTCAATTCTTTCATATAAAGGCATGCAGTAACTCTGTTACGAACCTTAACGAAGGTTACTATATTAAAACGTTTTACAAAAATGTCCTTTATCGACGACGTTTTTGGTAAAAGTATTTATCGTAAATATTTATCATTTTAAATAAAGAGGAAAAAAATATTGGTTTGGACGTAATCGGACATCCTGTTTAACACAAGTTGGGCTTATTTAATCTTTCAAAATATTAACATTCAGTTCAGAATTCATATTAAAAATTCTCCAGGTAAAATATTATCCTTATTATTATTATTATTATTATTTTATTATTATTGCGTTCTGTTTAATATTAAAATGAAAATGGTTAACGATATTTTTTTTCGATATCAATAACATCTTTATAATTCAAATTGAATAAAATTATACTGTTGCATTTTATTTTATTTTCCACACCCACTTTTTATTTCCTAAATTAAATATTATCTAAATACTATGAACCAAGCTATTACTGTAAGAGGCCCTCTTCTGTCTTGGAAAGTAATTAAATGTGTTTCACTTCACTTTGTTTGTTTGTTCACACCTTTTTTTTTTTTTTTTTTTTCACACTTTCACTTCCCTTAACAATATTGACAACGTCTTAAAACTATAAATTCTTTAGACAGTAATATATAATTCTCATATGAAATAAAAAATAATAGTTCACTTTCTTTCCTTGACACCATAGCCTCTAGCACTGAACAGGGATTTTGCTCCTCAGTCTAATTGCCGAAACGTCAGTGAAGTGCCTCAATTAGACATTTTGTTTCCAACTCAGCTATTGTTGCCCCACGCGGTTCGAATTTCAAGTGTTCTCAAAACATATAAAATGGGGGTTGTGTAGCCTAAAAATGCTCAAATCATACCAGGACTGTTTTTAGAATGTTTAGATTTCCAACAAATGAAAAAAGGCGAAAGAAATGGGCTATTAATTGTCCAAGAGAAAATTGTACGCCTAGCTTTCAATAACAAATATAGAGTGTTATTATGATACGTTTTCTTGCATTTCTTTTGGACCAATTATTTGTTTTTATTGGTGTTTGACTATTTAAATGTTGTATTTTACAACATACACTACTTTTCGACGTGTATAAATATTTAAAATTAATTGATTTATTAGTAGCAGTGATGTCTACTTTTTACAAGGGTTATAAGAAAAATTCGCCAAATTTATCAAATGAAAGCAGTAATTCGCTCTCCTTTTTAGGCAAACTCGCCATTTTCGGCGATCAAGACACTGAGTTATATATCTGAAACTAAACGTCGCCAAGCTGTATTTCCACTGGGCAACAGTGGTCAGCTGTGAGTCATCTCGTATTATAGGAGCCTTAGCCTCAATGTGGAGATTCAAAAAGGTTTTGAATTCTATATGTGTGTCTGACTGTCTGTCTCGTGATAATGGCCGCAAAAAACATCCTATTGACTTGCAACTTCGTACACATGTTCATAAGGCACATGGAATCAGCTGTATTGTTTTGGATGTGTATCCAATTTTTACTTCACACGAATACTCCAAAGTTTTTTTTAATCGTTACTGCCTTTAAACAGAATTTATATGTACCGCAATAGCGGCCGCGAAAACCTCCCAATTGACTTACAAATTGGTACACATGTTTAGGCTCTACATAGAAATATCTGTATAACAGTTAAAATAATCATTTTCTTCCCTCCAAATCAAATTCACAGCCATAAAATTATCGAAGAGCGATAAAAAGAGAGGGGCTCTAATAAAAAGAAATTACAAATTTAATTATTAAAATGATTAATTAATATTGATTAAATGAAAAATAATAGTTTTAATTTTGCTATTAATATTACTATTGAAATACAAAGTGCAGTTGCATATACATAAAAAAAAAAAAAAAAAGTTAACTGTTATAAAAATAAAAAATTACTTTCACTATACTATAAATGAGCTAGTTAAACATTGAGCAAAGCCTTTTTTTTAAATCAAAGTATGAAGTTTTTTATTACTGCCATTATTTTTATTTTCTAATTTTTAACTTAAATACCAAGTGTTCCGATTTTCCCGTATTAGTTCCGTTTTCTTTAGTTTTGTTCCGGAAATCCAATTTTACCTGAAAATGTTCCGATTTTTTGGTATTATAACATTTAAAAAGAAATCAAACGATCGGCGATCAAACGCTTTGCAGAAGCCTTGCGATTTTCAACCTTTTTCCATCCACAGCATAAATGTCAATGTTCATTTTAAACTTGCTTTATTAGATTCTGGAATCTATAAAGAGTTAGAATTGTTCAATATTTCTCACTCATGTAATATTTTTGTCTCCCCCCCCCCTTCTCCCTTATCTGCAAACGACCAGCGATGAAACGCCTTGAAAAATCTTTGCTATTACCTATCTTTTTCCATCCGCAACTTAAATGCGAATGTTCTTTTCAAATTGCCTTTATTAGATTCTAGAACCTATAAAGAAGTGGGATTGTTGATTATATATCCTTCACTTTTTTTTCTTTCTCCTCCCACTATTGATCGGTGATCAAATGCCCACAAGAAGCCTTGTGATTTTCAATTTTTCTTTATCCAGAACAAAACTCTCAATGATAATTTTAAACTTGCTTTATTAGATTCTACAATCAATAAAGAGGTATAATTGTTAAATATCTCTCACTTATGTATTTTTTGTTGTGACGCCTTCCCGCCCTCCCCCCATTACCTGTTTAAGGGATGTTTAAAAACCGCTTAATGAACAATTTGTATAGTTAAAATAAAGTTATATTGAATAATAATAGGATTTTACTATAATTAATCCATGTATTGAATATTTCAAGTGTTGATAAACCTGTCCATATACCAGGTTGTCCCTAAAGTTCTGCACCATACAAGCGTCGAAATAAAAAGCAATGGTATCAGAAACACAAAGTATTTTATTCAGCAAAATACAGGCCATTGTGATTCAGGACAGCTAGCCATCGTTGTGCCAAAAGTTCAATTTGGTGATGATACCAGGAGGCAGGTTTCGAATCGAAAAACTGTTGACAAGCGTGTTTCACCTCGTCATAGTCATTGAATTGTTTACCACAGAGGAAGTGCGTCATGGAACGAAACAAACCGTAGTCGGATGGGGCAACATCAGGGCTATAAGCAGGATGCGGAAGAACCTCCATGCAATCGAGTTCCGCGAGTTTCGCTTGCACTTTTCTGGAGCGATGAGCTGGTGCGTTGTCATGTTGCAGCAATACTCTCTTTCTGTTTGTCAGAGCGGGGTATTTCTGCACAAGTACAGCGTGAACACGCTCCAGTTGTTCGGCATAGAGGTCCCCTGTGACGGCACGGCCCTCAGGAACCAATTCGAAGTGAAGAATGCCATGGATATTCCACCAAACACACAGCATGACCTTTTTGCCGAATCTGTCTTGTTTCGCCTGGGCCTGGGTATCTTGACCTCGTTTTGCCCACTGTTTGCGATTGTCTGGATTGCGGAGAAACACCCACTTCTCATCCCCAGTAACGATGCGTTTCCAGAACCGATCATCCCTTGGGTTTTTCAAAAGTTCTTGACAGAGTTTCACTCTGTTCTCGGCCTGCAGTTGTGTCAGCTCATGTGGACTTTGTCTCGGTCGCTTATTACTGAAGTCCTGTTCAAGGAGCCTCCGGTGCACTGTATTTTTGGATACCCCTAACCTGTGGGCTATCACACGTGTGCTGGTTTGAGGTTCGGCCATGACAGCAGCTGCTACAGCGGTCCCAACATCCAATTTTGGCCGTCCACTTCGAGGCTGCTCTTCCAGGCTCAAATCGCCAGACGAAAAACGTTTGAACCACCGGGATGCTGTCGATCGATTGATCGTATCAGGTCCTTCAACTGCACAGATTTCCTCGCTAGCCGCTTTCGCACTTAGGCGTTTTTTCCATAGAAAACGAAGCACGGCACGTGTCGCGGTTTTTGAATCACACATCTTTCACGATTTCACACTACTACTACGGACGCTATTCTTCTCAATGAGCATACACACTATTCTATTACCTCTACCTGTTCACCTGGCGGCACTTTTTAGCGCATGCGCATCTTACTCTGTCGTCCGATCCACGTCGAAATCTGCATACCATTGATGGTGCAGAACTTTAGGGACAACCTGGTATTATGCAACAATGTGAAAATAGACAAAAAAGGTCGTGAATTCGTCCCTCGAGCAAAGTGTTCCCATTTTTGTTCCTGGTGAGTTGGCAGCTAAGTAAAAAATATCTCTATCCAAATTTAATTAAGATAAGTTACGAGAAAAATCAATTATAATTCTTGCAATGATAATTCGCAAATTGCTTTTGTCTTAATCAGACAAATTTGTTTTGGCTTTTATTTTTAATTTTGTCAAGTAGATGACAGCACTTCAGTGCATTCAAGTAACCGATTGTGTCTCTACAAATATAGAATCTATTACTTGGATATAGCTTTTATTTATTTATTTATTTACTTATTTTCGTTATATTTGGTTTAAAATATTTAATAAATTTTCATTGCGTTAATAAATAATGTTTGCGTAATGTTATTTAGTTCAGTAATTGTAGTTAAGATTATTCATTTTTTTTTAAATATAAATTAAATGGATAATGATATTTCCTAGGTCATATTGAAATCTTCAACTGAACTTCATGTTCGCTTGGATACTCTGTATTGTTTTACGATTACTGTGGTTTTCAACATGTACTTCATGAATTTCTTTCTCGTTACGCTCTGTTTATTTTCATTGCAGGATATAGTCTTTGTTTGTTTGTTTGTTTCACTGAAAGTAGTATTTTAATTGCAAAGTTGAGTCATCATTTGTGTATTTTGCATAACATCGCCTGTCAAAAAATAAAACCTTGCATTTTTCAGTTCAGTGTGGAGGGGTTGGGGAGAAAATATCGCGAAGACAAAATATCGCCGACGTAAATGAATACAAAGCAAAAATGAGTGGGTAATTATTAGTAATGTTGTATAAAATTTCATGACAACACATACCTTTGTCAGAGCACAGACATTCTGACAAACCTACAACAAAAATTTTTATAAATTTTACTTAAAATAGTTTAAAAACTTTTGTCAAAATTAGTCATAATGAATTCAATCGTGCTTATTAATTTAAAAATTTTTAATTCAAGTTTGTGAACAGTGTTCAGCTTTAATGTCAGCAGTGATGTACACGATTTTTAAAATGTATTTTGAATAGTGAAAAGCAAAAGATAAAATAACTTAAAAGTAAACGTAGATAAAATAATGAAATTCAACTCTGATTTATTTAATTATTTATCTATTTTAATTAATTAATATTTATAAGACCCTCTGGCCCCCGCCAGAGATCACACGTGACAAAAAATCAAATTTTCAAATAGATTATACTATTTTTTTGACTTGATATTTTGTCCGGTGAGATTTTGTCCCGCGATATTATGTCCGGATCCCGTGTGGGGGTTGAGGTAGCAACTCCTGATGCATTATCTCTACATTCTGAGCCGCCATTTTACAAATAAATTTTATTCAGTAATTTGTGTCCTATTTTATAAATTCAACTTCACTCTTTTTTTTTCATTTTGTTTATTTTATTATTGTCAGTTCAAAGAAAACGTTTGATTACAATCCTTAAAATGTTATTTCTTGTTCTGTTTTGATATGTTTTGTATTCTTATCGAAATTACTTTAAGGAGAGTGTTCTTCTTCTTTTTTAATTAATAATAATAATAATACTTATAATTATAATTATAAATCTGTTTTAACGACTGATAGTAATCTAAATAAAATATATCCAAGAAGAGTTCAAACATAAAAAAGTATATTCAACTAGAAGTACGATTTTATTCACTTATTGAATAAATAATAATTTTTCTGAAGCTCGGTGTTTTAACTAAAAACATAATAAACAATTAATATATATATATATATATATATATATATATATATACATACATATATATATATTGAATTAGAAAAATGAGTTTGGTTTAATATTATCCAGATATAAAATGTGTAATAGAAATAATCTCAGTCTTACTGAGAGTAAGATTGGAAGTTTCGTTTCATATTTTGGTATATACATATATTATAAATAATCTTAAGAAATTCCGTTTGTGTTTGCGTGGAGTATTTTTTTTTTTTTTTTTTTTTTTTTTTTTTTATGTCTTTCTTTCTTTCTTTTCTTTTTTTTTCTCTTCCCTCTATACCGTAGTGCATTTATATTTCAAAATATAGCATTATTAGTCATATTTAAATTTGATTAAAAAATCTCCAAATTTTAATTTATTTTCTTTGGGAAATGCCCGTTTTGAATACTGATCATTTCTATCGTATAAGTATTTTGCATTTTTAATCATCTTTTACCTAAGGCAGCTTATTTTATATTTTTTTTATATTTCATATTTGTTACGTTGTGTTCAGTTTATAGTTTTTTATGAAAAGTTTACATTTTTGCATCAAAATTCTGTAATAGAAATATTTTCCTTAAAAGCATTCTTCTAAAAACTGCCATACTGCATTTTAAACGCAATTAATAAGTACTAAAAAAATGTTCGTTAACATTATTTTATTTGAAATTTATTTTAGTATTTCGTTGCTGGGAACTGTAATTTAAATGGTAATTAAAATATCACGATTAAAACGGTAAGCAAGGTAACATAACAGATCACGAATAACGCAGAAAACATATATGCAAATATATATTTACTATGTATACAGTTCTTTGTTATCAAATCACACATAAAATCTAATAATAAAAATACATAAGCTTAAAATACATGAGCTTAAAATACAGTATTTTATAAAAGTAACTTATTTTTAATGACATAAAAAAATTGAACCATGAAATTTTTTCTAGGATGAATATTATTTGAAAGAATTCTACGACATTCAAAGATAAATTTTATGCCTGTTTATTAGTATCTAACATTTCTTGTAAAGTTTGTCTGAGTCAGTCAAAAGTTAGAAAAAGTATGCACAAATAAGTTTATTCTGCCGTCTGATCACTCTAAAACGTAACAAATAGATACAAAAATTTTACCAATAGTTTGAAGATATGTTATTTTTATTTGAAAATAATGCAAGATTTTTTGCCACATTTTCTTCAATGGAGTGAAAATTTTATATGGTACAAAAAGTATACATTTCAATCACAACAATAAAATTCAATAATATGTTTCAGATTTGGAGAAAATCAAATATCATATGGATAAGTTGAAGTGTATGTTTGCAATATTTCATAGCTGTTCAATACAAAGTTTCTAAACTGTAACATTGAATATTTTTTTTAGTATTTACAATAATGTGCAATTTGTGTTTTTATGTTGAATTTTTTAATAGCGCTGGTGCTAAATTTCTCTAACATAATTGTTTGATTTTGTAGAAATATACATATAATATTTTAATACAAATTTTATTTAGAATTTAGTATTAAAAAACGTATGAAATATATCAAATATTTTTTCAGAAATTTCAACATTTTTAAATACACATAAGCAAATTAACAAAATAATTACATCACTAGTTAAAATAACAAGCTTCATGAAATCAGTATTTAAAAATGAAGTTCTACACAATCTATATAATATTTCTCTAACGTGGACAAGTTTCAATTATTTTTTGTCGAAACGATACAATACGCGAGGATAAAAAAATAATATTTATACACGAACAATATTTAAGCACGCGGACTTAGCTCAATGGGCTACTAAGAAAAAAATGACGACGTTTGTCTGATGAGATTATTTTACGAAAAAAATGTATTTTTAACAGTTTTTTCTTCAGAATATTTGCAAGCGTCATTTTAAAGCTAGCAGTATTTTAAAGATATATACAGAATATGAACTTTTGTGTCATAAATTGATTTAAAAATATAATCAGAATAGGAATTATTTTATTTTATTTATTTATTTATTTAAAAAAAAAAGTACCAAAATTAATAAAAAGTCATCGCCAACATGACGACAAAAATTTAAAAGGCATCGTGAGAGTCCTATATTAAAATTGTACTGCCTGTGGAAGTATGAAAATTGGGTCATGAACCATGAATTTTATTTGGAAACCTTTCTTTGAATGATTTTAATTATTCACTATTGTAGAATATTAATTTGGTTTTATTAATAATTTGGCTTCTCGTAAATTAAAATTTTAATTAGGTGGTGAAATTGGTATAACGTTTATAAGTTTCAAATTTTAATGGTAAATAATGAAAGGAATAAAATGCGAATATTTCGCACGGGTTTGTAGTTTTTAGTAAATGGTTAACTTCCAAAAATAAATAATTTAAATGATTTTTTATATTTCGTAGTATAATTTAAATGAGGTCTTTACAACTCAAAACACATAGTGATCTATATTTAAAGCATGCTTTTTTTTTTTTTTTTTTCAGGTAGGCCGCATATATATACACACTGGCCAATGAATTAAAAACCCGCAATATTTTCTACAAAACCTCTGTAGCGGTGTAACTTTCCAAAGCTTGTTTGAGGGTAAACAAAATCCATGCAGTACTTGGACATATTGGCAGATGAAGTGTAGCAGATTCATTGGGCAATGTTACATTTTTACTCCAAAGGTGGTGGATATATCATGGACATAAGGCAGCTATACATAAAAGCAGAATCGTTCGAGCTTGGTTCAAAGAACATCAATATGACATCTAATAGCTTCACTGGTCGCCCGAAAGCTCAGATCTTAAGCCAAAAGAAAATGTTTGAGACATGTTGTAAAAGCTCATCCGTCAGAAATCACCTCTTCCCTCCAATTTGCAGGATCTAAAAGTCTGTGTAGACGATGCATGATATTTACTGGACGTAAATGCACTCCAGAAGCTTATGGAATCGATGTCATCACGAATACGAGCTGTTGTCCGTGCTGAAAGAGTTCCGATGTTTAAAACTAGGCCCAATAATATGTTAATCTAAGTATATATGCATAACATATACTGTAACAATATACTACACTGTTAAAAATTTCAGTTCAAGGTTCAACCAAATGTTGGTACGACAGTAGCTTCAGTTTGCTAGGTTGAACCAAAACATGGTACATTTTTGCTGCCACCATGCGATGGTGAAACCTTCTATTATGATTTGGCGTTTCTTGTTAAAAAAAAGCACCAAATTATGGTAAAAAATTTCTCCGTCTTATGGATGTAGCTATTGAAGTACCAAGCCTTGGTTTAGTAAAGCACCAAATAATGGTAAAAGGTTTCACCATCGCATGGTGGTAGCAAAAATGTGCCATGTTTTGGTTCAACCTAGGAGAAAATTTTTAACAGTGTAATATATACTGTAACTAAGTATATGTGCCTAATATATACTATAACAATAATTAGTGCAATATTTGTTTCTCTGGATATCATAACTGATATTTTCACTCCGAAGTGTCAAAATGAATTTATTAAATTTTGATGCTGTACGTAAAGGTGTTAAATGTTTTGGTGTATTTCATCATGGAACGCAAAATATTGTATGGCGGGCATCATGTGGTCTGAGTGACGGGATTGGCCAGACTATGGTTTAAATGATATATGCAGTATTCTTTTTTAATTGCTTAGATTTTTAAATATAAACAATTAACATTTGTTGCATAAAGACTGAATCTTAAGAGGGGATTCCACGAGGACAGGTGTAAAATTTTGACTAATATTGGTTTGTTATGATATTTTTTAAAGACGGAATCTTCTCATTAATGTATAAAAAAAAAAAAAAAAAAAAAAAAAAAAACTAGTGTAAAAGTTTAGTTTCTTCTATTTCATTTCAAAGTAATGAAAAAACTAAGGTACTCTTTAATTTATCTAAAAAAATAAAGAAAGTTCTAACAAGAGTTACAATTTTGTGACGTCAGATTATAATTCTATATACATATGTACAAATATATCATCTATAGTTTTACATTATCGATAATTATAGTATTATATTATGTATAATTATAAATACATGATTTTATTTTCATATTTAAAATATGTGTAAAATTTAAGTAAAAAATGTTATGTGACTGGAAGCCATAACCTGTGACGAGCATGAAATTGCGTAAAAAAATTATTTTATTTTTTATAATTAGTCACACGAATAAAAAGTTTAAATGCAAGATTGATAATGCATTAATAGGTTACCTAATACACCTTAACTATAAATCAAAAAATAATGAAACGTGTAAATGTATAATAATATTATATACAGGGTGGGTAAAAAGTGCGTAAAAACTTTAAAAATTCATAAAAACCGAAAAAATAACCGAAATAAAAACGGTTTGCAAATTTAACATATATAAGTCACGGGGGATTTTTTAAGATAAGAAGAAAAAAAAAAATCAAAAAACAGCCGATAGGTGACGTTTCGTATATAAGTGAAAGAAAAGACACGGTAAATAACCAAAATAATGTTACCAAATCATTTATTATAGCAATGTGCACTGTAAAAAAATAACTACTACCAGCTGCAAGAAACGCTCTGTGATTGGAGAAAATAATTATTTTCTCCAATCACAGAGCGTTTCTTGCAGCTGGTAATAGTTATTTTTTTACAGTGTGTGTTCCACTTGTCCACTATCACAGGTGGTAACACACTGCAGGCGTGTCACAAATCCAGCAACGGCAGAGTGCAGCATATTCGGCTGTATACATGACATCGCATCTTTCAATTCCGACAAATTTGATGAACGGTATCCTTATTCACTTACATGGGATGCAACGGAGAACTGGTTCTGGATTAAGGGCGTGCATCCGGAAATGAAGATTTCTATTCAACATGGCCACCCAGGTTCTAAGAAAAAATTGGGGTTGGCCTAACTTTAAAAACTGACAGCCTACAGCTCCAATCAGTGAATAGTAGAATTCCCCTATTAGTTGAAAAATTATCTTCTTGACTACCTTAATTATTTTGGCACTTCCTTTTCTAGCTGTGGGGTGACACAGGTGATAAGAGACAGTTTCCCACCTGTATTCAATTATCTACAAGAACGCCGCTAAAAAAATATACAAACTATCGCATCGCTCAGTGAAATATTTTGTGAAACGTAAATCACTAAAATAAATAGATTTAAGATTTAAATTCTAATGTCAAGAAATTTAATCTTATTAAATGAATAAATGAAAATTCTTTACACAAAATGTTTCGGAACAGAAGAAAATATTTTTTTTAATTATAAATACATGCATAAAATATATGAATATTATAAAAAAAAATGTTTATTGAATTATTTATACTACATATATAGTTTCAGACAGTACATAAAATAGCTCTCTCTCTTGTCGAAAGATTCAAACCCACGATAGTGTGTTTTAAAAAATAGTGGTTGATTTTTTTTTTTTTTTTTTCTTAAGTTTTAATAGGAAATATGTTTACTCAAAAGTTTTTTTTAAATTCTAACTATTTACTTTCTTTCACGTATACACAGGGTAAAGAAAGTATTGTTTTTGGGTCAAATTTTCGAAATTGAGTTTTTTTTTTTTCTTTATTATATAATTATACGTTTTGAAATCCTCTGAATTGGAAAATGTTTTTAGCGGTTGGTTTGTGTGTGTACCTGTCTGTTATCAGCATATATCAAGAACAAATAATAGCAGAAAGTCCAAACTTGGTATTTTAAATGGGTTTCATATAAATATGCTACACTAAATTTTTTCCTTGAGACAAAGCAAATGGTTCACGTACAGGAATATCCAAGAAAATTCAAATACATGATGTTTATGGGGTTCAAAGTTCAAATAAATTATGTTCTGATAAGTACAATTTAACATCAATAGGCTGATTAAACAAAAGTGAGTAACAATTTTTTTTAAATGCATAAAAGCATGTTTTGTGTAGATTGTGGTATAGAAATCATTCATCATTCGTTTACAGAGCTCCAAAGTATTTGGATATATTGAGGCTATACTTGGAAATTCCTTGAATTATAACTAATTTTGTGTTAGAAGTTTTTCAAGTAAGAATAAATTTAAATACACAACATAACATTGTTTATCGACAATATGCAGAGCTACCCAAAATTAAGCTAAACGCTCTTTTGTATTGAATGTAATTGATGGAAGTGCTTTGCTATATTTTATTATGCCGACGAACACTTGCTCACGAAGCAAAATTAATTTTTCATATCCATACTGTATGTAAACGAATTACTTTTAGTAGTTTTATTCTCAACTCTAGTTTTTTTTTTCTTCATAATATCACATTTTGAGGTTCCCTGGTTATAAAAGTCCATTATTTAGCGGTTGATCTGTATATATATCTGTTATCAGAATAACATAAAAACAGATAACTGCAGGAAATTCAAAAGTGGTATTTTGAAGTTCGTATTAGGTTGCCACTTAAAATTTTGAGCAAGGTTGTCAAGTTTGAAGTCAAATTAGTAACAGCCTTGATTATTATTCATTTGTTTATTTTTACAATTACGCATTATAAATAAGTGGGTTTGTTGGAGGAGGGGAGTATCCCTCTTACAAAGAAATACATGTGAAATAAAACTGTTCCATATGTTCTAAAAATGTTCCGCAATTTTAGATTTTTTTTAAGTACATTATTTTTATTATCGTATGCTATTGATCTTAAAACTTAATATGCAATATATATATATATATATACATAATGAAAACCTTTTCAAAAATTTTCAGTAAATATTCAATATAATTTTCTTTCATTATTTTATTACAATATGACATTTTCCTGTTCCTCCCTTAAAATTTTAGTCTTGAGTCTAAACAGTTTTAAGATTTAATTAAGTAGAATTACAGTTCAAGGAAAAATTTTATTTATTTATTTATTTATTTTTGGGTCTAATTTTAATGTAATTTTCGAATTTTGATGGAATATAATCCGACACACGCAGAGCTGCAAATACTTTAATTAAGAAAACTTTAAAAAGTAAAATAATACGTTCATTTCCTGATATTTTAACTGTGGATCTATGATAAATAACACCCGTGAAGTTGGAATATTTACAAGGCTTTTAGTTTAGAACCTCATCCCCCACCGCTCTTATTATTTCCCAAAATAATTTACATCTCTGCAGAAAGGAAAAGCAATAAATTATAAAACATTTAGGATAACAAAATTAATAATTTCAATAATTTTCTACTTACAACTTTAAGTAAAATCAATCCAATGCAGAGATCCTCTCCAAGGTGATTCTAAAGCTCCCCTGTTTTCTGCAATTCTAAATTCTGCTCTTCCAAACTTCACAATTTCATCGCTCCAACGGCACTATTATATATTTCCTAACCCATAGTTTTATTTTTCATTCCTTTATTTAATTATTTTTAACAAATTATTATTATTTTAAAGTTATGTCCAGACATTACAATTTACAATTTTTTAAAGTCATAAAATTAGTTAAATAATAAAAAGAAAATCTTTATGATATTAAAGAAAAAACTTCAAATCAGACTCTTTCTACCGTCTATGTCTCTATGATGGGTTGGTTTGTCTGCTGTTTGACACTGATATAACAAACAAAATCAAATTTGTCAAATCAAATCAAAAATATTTTATCAATTTCACCCACGATAGCTAATTCTTTTAGCACAAAAGTGCTGGAAAATCTTTCTTTATCTATGCATATTTTTAATTTATTTTAGTAACTTCCTTTTATATAAAAATCAACCTCTGACTCTTTTTTTTTTTTTTTTTACAATATATATAAATGTCATAGTAATGGGGAAAATGTTTTATAAATTATGAATGATGCATGGGTTCTGAAAGAAAATTTTTTTTGTTTAATCTGTCTCTCTTCCCCCCCCCCTTCCCCTCGTAAAAACAAAAATTTTTTGCTATTGTTCGTATTTAGAAGTATTTTACAAGAAACAATTAAGAAAAGTGCCCTTTCTTCCGGTATCTTTTTTTCCGCGATCCGGAAAAAAGGGCACTTTTGTTAATTTGCGAATCGAAAAAGTGCCCTTTTTTTCCCCAGGTGCCCCTTTTTCTGTGATCCGCATGAACTTGCACCCACTTGGCGCAACTTTTGTGACAACGATTTATACATACGACATAACAGCATACTGCGAATATCCCATTCGAAGCACAGTATAAATATACAAAGAAAAAATTCGCTTATTCGATTTTCATTGAATTACTAATTTAATTAACACATTTTCTTGAATAGCAACCCTACCACTAACCAAAAGATTTTATTCTCTAAGCCATGAGAAGTGTTTGGTTCGATTCAAGGCAGCACTCGTCAGCCTAGCACTAGGAGTTTTCCATCGTTTTCTCCAAAACACACGTTAATATGGATTAGGACACCTTAAAAAGATTCTCACAGAATCCATTCCACCTAGACTTTTTCTAAATTAATAATAATAATAATGAATACGAATTATAATAGCTTTAATTATAATAGCTTTAATTTTACAGCAAATGCAATACAGGTTTCAGATTCTCTGTTTTAGGTTGGGACGTCATAATTACAACACTATACTATAATAAAAAATTTAATAAAAATTAATATCCATAATTTGAAATGGACACAAAATGAAAATAAAATAATTATTCCGTTAGAATTTTATGCTTTTGTATTGTTATTATTATTATTTTGCC
This sequence comes from Salticus scenicus, assembly GCA_963930645.1. NCBI lineage: Eukaryota > Metazoa > Arthropoda > Arachnida > Araneae > Salticidae > Salticus > Salticus scenicus. Next base: position 160,970,094 of record OZ005661.1, read on the forward strand.
GGAGATTTGCGTTATTTATATCATTTTTAATAGAAAACGTGCCATAGCTACCTTGAATAACATATATCAGTTTCAAAGCATTCTAAAAAAAAAATAAATAAATAAAATAAAATAAATAAATAAATAAATAAATAAATAAATAAATAAATAAAAATAACGGAATGTTAAAAAAAAAAAATAATAATAATAATAATCTGGTGTGTCACTCACACGACTTTCTCTTACCCTGAACATTAATACTATAAATATAGGTTGGAGATTAAGAGGTAAGATAACGATATTATGTAAACCTATGTTAAACAATTTAAATTAGGCTTCGGAAGAGTTTTGTATGATAATTAATTCTGTGTGAGGGGGGCTACCGCCCCCCTCAACCCCCCGTTTCATTAACGCACCTACATTTATATAGAATATAATTCGGTTATTAAAAAATAATTCTATTTTTTAAAAATAATTTATTAAAATTATTATTTAAAAAAATTATCTTTTATAATAATGCAGACGATTTCCATATTAGAGAAGTTGTATGACACTAAATATCCAAAAAAAAGTCCATTTTATTCTCAAAAAAAAAAAAAAAAAAAAAAAAGATTTTTTTTCTAAGTTTTTAATTTTTTTTTTTTTTTCGTTAAAAGTGAAAAAAATCGATAACTTTGTTTTAAATTATCGCAAATCGATGGTTCAACTATTCGTTTTAAAGGTATTGGCGAGCTCTTTTGAAAGATACCCATCATGAAAATTTACTCCCCTCGAGGGTGGACTTCCCCCCCCCCCAGTGGTGGTATTTACTCCATTTTATACAGGAAACATCCGATAGTGAACTTGTTTAACATATTTCAACTTCATTAAGATTTTTGTACAGTAAGGGTATGAAAATAGGGTTTATAGAAATGCCTGTCATAGAACGCAATGCTTTGAAATATTTTAGGGGGTCCCTGTACACAAATCAGTAGAGGTATAAGCTTTTTTTTTTTCGTTAAAAGTAAAAAAAAAAAAAAATCGATAACTTTGTTTTGAATTATCGCAGATCGATGGTTCAACCATTCGTTTTAAAGGTATTGGCGAGCTCTTTTGAAAGATACCCATCATGAAAATTTACTCCCCTCGACGGGGGACCCCCCCCCCCCAGTGGGGGAGGCGAGGCTCCTACATACACAAATTTTTTTTTTCCCAGTTGACTATCTCTATTACAAAAAATATATATATATTCGTTTCATTTGGTTTAGTGCAGTCTATAGACGTACTCTACTTACCTGCAATTTCCCCCATAGACGTAATGTATTAGAATTCTCTTGATTGTCCCTGTACACGAACCATTTGCTTGATCTTAACGAAAAGCTTACTGTAGCATCCCTATATGATACACATTTAGAATACCAAGTTTGAACTTTCTGCCATAATTTGTTTTTGAGATATGCTGATAACAGACACACACACAGACTCAGACCATTTGCTAAAAACGCAATTTTCGTAGTCAGGGGACCTCAAAACGTGTAAATATAACAAAATCTCGCGTTCTAAAATTTGACCCAAAAGCAATACTTTCTCTACCTTATGGGTAAGAGAAAGTAAAAAAGAGGAGAAGCATTGAAAGTTACGAATACTTCAATTACAAATAATAATAATAATAATAAATAATAATGACATGTTAATTTTTTAATATTCTTATTTTTGAACATAATAAGAAACAAAGCTAAGTTACGGTTTAATATTAATCACAACCCCTATCATACTAAAATACTTTGTATGTGCACGGCAATAGAACAGACTTTTTCAAACTCTAAAACCTAAAAATACTTTAATTGAAAAAAATATCAGCAAAAAAATTGAAATTTAAGAAATAAAATAGTATATTGATTTCAAAATATTTATATTCATAATCTAAATATTTTGTATCGTGACTGAAATTTGGAATTTTCTTTGAAAAAGGAAAACATAGAATAAAGTTTTATATTCAACTATAATATTAAAAATGAAAGAATTTTGTTTATAAATTTTATCCTTCATATATATATTGCCCTTCGCACAGATACATTCATTAGTATGATAGATAGTCCCTAATTAGACGAAAAATAAACAGATGAAAAAATTGCCACAACACACAAAAGCCAATTTGGTAAGTACTATATATATATATATATATATATGTATGTATATATATGCGCACATTTTAAACTACAAGTATGAATATTGGCAAAAGCATTTGTTAATTACTCTCTGTACATTTGTTTTTATTAAGATATCAAACAAAATAAAACTGCTGTACAAATAAATAGGAAAAAGAATTCAAAGCTATACACAAATAAACTTTTATTGACAAAAACAACATTACAAAACTTCCATTACCTACGGTAGTCGGGTAATGGAAGTAAAAATCGAGTAGGTTTTATCCTTTGTTATTGAAGTAGATAGAAAATTAAAACTTCAAGCTTTAGGCACGGAAAATTGAAGGAGATTTTCCCAAATTAAAGTAATAATAATAATAATAAACTTTTTACTTTCATTATCCAACTACCGTAGGTAATGAAAGTATTGTATTCGGTTCAAAAATTTCATGTCGAGTTTTCACTTGATTTACGTGTTTTAAGGTCTCTTGAGTCCAAAAAAGCAGTTTATTGCAATTGGTCAGTGTGTGTGTGCATGTATGGGGTGAGTCTTTTGACTGTCATATCTGTGAAACCAATAAAGGTAGAACAATGAAACTTCAGAATTGAGTTAGGTCTGATGTGCCGATGAATTTTAACTTTTGGTTAAAATTTGGAAAGCCGGAAGGGAGATATATGAAGCCGGAAGTAGGACCCTAAGTCCGTATCTCAAAAACGACTCTAACGATTTTCTTCAAAGCTGCTATATAAACACCATATAAGATTTCCTTCCGTATGTAATAGTTGGTTAGTTCATGAAAATGAATTTGAGGTCTCGCAAGTGCATTTCTTTAAAAACGGCTGTAGTAATTTTTGTACAAACTCGCCATAATAAATCTCTTTTAGATACCCTTTCGTATGTAACTGTTGTCAATAATTGAGTTTGAAAAACTTTGGTGGATGTCGATGTCTCAAAAATGGTTCTTACGATTTTCTTGAAAATTGTTACATAAATCTCATTTTAGATATCCTTTAGCATATATTACGTGGCTATTACAGGAAAATTGACAATCATCCTCATTAGGTAGGTCAGCTTTAGATGTCGGAAATCAGTATTTTTTAAAAGCGGCTCTACCTTTTTTTTTTTTTTTTAACTTGGTATGTAAACTCTGTTTGTATAACTTTACACATGTATCAGTTTTCTTTCGCTGGAAAATTGTTAAGTGTCTAATTTGTTAGGCTAATTTTACGTTTTTTGACCTTACATTATGTCAAAAAAGTGCATATAATAAATGTAATAGTAGGTAATGGACTTTTTTTTTTTTTCACCAGATGTTTTCGAAATGGTAAAATTATCTAACTGTACATTAAAAATATATAGAAAGCATTATATACCGTCCCAAATTAACTAAAAGATTATTAGTAAAAAGTATTAGAAAAAGTAGGTATCCTAGATTTTTTTTTTTTTTTTTTTTTTTTTTTTTAAATAAGAGAGAGAGAAAGAGAGAGAGAGAGAGAGAGAGAGAGAGAGAGAGAGAGAGATAAGAAGAACAATTACACGAAAAAAATCATCGCTAAATCGAAACAAAAATTTAAAAGTTGCCAAAGGGGTCGTATACTAAAGGTGTAACGCAAAATGGTCTAGATATTACGATTATTTATTTTATTTTTCTATTCTAAATATATATATCTATATATAAATATATACTTACTGATTTTTAGAATAATATTTCGTAATAAAAAGTTTTAAATAGTACTTATATATTTCAATTCGACAATAAATATGAAGATTTCTTGAATTTCATTTTTCTACTTTTGGTTTATGTTATGCACTAGTAATATCCCTATTCAGTGAAAGGTAAAGCGGCGAATAAACGTACAGAGTGCCGCAGGGGTAAATAAGTGAAGCGAGTAAGGGGCAGAGCACCCTAGTAATAATAATAATAATAATAATAATAAATCTAACGATTGCTCTGCTTAGGAAAAGCTATCACCAAATTGAGAAAAATTTCACAATCAAATCGTACCGGTACTTCATGCATTCCTTTTTATTTCAATAGTCATTTTGGTTAATTTCTTTCAATTCTTATCTTGTGTTGCATGAATTTACTGGACTAATGGTTTAAGACAACTAACTCCTCGTTTAGGTTTAAGTGATATACGTCATTTCTCTTCTGCGTAAGTACTTTAACATGTTTTTACTATTCAGTGAAATTTACTTAAATGGTAATTGTGACAATAAATTAATACGTAATACATCTAATTATTAAATTCGTTGTTGGTATTTTCATCTTTCTCTCATTTGCTGAGTATTGTAAAGGAATTAAATAATTTAATATATATATATATATATATATATATATATATGTGTGTGTGTGTTTGTATGTATTATCATTACTATTATTATTATTTTATTTTTATTTTTCACGTGTAAATGAATTTATGCCAAGGACAAAATAAATTAATTAAATTAATTAATAAACTCATAAGTTCATTTATTTATTTATTTATTATTATTATTTATTTATTTATTTTTATATTTTTAATTAAATATTTAATAATTCTAAAACTATTATCGGAGACACAAACATTTTTTTTTTTTTTTTTTTTTTGGTAATATATATAAAAAAAAAATATTAGATTTTTAAGCAAAGAGTTCTCTCTCTCTCTTTTTTTTTCTTTAATGCATTTGGACTCTGAAAAAGAAAAATTCTGTGTGGACCCAGAAAGTATGTTTTAACGACACCATTATCCCCCTTCCCCTTTCGACATGAACGATATCATCAATCAACCTTAATGACTTCCCGTAAGTTTCGCGGGGCGTTTCCGATGGGAGGCGGAGAAATCTGCTAAAATTGAGGTTTTTCAATTTAAAAATTAAAGTTTCTTATATTCTCATTAATAGAGATTTAAATAAAACAATTTATAAAAACATTAATAAAAAGCTTGGTTTTCTTGAGAAAAGGACACGCTATACAGATTTCAGATATTGCAATTTGTTGATAAGTTAGAGGCTAGTAAAGCAACACAAGTGTATTTTTCGCAATTTACAGCTTAAAAATAAAGGGTTAAAAATTAAATATAACAGTTTTTGTTTCACGGGTCTTCAGTGTATGGTTGTGAATTTTCTGATTGTGAAAACAGAATTAAAAAAAATTCATTAGGTAATGTGTAATTCTATAAACAAATTTCGCCATAGAATAACACAGGCTTTGGATGACCTTGACGATCCGTGATGCACCCCCTTAAGAGCGTAAGTTTTTATAACCGCCATTTGCATATTTCGAACTAAGTCGTTCGTACCAGCGCCATCTGTCAGCTGTTTTTTTTTTTTTTTTTTTTATTATTATTATTATTATTATTATTATTTTTGTCTTATCTTAAAAAAAATCCCGTTACCTATCAATGCTAAACCTGTAATTTTTCTAATTTTATGAGTTACATATTGGAGAAAAGTCTTCTATGAATAAAGTGGTGCGAAATAAAGGCGGGGCTGAAAACACTCTGGAATAAATTAAAATGTCGGCATATATGCATAATATACGAATTGAAATAATTTATACACAAATATATGCACATAGCGAGACATAAACTAAATCTTTTCGTATAATTATTGTAAGGTATCATGAAGAAAACATTAAAGAATTTTAATTGTACTTACCAATTTTGATCAGTTTAACTCTTTAAAATTGTACGATTTGTTTTATAATTTCTATGAAAATATAGTTTCTTCATCAAAATATATTTATAAAAGTAATTTTTAAAGACTAAAGTATCCTTAAAATAATATCCCCCCTCCTACACACAAAATAAATAAATAGAAAAAATAAAGCAATATATGGACTAAATGATTTACCTTTTGACTATGACAGTAGTTAGAAAGCGATTTAACATGTTTGCATTGCGTTCCAATACCATTTTTTTTTTTTTTTTTTTATTGTTAATTAATACGTTTTACACATTTCTCTGTTTTAAACAGTAAGACCCACCTATTAAGTTGTTTTTTTTCTCTCCTAG